>OU823255.1:19010000-19430000 GCA_917490735.1 Dryobotodes eremita
GTTCGGTGATTCGATTCCTATTTTTGGAAGGGAAAACGCGCATCGAAATCAAAGAGCGCTTGGATGCTGTGTACGGTGACTCTTCTCCATCGATGGCCACCGTCAAGAAATGGTTCAACGAGTTTGCACGTGGCCGTACGTCGGTTTTTGATGAACCACGTCCAGGTGCACCGAAAACAGCTGCTACGGAGGAAAACATTAAAAAAATCCATGATCTCGTATTGGCAGATCGCCGATTGAAGGTTCGGGAGCTAGCTGAGACTGTAGGCATTTCAGAAGGAACAGTGCATCATATTCTTCACGAGGAACTCGGCATGAGAAAGCTGTCGGCGCGATGGGTGCCGCGTTTACTCACACCAGAAAACAAGCGCAACCGTGAGACCACATCGGAGACGTGTTTGGCGCTGTTTAAGATGAATCCAGCGGAGTTTTTGCGTCGTTTTGTGACCGTCGATGAAACCTGGATCCACTGGTACACACCAGAGACCAAGGAGCAATCAAAACAATGGATCCAGACCGGGGAACGTGCTCCAAAGAAGGCGAAAACTGTAAAATCGGCCGGAAAAGTTATGGCCACCGTTTTCTGGGATTCACAAGGTGTGATCTACATCGATTACCTCGAGAAGGGTAAAACAATTACAGGGCTTTACTATGCCGATTTATTAGGCCGATTCGACGCCGAATTAAAGAAAAAACGACCCCATCTGGCGAAGAAAAAAGTGCTGTTTCACCACGACAACGCACCGGTTCACACGTCTGCCGTTGCCATGGCCAAATTGGTCGAATTACGCTACGAATTGCTGCCCCATCCACCGTATTCTCCAGATTTGGCCCCTTGTGACTTCTTTCTGTTTCCTAATCTGAAAAAATCACTCGCCGGGAATAGATATGGATCGAATGAGGAGGTCATCGCCGCCACGGAGGCCTATTTTGCAGAGTTTGACAAAAACTATTTTTCGGACGGGTTAAAAAAGTTGGAGCATCGCTGGGCTAAGTGTATCGAACTAAAAGGAGACTATGTTGAAAAATAAATTGCCACTTTTCCAAAATTTTCGTTTACTTTTTGTAGGCTAAGTATTTATTGAATGACCCTCGTACATCTGTCTTTTTGGTCTAGCATAAAAAAAAACAGAGTTTAAGTCAAAATTATATCTATAAAATACCTCTAGGGTATAAAATAATAAGAAAATAAATAAAAAGAATATTCTAACATGGATAGGATAAACAGAAAATTAAACTATGTACAAGAATTGTAAGAATAGTTATACTCTAGGTGCACATAACGATGTGTACCTATTACTATCTTTCTTTGAATAATTGGTTACTCAGAGTTTATCTATACTTTGGTGTTCCATTGTATACAGCATGTAACAGAAAGGTGTGGTTTAAAAAATACATCCGTCCCATACATTTGGGTTGAGTAGGTATTACGTTTATATAGCAATATATTTCATAGAAACATAAATGCTGACATTTTACGCTTATACCATAGAAAATGGAATAACTACCAGCGCAGCGCAAACTGCGAAGTGCATTCAGTCAAACAGACCGAAGCCCATGTCCTCATCTTCTGATTCGGACTCTTCCTTCTTGGTCTCTTTCTCTTGAAGTTCGAAGTTTTGTATGCGACAGTTGATATTTTTTTTGCGATTACGACGTTGGTCCCATGGAGAAAGTTGTTCAGTTTGAGGGTCTGTACCACAGCCTTAAATATGACCACACCTTTCTGATACATGCTGTAGTGTAGATAAACTCTGAGTAACTAATTATTAGTCAATCAATTGTGGAACTGCTATTATAAATCAAAAACTTTACTCGGTCAAGCACATCTCACTCATATCTTTGATTAATTATATTTTTATTACCTAGGTCATACTATTTGAGATAAGTAAACATAACAAACTGATTAAAGGAATGAAAACAGTATAGGTCTCCATTAACTAGTCAAGCCCGAGGTGCCGCGCTAGAGGGCCAAAACAATAGATAGTCAATTGTGTCTCATTAACGATGCTTGATGAGTTAAAATAATAATTCAAATTCTATAATTTTGATAATTTACGAGGTAATTGATCTAGCAAGAAGAATTCTAACAATGTGATTAATTTAATGTCTCCGAAATAGAGATGAGGCAACAGAATGTATTAGTACTTTTATAAGTATTTCATATATTTTATCCTACTTATTTTTATTTTTTTGTAATTTTTTACATTTCTGAGCACTTTTAGTACCTAAAGCAAATAGATGCTTGATAAAAACCTACCACTATAACATAAAACATTCGCAATAAACTTTTAAACAAAAGAAAGGATAATCAAAGTCGACTCACTTCCTGTTCATGTAGTTTCCTCTGACTGGGATCATTAGGCATGTTACACACGAGCTTATCCAGCCGTATCAGCAGCTTATTGGTCTCAGTTGCGTACCTCTCAAGCCGCGCAGACCTCACTCCCTTCAAATACTCCGTAGAACTACGCGACACACCTATACTTTGCTCCTCATCCAAGTAACGATGCTCCTGGTAACTAAACTTTAACGCACGATCAAACGTCTCTTTCAAATCGGAATCGTCATTGTTCAATATTATCTTCTTCGCTTTACCAAAGATATCCTTCAAGGATCTTAGGACGTCTTGTTCTTCCGAGTGTAAACTCTCGAAATGGCTCGTCAGTTGGGAGGCGGATTTCAAGTCCGCTTTACATATTGGACAGAGGAAACCCTCCAATATCTCCTCGTCGTTAGCCGTAGCCATGGTGCAAGCGTTTTAATTAATGCACCATTATGCATGCACTGTAATTAATTATTATTTCTAGGAAAAAGAAAACTAACACCCCCCGAACCTTCGCACAAATTATGACAGCTACGTTTAGTTTTGGCTAATACTCTGAAGACTCGAAGTTGCTTTTCTAAAATTTCTGGGACTTCAATTGATTTGCTTTACGTGATAAATAAAATAGAAATATATTTTTAAGAACTCACTCAAAATCATGAAAATTTTAAATGAAAACTAATAAAATAAAATGCGCCTTTCATATGAGGGGTATAGAAGCAAAAACGCCACTGTCCATTTTCGTCAGAGTTTAACTATGAATGCCATCTGTTAGGTTTTATTGAAATCATTTTGGTGTATTAACTAGTTCAGAAGCAATGTTCACACTGTCCCATAGAAAACTGAGTTTGAAGTTTGGAGTGAGAAGCAAAAATTGACACTGTCCTTCACCAATCAAATGCAAAAGCGCCATTGTCCAAACGGACCAATCATAAGACGTCGGCCATGTCGTTTCTAAGATGGCGTCGAATTCTTTTTGTAGGGAAGTCGTTGCTCTTTTTTATTAATTTTTCAAGAGATTTTGTACGGTAATTTGTTAAATTATGGAAGAAAATGTGTCAGAAGTGGTTCCAGAGAAGGCAAGAAAAAAAAAACGTGCACCAGATACATGGAAAAGAGCAAAAGCGAAGGTTGAAAGGTAGGTTGTTATTCCTTGTAATGTACCTATGTAGGGTCAGAAAATAAATCGTGTTATTTTTCAAAACATTCGACAAGTTAACTTTTCATAGCTATTTTTTTTTAAGTTTAAATAAATTGCAGAAACTTATTTCATGGTTTTATTAATAAACTCAGTCCATGTTTTATTATGATTTTTCAAGGGCATGACTGCAAATTAATTTTTAGGGTTCCGTACCCAAAGGGTAAAAACAGGACCCTATTACTGAGACTTCGCTGTCTGTCCGTCTGTCTGTCTGTCCGTCTGTCTGTCTGTCCTTTGTCACCAGGCTATATCTCATGGACCGTGATATCTAGAAGGTTGAAATTTTCACAGATGATGTATTTCTGTTGCCACTATAACAACAAGATGTGTGGTGATGATTGTTTTTCTTTTTCCCGTTTGTACGGATCTCTGTCTCGCGAGTACGACTCGCACTTGACCGGTTTTTTTTATTCAGTTTGTTTCTATATTTTTTTATTTTTGTTTTACAGGTATTCAGCTCGTGCTCCACCTAGTTTGCCTCGATGCAATCACGGTGAAGAAAATAAACTTTTTAAATGCTCTAAATTAACATTGTTGGATATCCAAACTTTCCATGGGGAGTTTTACAAGACAAGTATTAAAAAGGATCAAGACGCATTTCTTCTTAAACATTGTTCTGTAAAGAAAAGCCAAAGACGGCGCCCAAGAGTTGGTGTACGCAAAGCTACAGAACGTACAATACGGCTTTTTGCTCGAAGGAGAGATTCTCTTAAATTGCTAAGAGTGTGCCAAAAAACTTTTTTAAGCATTTTGAATATCACAGTGCATAGGATCAGAATGGTAGCAAAATCATATGCCATTAACGGGTCGGTGGTTCAAGAGAGGAGAGGTGGCGACCATACGTCATTTAAAAACAGATACAAGCTTAGAGCAGTCAAAACTTTTATTGAGAAATTTCAATGCCTTGAATCGCATTACTGCAGGTCGACGGTTAATAGAAAGTATTTACCATCAACCTTAAATGTCCGCAAAATGTGGAAATTATATTCACAAGAATGTGAAACAAACCTGAGAGTTCGAGAAAATTATTTCCAATCTATTTTCAATAGATGTTATAACCTTGGATTTGGAAACCCTCGCACCGACACTTGTTCAAAGTGTAGTGAACTGACAGAAAAGATAAAAACTTCTACGGATCCCACTCAAAGGCAGAACTTGATTACCGAGAAGAGGGTACATTCATTAAAATACCGAGCATTTTACAAACTATTGAAGGAAAAAAGGGAGGATATGATGGTGTTTGCGTTTGACTGTCAAAAAAATCAGGTGTTGCCTAAAGTTTCAGATGGGGCGGCGTACTACAGTCGTCAACTTTATATCTATAATTTTGCAGTAGTGAGGATGGTACCTGCAAACACTTTGAACCGACACAATGTTACACTTTATACATGGACAGAAGACGAATATCGAAAGGGAAGCAATGAAATCTCTTCAGCAGTGTTCGATACGCTTTGTAATACAACATTCGACGTTAATATAACAACCGTCAGGCTGGTAGCCGACGGGTGCGGTGCCCAAAACAAAAATACTACTATGGTTGGCATGTGCTCCATTTGGTTGAATCGTTTTGCACCACAGCATATCAAGTCTGTAGAACTGATATTTCCCGTGCCAGGACATTCTTTTCTTCCTCCAGACCGCGTATTCGGTTTAATTGAGCAAGAAATTAAGAAGATGGAGGTAATTTTATCTCCGAATCAATACATTGAAGTATTTGAAAGGTATGGAACAGTTAAACGTTTCGACGACGTATATGATTGGAAATCAGAAATAGAAAAAGTTCTTCGTCCTCCTGGAAATTGGCATTTCCAATTCCAACAGTCAAAAAGATTTTATTTTAAAAGGAATAATAATAATATAACAGTTAGAGGGGAATCTAATTATATTGCTGATTTGGGAGTTTATAGGTCGGTCATGAAAACCCGAAAATCAATACACGATATCAACCCAACACGTGTTAACAAAAACAGTGTTGTGGTAAAGAAAGCCAAATTAGAAGATGTAAAAAATCTACTGAACAAACATTTTGGTGAAGGCTGGGCGACACGACAAGAGTTGAATTATTATAGCCAAGTTCTGAGTAGAGCTGATAATCTCGATAATGCGCAGGAGGACGAGGAAGAAATTTGTGGACGAGCAGAACCTGATTCGGATTTAAGAATATAAGTTTTAATTTAGATTTAAGTTTCAATACTTTATTAACCATTATTGTTCATTTTATTTTTAAATATAATAAACACATACTTCACATTTTTTATTGTTTTCGATTTTTTTACTAACCATCCATTGCATAAACTAAGTTAGGTGCAAATGTGCCACTGTCCAGAACTTTAGGTGCAAACCTGCCACTGTCCATCACTGAGATGCAAAATTGACACTGTCCAGTCGAAGTTTTTAGTTATTAGCTAAGTTGTCGTATATCAATATAGTTTCCCTAATATTATTATTTGTTTATTTAAAATTCAGAATTAAAAAAATATTTTAATTTAGTTTACTCTATACCCATATAGGCCAGAGACATTTTTCTTCATTTTCGCAAAATATTGTTTTTGGACAGTGGCGTTTTTGCTTTTATACCCCTCATATTTTTGGTTGAGGAATTGAGGAACGAACGAAACGTTGCTATGACAATTTGATTGAAAAGTGTTACCCACGTAAAATTTAATGAACTATTATAGTAGATTTTAACAAAAAAGTATTATTGTCTCATATTTCAAAATGGTAATATCGTGTGTGAGATTTACCATAGCCAGCATTCCCCTTTTGATAAAATCTTGGGGTTAGCTCATGAGTCATCATAGGTAAATAAAAATATCTTAGTATGAATTTTAGTGCTTTAAAATACTATACCTGGCCATAAAGGCCTCAAACACTGCATTGTGCTATTTAGTAAAAGCGATGCAAGATAAATAAAAAAACACCATTTACATTACTGATTTCATATATTCTGTAACATTAGAAAATAACGTTTTTAAATCTTCCAATCCACTTTTAGTATCTGGCCAGTCTTGTTTTTCAGCTGCCCTGATGACCGCCTGACCAGTTAGTCTTGCAGAAGACAGTTGTTGATTAGCTTGAAGTATATCCTTCTCTTCCGACTCTTCCCTAGCTTTTTTACTTAGTTCGAGAAGGGCCTGTGCCATATCTACTACTTTTTTACACGTGTCTGGATTGTTAGCCCAGTTGCCACTCTGAAAAAATAGAACACATCGAATTGATACAAATTACAATTTTTTTTCGATGCTTACGTGATTATTATTAGATTGTATCGTCACCTGGGTAAAGCCTTTGTATGCTTTTAGTAAGCGTTGCGCTTTTAACAAATATGTTGGACTTAAATCTGAGTACAACTGCCATATTTCGGGGTTATTTTGATGAACCGACGTTATCCTTCCGAACAACTCCAAAACTCGTTTTCGCAATCTAGAAGAAACGTACATATTATTAATAAATTAGCAGATTCAATATTAAAACGAGTAATACACAAACAATATTTTTTTACGATTAGGATTTGTGATACAAAGAAATCCATCAAATTAAAAATCTTACCTAGCCGCACTGTTCCCATCAGCATCTTTACTGTCCTGAATAACAGCTCGGACCAGTAGTCCTAGCACTTCGACATCTTCAAACTTCTGCTGCAGGTCGAGAAGACGATGGCAACCACGAATCACGTCTTCGAAATGCCCCGTGTCCATACTTACAATTATTACGTTCTCCCAGAGCTGCAACAGATTGATTCTGTTATTTTATACGATGAAGGGCCAAAAAACGAAAGAAATGAACAGAATGAAATTAAGCTATGCTATTTATGTTCTCAGTAGTCTGGATGTGCGCAGGCGGATTGCAGTTACTAGTCAATAAGCTCACCACGTATTCGATAAGACTTTGACATGACTGGCGAAATCTGGTTGTATTAAACATCTCTTCTTCCGCTTTGGAATAGCTGCATGATATAATATTATCATCCACATTTTTAAAGGCTTTTATCGAAATAGTTCACAACAAAAACTAACCTTCCAGTTATCATAATTGAACCTAAGTGCTTCAATCAAAGCCCTGTAAGCCCTTTTTTTGTCCCCCTGTTTTACGTATACTTTAGCGAGATTGTTCCATGCTTCAAACGTGTTCGGCTGCAGGTATGTATAGCGACGATACGCCTTCGCTGATACCTCCCAGTTCTCCACCTCAAGGGCTGCGAACCTGAAATAATTATTGATTAGCATGCTGTTAGCAGAGAAATAATCTATAACATAGTGCATCGTGAACTCTGCGGTTGCAACATATTTCATATAACTGGCCATCAATTTTCATTCGGAATTCTTTCAAATTTTGACGTAATAAGACCCCTTTTGATTATTGAAAAATACTTCAGTTGCAGAAAATTAGAAACGGTTTCAGGACGATTTTTATAAATTTTCGTCTTACGAATCCTTACTGCCGCAATTAGTTCATAGTCAACCAAGTTTTTTATCTTTACACAAATTATGTAATTTTTCTTTGAACCTGGTGTAGAACCACTTGAGAAGAGCTGCTTCCTGCCCTTTTTCCGGATACCGAACTACCCACGAGGCTTGCGAGCTGTTTGGTCGCTGTTACCAGCCACGTATGATCTTTGGAGTTCGAAACTATCTTACATTTTTAAAACTCACCCTAATCTAAGCCAAACTCTCTCCTGTATCGAGTTAATTTCGACTGATTTCTCGAAATGTGGAATGCATTGTTCATATTCTTTGTGGTCGAACAAGAAGTTGCCCCAATGTCTCTGGGCTCTACTGCTCTTGTGGTTTGAAAACTCCCACGCTTTCTCAAAGCATTTGACATCATCTGGAAATAAATAAAATGTTAGTAATATGATTGAAAATAGTAGAATTTCTATCCCATGTTGGAAACACTGCAACTATCACTGTCAACTTATTTTTTATGGAAGGGCACGGCAAAAATTCTTTTGATTCTGATAGTAACCTGGAAGTAATAAATTAATATTGAACATAGGTTGTATTGTTACAACATTATGCCACATTCTATGAAATGAAATGATAAAATCACTGACCTGTTGCATCACCTAACAGACAGTATAATTTTACAGTTGGATTCAAATCAATTTGCTGCTGTATCACTTCAGCCGCCTGAAAAATAGATAAAACTCATTGAAAGAATATTCTACACCTGGAGTTTTCTATCACTGGAAATACTCCAACAAAGTCTTAAAAGTTTCAGCACCAAACTGAAAATACTTAGTTGAAAGAAAAAAACGGTAAAACATTTATTCAGACCAACAGGCACACAACATTACATTGCTACAAGGCCAAGTAGCTGGCTTGCTAGAGCTAAGACAATCATATATTTTATTCTTTATGCTGCAGTAACTAATACCACAAAAAAAAAGCAATAAAATTCTACCTTATGTCTCAACTGCAGTGAAGTATAGCATAAAATAACATCTTCCCATAACTGTAACTTCAGGTATTCTTCCAGGGCAGCTTTCACAAGTCCTAAGTTGAGATACAGGTCTGCTAGCTGCTGCCTCCACATCCATGCAGGTTGTAAACCAGTTGCCCACAGGTATGATAATCTGGAGAAAAATAAAATACTATTATTATTATGTTTTATATTATTATTATTTTTATATGTTTTATATTATTATTATTTTTATATGATTTATGTTATTATTATTTTTATGTGTTTTATATTATTATTATTTTTATTGGAATAATTCCATTAAAAATTATAAAAATGATCCTGTTAATATAATTATCCGATAAGGCATGGGAAGTGAAAGATGAAAAAGTATATTGAAAGACAAAAATTAATACCAATTGAGCATCTAATTCCGCCTTAGTTAGTGTTATCAAACTACAAATATCGCCTCATAGGAAGACTTGATGGGGCACCCTCTCAAGAGCATATAATGTGTTTGTCGATTTGGCGTCAATAATCTATTAATTTAAAATAGTTTGTTTAAAAACTTACCTGGTAGTAGAACTTGCTCCTGTCTTATCATTAACAATCGTCTCGCACTGCAGCATGGCGCGCTCCACAGTTCTCTTATGGTTGGCCTCCAGTTTGCACCTGATGAGCAGGGCAGCTACCCTGGTAGGCCAAGCGCCTTTCTTCTGTGTTAGTACAGCTTCGATGTACGGGGCGAGCTCTTCGTTCAACAACTCATCTTTCGGCTGAGCCTTCATTAGATATTGGCTGAAAAGAACAGCTTTTAAGTTTAATACTTGAACTGTGCGCAAAGCAGACAAAATAGTTAAACAATCATAGTACTGATCACTGGGCCGGGAATTAATCAAAAATGATTTTGATACACATATTTAATAAGTAGGTAAAACCTGAAGTTCTTGCAAATGCATTTTTCCAAAGAAACAAAATAAAAGAAAAGTCAAGTATTAGAAATACTCTCCTCGTTTCGTTCTTTCATAGTTATTCCTTAAAAAGCATAAGAAAAAAAACACAAAAAAAAAAAAATACTCAATTACTCACACAGTCAGTAAGCAAAGAATCTGTTCCAAGCTTGGCAGTTCAGCTTGGCTGATAGTCTCAGTATACGCTATCTTGTTCAATCTAACATCATCTTGCAGTTCCAAGTCAGGAGGTAACTGAGAACTGCCATGACTGTCCTCAGCTGAAGGTCTTTGAATGTTGGAATCTAGCTCACTGGATAAAGCAAGCTGAGGTATTATTGTTTGTTGAAACTTTGTTCTTTTGCCAAGGATACCTGAAAAATTTAGATGTCCTGTGTTATTTACCCATTTCTTATAGGCAACATAGTTGATAGTGTTCTTCAGTTTTCAGTGTAAAAGAACATCAACTTTTAATAAAAGATTAAAGTACCATTTTTTCTACAAAACAGAAATAAAAAGCAGCAATACTGGTCTAATATTATCATCTTGGGCAGAATTAAAAAAAACTACTAAATTTTGGTGTTGCCATAGTCAAACAACCAAAATCCTCCTTCAAATCACCAATTCACATCCTATTACATCAGAAAACATTCTTCCAGCACCTCTTAGCTCCAGTTTCAGTCCTGCAAGATCCCTGGCCCTTTTTAGATACTCTTCGGTCCTCTGCACCCTGCCATACATAAGATAGGCCTGCCCTATCTCCATACACAGCAGGATCTGCAGCCTTGGCTTGTCTTGAATGACAGGCAGGAGGTTTGTCAATTTGGCTATTATGATTTCAAGTTCAGAGTATAAAGTAGCACTGGTATCTTCTAAAGCTTTTTGATGGACTGCTTTGCTTCTAAAGTACCACCATAAGTGTAGCTGGAAATTAAAGTTGTAAATGAATGTTTAAGGTAGATGATGTTTACCAGTTATAGTAGATTAAAATAGATGTGAGTGGAGGCTAGTATGGTGCAATTGGTATCATGCTGGTTGGGCCTGCAGCCTGCATCCTATGATGCTGGCATAGTCACCCAGAGGGCACCGAGCATATTTTTTTTATAAAGTAGGTACTTAGATGATTGAAGATGTTATTACCTACTTTATCAATTCTTCAAGTCAATCAATTTTATCAAGTCTTTCTGTAACAATTCTGTGATTTGTCATTGTCTCTTAGTAGGACCCACTGAATCCACTGGTAAAGCAAGCCATGAACTGCTAAAGGTAACTTGATAAGCTGTATCATAATTGCCATTTTCAGCAAGTTCATTTATGAATTGATAAGATACTCATTATCAACACAGTCAGTAAAATAATAATAAAATTTTCCTTGAAACTACAAAATGTTAAGTCATTCTTTCCTTTATAATTTTATTGTATTAAGTAAATAAACTCACCAAACTTTGATCAGCATTACATAGCACATTGAAAACTTGTGTGGAGAAGTATAACAGTTCTGGATGGAGAATATTTACATATATTGGCTCCGAGTCCCTCTGCAGAATTACGCTAGCATCAATGTCTTTAGGCCATTCTATGCCAAAGAATTCTTCTTTACTCAATGTTTCTGGGTGTGGGTTCCAATTTCGATCACAAAACGTTAGAAATGAACTCACTGATACAAAAAGAATATTTTCCATAACATTGTTATCTTTTTGATACTTTTTTAATACATCCTTCAAACCATCTGTTTCAAGACCTGTTGCTAATAGTTCTTTACATATCTCCATGCCTCCGACTGACCATTTTTCCGACCATAGTTTTTTGATAGTTTCATTATCTGAAAGCAAAAAAGGGAAAGGTGAATTTACAAGATAAATAAAATTGAACAAAGATATTAAAACCCATATATAACCTTACCTGTGTTCAGTTGGTCGTCGTAGTTGCATAAAAGTAAAATTGATTCCGGTGTCATTGCAGTATACTTATTAAATACAAGATTAGTTCTTTACAAAAGAGTGTATTATATTATTTTGGAAGTGCTTTTCAGTCGTCTTCAACAATGTTTATCTCGTGTTTTTGACATAATAACCTCAAAATGTCAAAATTAATGTCAGTGACCGTCATTTTTTAAATTTCTAGTGTCTATGATAAGTTAGTCCAGTATCGCGCCTTTCGATGAATTTGTAACTCAACAATAAAATAATCTTGACAAAAACAAGAATTACATACGTGTCTTTGTATTTTTTTTAAGGAAGGAACAGTAACGGCAGTTCTATCGCCAATGACATGAGCATAGACGTTGACCGTTCCAAGTGTGGCCACTCTATTTATTGCGTTTATTATCGGAATAATTAACGCGTGGTTTATGATGATGATGGATATTGACGTTGACCGTTGGTGTGGCCCCAGCATAACTCTATGCCTAGTACTAGCCTTTGGATGAGAAAAAAAAAAACCAAAAGAATAGTCTGTGGCAAACAAAATGGGTGTACTTTTAGGTTAGGGAATTTAAGAATTTTTAGGACATAAAACTTGACAAAAATGAAATATATTTATAAAATGGAGTCAGTGCTGATAAGTATAGCCGTTGTTTTGTGTACAGTGTTACTCGTGAAATTACTTTATAAACTACGGTGAGTTGGTGAGGTTATAGATAACGCTTTCCCGCCCGACAGAAAGTAAAAAATATGTTTTAATTGTTTTTACAGGTCTGCTTTGCCGTGGCGTGTTAACTGTTGGTTCTGTAATAATAATTTTTGGGTAAAATATCCAGATCGCAACAGCTGGACTTGCCCAAAATGTGAGCAGTACAATGGGTTCACCAAGGTATGGTTATTAGTGATTATTAATGTTAGTACTCTTACAATTAAGTGTTACATAATATACATTGTTTAATTAGCTCTAAATTTCTTTAAAAATTCATAAAGTAAACTGATTTGGGAAAAGTTTTTAAAATTTTCTTACCTAATCTTTTTGATAGAAATTGGCAATGTTTCAGCTTTGTAGGTCATTTGAGATGTTTTAAAAAAAAGCTGAGAAACTGGCAGTATATTTGCTTGTTCCTAGATGTCCCATCATGAAACTCCATGTGCTTGGTAAACATCTATTGACAAAATTCATGTTTAATTAATTTCACTTGTTACTGGATTTGTGAAATCCCTGAATGGAAACCATATTTGGGTAGGATATTGACTTCTGACAAGACAAAAGCACAAATTACTTGCTGGCTGTACTTATAATTGTGTATTTTCATAATTCTAGGATGGTGACTACAATAAACCAATTACCACATTCAATGACCAGGGTCACCAAACACCTAAAGTATTCAGGAATAGTCCACCCAAGAATGGTCTCTGCAAGATGTGTAATATTAATCAACAGTTGAAAGTCGCACAACTAGCCAATTTTGTTCCTATGAATGAGAGGAAGTTCAATGATGAAATAGAATCATACAGGTAACTATATTTTAAACTATAACTCTACATTGTATTCTTGTTTCAAGGTCAAGATGACCACCAAAAGTATATAATACTAATCTAAAAAGATTGAAACACTTTAAGGACTTCATTCATAGCACGGAAAGTAAAATAAGAGTTGATTTTCCTTTACTTGTATATTCTTCATTACTTCTAAATGGAATTCACTAAAATCGTAACTCCCACTCAAACATATAATTCTGTGGTTCCTGGTATATGTATACACGATAGGTCCGAGAATCTGATTTTACATTATAAGCATTTGAAACTTTAAAAAGTGCTACAAATCGGAATAAACACTTGTTGATGAAACTGTTACATGTATTTGTAGCAGCAGGGGACTCAAAACGATTAGACCAAAAGAAAGTAAAAAAAAATTGTATGGGTGAATGTTAAAACAGAAAATGCCCAATTTTGGACTTATCATATATATACAAAACACCACATAAATGTATTCTAAAAAGACAATAAAATTATTATCGTAAGTGTGGTATTATTTGATGTGCAAACACTCCTATTTTCATGGCCATACATTAGAGGCCACATTATTTAGCTCAGCAACTTATCTCAGTTGCTGCTAATTGTTTAATTAATGTTATCAGTCACTATAAGAAGTCATGTTTACTGATCCAGTTTGATAGTAATCCTTGCTTATATCAGAAAATTTGCATACCAGTTGTAATCTGCAGTTCTTTTGAACTACTTGGTTTGGGTTTAACTTGTAAATTATCATAATTACTTTGTGTTCAATGGCTGCTTCTATTTGGAATTGGTAAACATGCCTAAAATTGATTAAATTACCATCTAATTTAATGGTGTACCATGTATTTTTATACGCAGGAGACATTATTTTAGTTTTCTTGTGAGTTGTTTAATTCTGTATGTAATGTTGTTGCTTATGAATTGTTTTTAATTTTCAGGATGCAGTTAGAGAAGGCATACAAGCTTTGCAGCCCTTGCCGAAAAGTTCTCCAAATGAAACTGCACAAAGAGAAAGAAACCCTACTGGGGTCCAAACTATTAGAAACAAGAACACCTGACAAGATAAATCAAAAGCAGTTAAAACAGAACAATCTGCTGAGAAAACTTATAAACAATACCTCAATGCTTATAGCAGTTATACTTTTTATACTGGTTTCTTTTGAACTTTACACAAATCTAACATTAAGACACAAGAATTTACTTAGTACAATAACTAATTTAAAAGAGATAGTACTAGGTGTTCTACAAAGAATATACTCCATCATTGAGATGAAGACAACTATGACATTCCCAGCATTAGAAAATTATTTCTATGACATAAATATTGTGAACATGATGCCAAAAAGTTTTAATTTTAGACAGACACATTTAGACCAATTTAATATGACCACACAGGAAACTTTAGGAAGTTTTGTATGCTTTTTACAAATAATTGGACTCATCTGGAATGTGAACAGCTTGAAGAATACTATTTTAATTGACTTGCAATGGCTGATATTTGTAATTGCTACGATAGGACATCGCTATGTGGCTGTAGAACCTATTTATTTGAGCTTCATTAAGGTTGGTACCATCAAATCCTTTCCAAGTCTTGTTTTTTAAAATTTTAGTCAATTTCAGAAACAAATTAAACATTGAAGTTAAGTGAGTTTAATCAGTTTCTAAACTAAATATCAAATTCATTATAATTGGTGTTTTAATTTTGGAAATCAATGAAACAATAATGTAATACTCATTAATTTTATTCTAAAATCAATATTCTTGCCATATTCTAAAAACTAGCTAAAAATTCAAATAAAAATAATTATAAAATCTTTTGTTGCAGACATTATGTACCTTTATAGTAATATTGGTGTACAAATCAATCAAGACCGAAACCAGAAGAGTAGAAATGAGGTCCCCGCCTACTTCACCGAAACGGATGAAGAACCTGGCGAATTCCTCAGCAAGTACGCTTATTGATGACGACGACGACCCTATGCACTTAGACAGTGATGACGATGTTTCATTAAGTAAATTTGGCTTACACAACTTTTCTGAATCCTCTAACGAATATCTCGGTATTTTGAATGCCAGTATGATGAATAGCAGGGCTTTCACACCAAGAGCTGAGAGTATGTGGACGAAACCCAAACTAAATTCAACATTTTGTGTCAATTCTGTGATAAGCAAAAGTCCAAGTTCTGTATCTGACACTGTCTTTGTTAAGCCTTCCTTCAATAAATATCAGAAACTCATAAAGGATGACTCCGACTCTGAATTAGATGAAAGCATTAGTTCCTTATGTATAAGTAGTCCTACAAAGACTAAGAAGAAAACGAATTCTATCTTCTCTTTAAGAAAATTTACCGCTACTCCCAGTTTTGTTGCTCCAACGCCTATGGCTCGTTCTAGGCCTCTAATATCGCCGAGCAAGCTGGGTCACAGTACTTCTTGGGTGGCAGGTGGCTACTGGGGCTCCGAAGGTGAGCGCCAGATATTCAATGTAGACGGAAGTCGTTCCTCGAGCCAAAGTTCGGGTTTCGAATCTCAGACGTCTAGCTTGAACCAACGCAACGTGTTCTCGCAGCCTCCGTCCCGCGAAGAGTCAGTCTGCGGGGAACCTATGGTGTTAGACCGCTTTCCAGCCATGAGTCATCATTTTAATGGTTTTCAATCACCGCAAAACTTTAGCCGAATAAGCTCGCCAGTATTTCCACAAATGCAGTATAATGGTCACGTCCACATACCTCAGGCTCAATTTGCTCAACAAAACATGATGTCTGCCAACTCGTTTGCTCAACATCAGCATTACGTACAAAGCAATATGTTTAAGACCCCCGGCGGGTCAGGTCTCATAAAGCTGCCGAAAGTGGATCCCTTTTCATCTCGCTGACGCTTGACAACTAGTCAATAAGTCGACTGCCTTGACATTTCTAACTTGTTGTTTTCTATAAATTCGTACGTATTTTTGTCTTGCTCTTACCTCTTTATTTTATACATTTTTATGAAAGTTCCGTGAACTGCCATTATGTTAAGAACATTTTGTTAAGTTATATCATGTTAGTTGTAAGCGATTGTTAGTTGTAACGTTTGAGACTAAACTTAGTTTTTAAGACGTATTTGCTGATCTCGTGTTGGTGCCAGGTGTTGGCGATATGAAAGCATTAAGAATTATTGTATTGTTAACAATTTTATATGGACGTCACTGTCCTATTCTCGAACAAAATGTGATATTGTAAAGACTAAATAATTTTTTGCAAAAAGTGGAAAAATGATTCTTGATGTTATCATTGTTTTGATTTTGTCATCTTAAAACAGAAACTTTTTGTGAAACTCCTGCAATAAAAAACGTAAAACTGTATAATATCGTTTGATTCTTATACCACGTGATAGATGAGGTGATTTTTGGGCAGAGAACAACAAGCAGGAATACACTCACGAGTTTCGCGCCTTTCTCTCGTTTCGTTGTAGGTACTGGTGAGGCTGTGGGGGCACAAACGTGTCTTCATACAGGGTCGATATGTAGTCGGACACATTTGTGCACTCCCACTCGTATTTTAACTGTTTCCTCAAACCCCACTCGGTCACATTGCCCTAAAAAAGGAGGGAAGTAAGTAGCTAGGTAATGACATGTTGATACCTGCACTTTGCGAGGCTGGTGGAACCAAATCGGACGTAGCAATCTTTGCCACTTGCCAGAAATATTTAGAGATAACATAACATCGCACCTGTATTTTTCGTACCTACTGCTACTGAAATTCTAAAACCTAAACCTAATTTAAAAAACCAATAAAACCTGCTCGACCTGGGAATCGAATCCAGAAACCCCTGTCTTATCGCGCACTGAATTTTTCAAGTCTCGGTGTTGAGAATTGCATTGAGAATCTAACGGAGAGCATTCCAGCGCGTCAAAAAAACATACTATTGGACTTTCAACCAAAGAGTAATACAGGTTCTCTCAACTCTCGGCGCTAAGCAGTAGGTACTATTGAAAACCCCATGCACGATAAAAAATTGCCGCGTAAAAGACTCCTGCGGGTACGAGGGCTAACTCACGATAGTAGTGAGTAGTGGCTGTTTATATAAAAGTACTCTGTGGCTGTAGTGTTCGCAACGAGGTAGTAGCTCAAGTATTGGAATTACAAACAAACCCTTGGTGGAGATGGTTATGTTACGATCAATTGTAAATAAGAGAGTACTTACAAAACATTTCATGAGGTCAGGTTGAGGATAGAACTGATGCTGCGATCTTTTATAATAACGCTGAATTGGACCACACAGAGGCTTCGGCAGATGGTGGTACACTAGGTCGTTTGTTGTCGCATAATTATCACACGCGTCGTGGCTATCGTGCCGGATTATTGATGAGAAATTACCCTGTAAAACGATTCCAATTCAAATTGCGAGTCAATAAATTACTTGGTAGACAAATAAGATGTGACGATGAGAAACCGAGATATATATCAATATTGTAGGCACCTGACCTGTGTACTAGTTAATTTATTTTGTCTAAAGTCTGGCTGCCTGGATTCTGGTATCATTTTTTTATAGTCTATTTCTTCTTTTGGAGAGAAGTAGAGGGCTCCGTTTTTTTGACATTCTATCCGGTCTTCCACCCAGTTGGCTGAAGGAAGAGTGATTGTTAAATTATGTAGAGTAGGTACCTACATAAACAGGATGAAAAAGAAAGACGGTCCTCGGAGGCAAAGTACCTACCTCAAATATTGATGATATTAAATTTTATTCAAAAGAAACATTCATAAGTAGCTATAATAAGTATCATACTTATATGTTATAAATCAGTAAGTAAGTACTTAGTTAGGTACTATTGCATTCAAAGATTTTCTGGAAGGTCGCTTGCTTCAGAAAGGAATCGAAAGAAAACAAAAGCGACAAAAAATACTCTGTATCCCTCCACCTCATCGCTCCAAACTCCCAAGTAGTAAACATTTGTGTCGCAGAGTACCTACGTACATTAGTAACATTACAATTTGTCTGAAGTTACCTAAATCAAGAAGGTACCTACCTATCACTCATTTCTGGTACTTTCCCTCCAATCACGTCATTCTTTTCACCCTGTAGGTACTTAGTGTTTATTTATTAATAACCAACTTATATTTACAGTTTCCACCGCACAAGTTATCAGTCAATATTAGAAATTACACATACAATCATAAAATTAGGTTAAATTACATAAAAGTAGACAAAGTTTGATGAAATTAGACAAAATTAGATAAACCTGGATAATATTCGTTATATGTGTAATGTAATTGTAAGTATTAGATTGATTAATGGAGAATTCAAGAGAGATCTACATGCCGTAGTCAGTGCCATAACTAGACTGGTGCTAGCAGTGCGGCGGCATAAGGCCAAGAAGAATATATTGCATTAGCTGGATGAGAGCACAGTTTTAAAATTATAAAACCGTTTTAGGAGAATTTAAATGCTAATTACGGCACTGGCGATCCTGTTTACTTGCATACTCAAACTTCTCCGTTATAGGTACAATTCTGGGTAGAGCGGTTATTGCATGAGTATATTAATATTCTTTGGGTTATTGGAACAGGTGGGCACTACGATAATTGTGTGATACTAACCTATAAGAACACCATTGCTATATATAGGGCGGTTGACAAGAGCTTTGGTAATGGCCTCCGTGCGAGTTGGCGACTTCGCTCTCGTGCTCACTAAGATGTCTTCTGGCATTTTTACTACAGTTCAGCAAAGTTAACTAATTTACAAAATCCTCTTTTTTATGGGTTTCTCATGAAACTTGATAAAAGTAATGTCTTATTGACAGTTTATTTTTTAAAGACAGCATGCACAGATTTTGCTGCTATGGAAAGAGTTTATACTTTGTCCAAAAAGTTTAGATACTTACAAAAAACGTACACCGCCATACTTGCGTGAAGCTTTTATGGCACTGAAGGCACTCCATTTTTTTTTTAATGATATCACCAAATATACTACCCAGGTAAGGTGGACTTCACCTGCACAGCATTGCTCAACTCATCATCGATCAAGCAATTCTGTGAAACGTAACAGAACCAATAGGAAGGCAATGGAACAGAAAAATGGATTAAGAAATGAATAAGCTTAACAATGGTAACAATTTTATTTGAAATACAGTAAATAATTACTGATTTATGTAGTAACTTATCTTATGCATCTGCATGCTGAATACCTAAATAAATTATGTTTATTTACAGTGCTCAAGAAGCTTATCCTAGTGCTTATGATTTCACAAAAATTTGGTCTTCGATTTAGAACAGATGTTGGTTGGAGAAGTTTTCTTATGCGTTTATCCCATAGTATAAGTATTTTTACTCCAATATTATAAATGATGTCATTTTCAATCAGTTTCCATGGGAATGTTAACGCTAGGTTTTGGCAGTGATTGTAATAGCACAGACAGCTGACCCTCCAAGGGACCGGCAACTTGTATCAAATTCTTAAGGTTTTTTTCAACTTGTAATATGTCCTGGTTTATTGATTCCATGTTCTGTAAATAAAAGATACCATTACAAAGACGTTCAATACTCTTAAACCTGCTGTGTAAAGGGAAAGTATAGATAAATCTAGATAATTATTATTTAAGTAGTACTTATTATTTTACCTCTATCATGGAAGTGTACAAATACTTTACATCTTTATTACTATAACGATAGAAACCGCTGACGTTTGATTCTGAATCCGAAGGTGCATTTGATGCCATATTCTAATTTAATTTATAATTTTAAAATACAAACAAGCTGAACACAGTTTAAACTTTGAAATTCAAACAATCCACAGTAGGAAATAGAAAAAAACCTGTGAAATAATGCTACGTTCACTTTTTTCATTGGAACTTTGAACGTTGTGATTGTTTTTTATCTCTGTTTCACAAGCATTCATTCTATATTGTAGCCGGACGAAAATAACAAAATCAATGCTAAAAAATGTAAGTTACCACAGGTCTGATTTTGAAACGCTTTCTTTGACAGCCAGTTGTTCGTTTAGTAATTATTGCTGCACGACTACTCATTTTTTAACTCGACACCCGATTAAAACGAAAAGTGAAACGAGAAGTGAAAATCGAATCTTATCGGTATCATATCATAGATGGATGAAAAATTTACATTATTTCAATGGGTTATATTATAATTGTATAAAATTATTGAAAGCCTTGTAAATAATATTTTTTTCTGTAAGATCCATGTTTCAATTTCTAATCAAATCAAATGTCAATGTCATCCGCTGCGGAAAGAATCGCCTGCATTGGAGAAAAGCCAAATTTTTTCGAAAATCGCATAGAAAAAATTGCCGACGGTGAATTTTGTGTGAAAAACTCAAAATATTTTTGCGAAAAGTGTATGTAGTGGTGTTATATCATTTTCCTTCTCTTGCGTCTCATAGTATCTGTGTGGCGGATATTGTTTTTAATGCATAGTTATTGATTTAAAGAAAAATGTAAAAAATAACGATGCATTAATAACAAAATAATTCACAAATTCTATACAATGAATACGTATAAAAGTGATAAGTTTATCTAAAAATTTAATAACAACAACTAATATGCTAATTTTATTCCTATTTATTTTGGTTGCATTATTATTTTTATTTAGTAGCTTTCTATACCTTGCTTTTCCATAATTTCTTTCAATCTATTGCAGGACCAGACATTATTTGCTAGACATATTTGGACTTTGTTTTGCCCTACTAGAAAGTTCTTTTTGCATTTCTATTGGTACCAACCCGCAACCTACAAATAGTTGATTGTGGTTCTTTCCTCACTATAGTTGAGTGTTATCCAGTCTATATTGAAATCTGTACAGGAGGCAAGGGGTGCAAATGAAAAAAGAAAGTTACATAAAGATTGGTTACAACTGTTATAACAACATTATTGATTTGATTCAAAATTATGATTCAAATGAATAGGAACATATGAATAAGACCCCATAAGATCTTATCAATAGAAAACTCCCCTTTTGTTTATGCACAATCATGTTTCGCAAATGTATGATCCCTGTTATTCTACCATATCTCATATTATCATACATTTGTTTGCTCGCTCTAAGATGTATTTAGTATGGACTTATTTACCTTGTCATCATATTTTATGTACCTAATTAACTTGGTTGCTTACATTCAGTCAAGCCTTAGATGCAAATTAATAAAATAAGTGTTTGTAAAATATTAAAGTAGAAGATTTCCTGATGCAGCCTCTTATTTCCAATGGTTTCTAGTGGCTACTCACAACTGGCATAATATACCACTGATTATGTTATTTTATACAATTACCAAGTCTCATACATGCCCTTCCAAATATAAATGGAAATACAATAATGGTCTTATTAGCAAATTTGTCTATTGTATGATAACTGATATAATTGGAAAATCTGAGTGAGAATCCTTATGATAACGGTATCAGTAATCATTACACTTGTAGGGATTAGCTGAGACTTGAATAGGACGCATTAGTGGGCAGTAGGTCGGCGGCGGCGGCGGCGCCGGCCGGGCTGGCGTCGCGACGTCGCCGCCCGCCCCCGCCCCGCACTCGTCTCGCTACCCCCTCACACCCCAGCGTGTCAGTCTCAGTGCCCCTTCTTACGAACTACCCTGACATTCTTGCTCCTGCATCTTGTAACTTTTTGTTTGACTACTCTCGCAATTTTTCTTTCCTGTTTTGTGAGTTTTATTTTATTGCTTCGTAATGTATTATGTGAGCTCATTTGATACGAATTCTAACATACTTCCGCATATTTCTTAGTTCTTTTTCGATCCTAACATATTGGAGTCTTTTTTTCCCAAATAACAAAACTTTAGTCAAATAAACAAAAACAATGTGTAACTAAATTGTGTGATTGAGAAGTCATGTCTGAGGAACATGACGTGGATTGTCCCATGGAAGACGAAAAACAGACTGACGTAAACAGCGATAAAGTGGTTGAAAATGAAAAAGCAGTGGTTGAAAACGGTGAAGCAGTGGTCGAAAACGACGAAGAAGTGGTCGAGAATACCGAAGACTGTCCAATGACGGTAGATACCGAAGAACCAAGTGCCAACACATCCAAAGAAGATAGTGCCATAGATGCCATAGACAAAGAAACATTGAGTAGCGAGGTGGATGAGAAGAAGGACTTATACGGTGCCAATGAGAAACCGGCACTAAGCTGGACGGCGGAAGGGAACCAGTTCAAGATAGCATGGAGCCTGCCGCAAGGAGCTGCTACGGCGAACGACTACATCGCACTATGTTGTACAGGTAAGATACCTACATTTAAGGCTACTTTATATTTCGGTACCCATCGCTAATCAAATCATCCTTTTAATTAATTATATATTAATTGAAATTCAGAAAAGATTCATGCGAAACTTCCCTTTACCTTTAGAAATATTGGCACCTTTTGCTTAGGTAAACTTAATGCTCGATCGAACTATTAAATGTCAAGAGCATGGTCCGTAAATTGAAGGGCTATGAGCGTCATACATGCGATTTGACGCGGATGATGTCAAAATCACGTCGGTTATTGACGACTGCGGGCTTCGAAGAACCGACGACGGCTCAAATGTTCAATATGAATGTCCGGACTGCAGGATATATTAAAATGCTACGTTCTACTAGGTTTCGAGTTCCAAGTAAACAGGGGCGAGTCCGGAGAAACTGCTGTAATATGAATGTAAAATGGTAGGCACCACGATGGAAATATTCAGCAATCAACGTTTCATAAGCAAACGGATCACAATTGCTAGAATATATTATGAAAGATTGTAGATACACTTCGCGGGACTGTTAGCTGTATTTAATTGCATCTAAGTTACATAATGATAGCATTGCCTTGTTATGCCTTTTTACGGTTAGGTATAACACACAACCCAGTTATTATTTTATACTTATAAAGTACATAACCTACCAAAAGCTAATTGGCAACAGAAAAGAATTTGCCTTTAAGTATTGCAATTTTAAAGGTTTCCGCACTTTTCTTTTGTGGAAATCAAACAAAAAGCGAGGAAGTTAACCGTCTGGTACATACAATTTTGCTTTGAAATGGCATGGAAATCTACTCAATGAATGTTGAATTCACTCTCTGGAGCCTTGATATAATTCATTCAACCGATGTCATTCATATCCAGCGGTTCTAATTCCCGCTGAGTTCAATGAAGTGAGTCATGAGTTCCTGTTCATAATTCTCGCTAATTTGAAAGCGATACATTTCACTAATTGGATGGGTTAGGTAGATATTATGTACCTACATTGTTTTTGTCATATGAAACTACTTAGTAAATTAGTTTTTGCAGCTTTGTTTATGTTGTTTGTATTCTCGGCATGGTAGTTTTACAGTAAATAATTACTTATCATTACTTTGTAACCTTCGAATAAAATGACTAACTAATGGCGAAAATCCGAAATCCTTCTCACAGTGCAGCTACACATAATAAGTAGATACGGCTTTCCTGGCAGATTATGCACCATTTCTGAAAAATATTTTTTTCCCATCTGGCTTTTAATAACGCGATATTTTGGAGTGATCCATCTTTATTTCCGATGTAGGAACATTTTTATTGATAAATCGTAACAAAAACGCGAGAAGACTCCAGTCAGCTTATACCTATGCAGTCCTTACATTCTTCTGATTTCCTCAGTACACCCTCTACCATTGGTGGCCAACCACCAAAGATCTAATTGATATAGATGATGTTATGAGTACTAACTTAGTTTTGTTTCCACGATCACTGTTTGTCTAAGAATCTTGTCCCATACTGGGAGCCAAAAAACTGTGAGTTCTAATTTTCAAACCGTGACTTCCCTAAAACTTTTTTGACTAAAGCTTTTCTGCAATACTTGTTACCGGCAATTAAGTTAGGGTTTCACCCACATAATGTCTATGTACTACGTAATTGGTTGTCGTTAGCCAGCATGTAGAGACAGTGTTTTACGAATCCCTGCACGGCGTGGATGGGTGTTATAACTGTATACAAGCGCTGCGGTACCGGTCATTGCTTTAATTGACAACAGGAAGCGGCGTGAGTAATCGACCTACCCCCCCTGTATATGCTATCACAGGCGGGAGAATGTGAGACGTACAATTGAGCTGTACAGAAGATTTAGCCGTTATTGTTTTCCGACGATTCAATAAATACTGCCAATCTGTTCTGGGTTACATACTCCCAATCTTTTCTAACTCAAATCGAATTTTGATCTGTTATACGTCCATCTAACCAAGCCAAATGAGATCGGCCTACGATCAGGTTCAACAAAGTTAGTTAAACGGATATCAATTGACCCTAGGACCTGTCGATTGTCAGGCAACGCTTTCGAGCTGTTAGGTTGCTTCCTCATAATTATGCTACAATTTGCTGCAGTTTCATTCTATGGTCATCTATAGCGATGGAAACAAAATAGAGTTAAATTATTCATGTTTGCCATTGTTCTTACTTTGAAAGGTATCGTTTAGAACAATTCAAACTACCTTGTCTTTGTATGAAATTGCATCAGTTCCAATCAAAATACTTAATGGCTTACATTTCTCATCACTCATTGATTGATTCTTTGGATATCTGATACCTCAACATAGTCAGGTTAAAATCGAGTGATTGATATTGTGTAAGTGCTAAGAATAATTTAGACCTTCAAAAACGAATTCATATTTCAATCATTCGTAGCACTCGTTTTTTTTTCATAACAATACAATATTGGACAAAGTCCGTTTTTATTTGCCCGGTCATGAAAAAAAAAGCCCGATTTGAATTAAAGTAAAATACTAAGTAAGTGACACAATCGTTGTTTACGGTTTGAAGTTAAATTAAAAGACAGAAAATTGTGTTTGCGTTGAAAAATAATAGAACGTTAAATTGCAAGGACGACTTTATCAGAGGTCTGCCACTATGGGGTCTATCTTGGGGCCATAGACATCCTAAAATCCGGATTGATGATCTCACCGTGGTGATATTAATGTTTTTGCCTTAAGTGTTTTGCCCAGTTCCCTCTTTCACTATCCACCCTAAGCTGCACTTTTCGAGAAAACTTATTTCATTAAGCTTTCATTACTTTTGTTGTATGTCTCTCTGGCTTTGAGGAAACACATTCAATCAATCATTGTGGTGTAGTCTTGCATTCGCATTAAACTGAAGTACGCTTGGAATAAGCTTGTTGCGGCTTTGATAACATTTTCTCAGTGCTTTGTGAAAACCATCTCATTAAATAAATTACCTTATAGTGTACCCCAATCAAAGCTGTTTTAAAGGACCTCATTTATAATAGAGATATCTTTATGAAAACCGACGTACTTGCTTAACGAAGTAATTATACAAGTTTATAATTATGAGTATAATTATTTCTCAATTTTCTCTGCTAATCAATGTTCTTGCATTTCCAAACAGGTTTTAAATGCAATATAATTACAATTATGTGCAGTGAAACTTGCAAAATGGCTGCTCTGAGTATTAATAAACGAATTTACAAGAGCTTGTGATCAATGTATCACTGTGAAGACTTTATTAGCTACCTATTTAGAAAGCAATAAGATCGTTTAAGGGCGGCCACCAAAGAAAACTACACCTATCCTGTTAATTAGGCGCCATTAGTACAACCAGTTATTGCCAAGTCCCATAAAGTGGCGTGGCAGCCTGATGCCGTTTGCTGTTTATTTAAATGTAATTAGCTAAAACTAGTGAGCTTGGTATGTGTTAGAAGTTTTATTTTTCCGCTTTTCAAACTCGATGCTTAGCCTTTTAAGGGCAAATTGACTAGGATTACCACTTGAGCTGCATGCCAACGGTGTTGTTCAAAGTTGGCGATAATGTTCTGACTAGGTTATCGTATATGTCCATCTTTAAATAATCTAGTGTCCGTTACCAGTCCACGAAGATTAATAGCAGACACAGTGATTATTAGCAACGCCACTCAGAGTTTTTCTATTGGCCATATCATTGTCTTGAATAAGGTCTTCTTACTCACGTGTCGAGTTATTTGCTGCTACGTCATCATGCCTCAAAACTTAAATGACGAATCAAATGACGTGTCTCACCTTAGGTCATTCCCTAGTTTACGTAGTATTAGTTGTGAGGGCGCCGAGCAGTCTCTCGCGTGGTTTAAGAAGCGCTATTTACATTTGTATTAACCGGGAGTGACGAAAAAACGAAAGGTCAAGGATGAAATAAAACGATCACGTATTCATTGGTAGGATGCGATAAAAACCACTGTTGCTGTCGTGCAACCAAGACAGCACAAAATTATGAGCCTCGAAGAACATGTAACATTGTTATTTTTGACTAAAGCTCTACGCCGAATATTCTGAGATCATCACACGCCGTGCGAATGTTAATGTCGTCTTCAGCGAAATAAAAAGCAATAAGCGTCGCAATAAAGTGAAGCAACGCAGGGCACGTGCGGTGCAGGCATTTTGTTACATTAAACCGTTTGTGTCTGTACTTAGAGCCTTTCACCGGCACTGTTGCCTGTCATTTTCTTGCTTGCAAAGCCATTATTGCTGTAAATCCGTCGGTGGCGCAACGGGATCTGATTTCAAGTCACCGTTTTATACGAAGCGGTTTTAATCGTGATCCAACGATAAAATTGTCGTCATTTATTATGAAGCGAATACCCGCAGTGTCGATCTTTATGGAGTCTATCGCGTCGCGAGGCATCGGGTACGCATGTCTTTAATTCAGCGTTATCTGAATTATGCACAGATGTCCGCCATAATACAAATACGAATCTCGAATTTCTCCTGACTTTCGCCGGTTCTGTAGTCGCATTAATTGTGTCAGGTCGCTGTCGCAATTGCGCACACGTATGACCGGTCGTATTGCCAAAGACTGTTATTGTGTATTCATTGTTGTGTGCAATAAAATTCTCCAAATTGCTACTTTCGTTATGCGATTCCACAAACCGGTGTTTCGGCAAGAACAGGAAGCTGGCGTGATTTTCTTTGCATTACAATGAGTTTGTTGAAATGGTTACTCACAAGTTCGGAGTGGTGTATCGGGCGATGCACGTAGCGCTAGGCCGCAGGTCACCACACCGACTTGGTAATCGCATGAATGAGCCTATGGGTCAGGCCCCCGCGCTCCGGTCCCCGCCACTCGATTTGTGAATGAAGCCCCCACCGGCGCGTGCCGCACTCTCGCCGCTCACGCTCAGTCGCGCCGCGCGCCCTCGATGAACGCGCTAACACGCGAGCGCATGCTAGTGCGAACATTTTGACGTTTTCAAATTTCAAATCGTACGTGTTTGTATGTGTTAAAGTTTGATTGACAGTTGACTCTTAAGTGATAATTGCTTTCCTGCTTGTTTCTGTTGCGATGCACTTTCCGCAGTGAGACTCTGGCTGGACTCTATTACTATAAGAAAACCAGCCTTCGGGAAAGCCGCCAACGGTAGACATAGTTGATATATACGGTGAGTAAGTTGTTACGAATTTTTCTTTAATTCACTACTAATGCTAGGTTATCGAGCATTAGCAAAGGTGACACGTAGGCTTAAGGCTTATTGAACGAAAAATTAGTTTGTGGGCCGGCTTGTAGGTGGAGTGCCCACGTACTTTTAATATTTGTAGGTGTACTACGCCATCGTGTCTTCTTGTATCTAGCACAATAATTATTAGCTTAAGCAATAATTGTTCTAAATGCAATGCATCAGAAATACATGTTTGAATGAATATTTATATTTAAATAGTGTTCATTCATATTGCTTATCTATGTGTACCGACTAGTACTCGCCTTTAATAGCTTTCCTGTAATTAAGTACTTACTTATCATGAACATTTAGATACGTCCGGAATAGATACTTCTGTGACTAGGGAAATTATTTATAATGTAGTTTTCAATTTAATTAAAATTTCTAACTAGACTTGCGAACATAGCCGTTGTTGAACATAACTGTTGTTTCAGACTTCTTTATAGCAATCGATCCTAAAATAGTTGAAGTTAAAATATTCAAGGCTAAAGCGGGGTACGTCAACGAGACAGATGCGTTCCGTTTTTGTTTATAAATTGTCTGCAAAAAATGGTCAGAGTAGGCGCCGTTGCAACACAATAGACCGTTTAATAAGGCGCTAAGCAAACTCTACCTGGACTTGATTCTCGCCAATTTTTTCTTGCTACTCACGTCGGTTTGAAATTGATGAGTCCCTATTGTTTGCCCGTGATATCGATCGATTTTGGTATGACACCGTTTCGCGATTTCCCTTCTATGGACGTCAATTAAACATTTCGATCGAGGTTGAATTTTTTTTGATCCCATATATCTCCAATTTGTGTTTCGAAGTGAGCTTTCGAACATATGAAAGCTAGAACACTAGCGGCTTTCTTGATTATACCGATTGATGTGTCGTGTAAGCACGTAAACTTCGTCCGGGGGCTAATAAAATAGCCATCCATCATGAGCCCACCAGCGGATATTAAATTGACACGCCTCGCTCGAAACACTCCTTCATTTCATCCCATTACGACGATATTACTACATACGTTTCTAAATGGTCGCTTGTGGCGAACACTTTTTGTTACGATAAACAGGTGCAAGAAATGTTTATTACGGAAATTACATCTAGTACAAATATGACGGAAGATAATCTTATTTTATATGATGGTTAAGTGAGATCGGCTCCGTAATTAAGTCTGAATTGAACAGGAAGCTGATCGACGGCACCGTCTTATCTAAGAGAATTATCAAGTGTCTTATCTATGACAAGAATTTTTATAGAGCATGTTGTCGCATAATTAACTAGCGGTCTTACTTCTTTTCGTATCTACCGCAAGTTAAAATCATCTTTCTAGGTTGAGTTGATTTTGGTCTTAAAGAGTCCCTGTACTATATTAGAATTGCTTAGTTGGATATTAATATTTCCTTCGAATGACACAGTCAATTCATAGTATAAATTATCTCGCTCTAAAAGCTCCGCGTGCAGGTCAGCGGAAATTAAATGGACACACCCTCTCTCCTCCCAGCGCTGCGGCGTTGCATTATCCCATTAGTGAAGACAAGTACGCAGCTGTCAATACACTGAACAACATCTTGTTTTTTTTTTCTGAAAATTATGAATCCGATTATTGTGACCGAGCCCGTATTAGGACCCCTCAACTTCTGTAATTCATTATATCAATGATATTAAGCTTACAATTTGCTCCCTTTTCCATATTACGACATCCAGTTTTATGAATGCCATCTACTCGATTAAAATAATTATTTCGTTCGCCTAGTAATTATCCAGTCATGTCTCATTATACACATCCTACAGGAATATTTCTCACCATTGTATTTGATGGAAATTATGTCTAAGAAAATTTAATTCAGAGCGGAAAGTACGTTAAACTCTAGACTCCGAGGTACATTGTCTTGCTAGAAGTAAATCATTCAAAAAACATTCAACTGCCCAGCTTTCAGCCAGGTAATAAGTTGTTACTTGCAAATATATAATTAAACATATACTGGTTTCATTATCAACGGCCGTCAAATGATTCTCACGGAGTTTCAACATAGTCTCTGACTGCCATTAGTTGAGTGGTGTGTTACGACAAGTGAAAGAAATTGTGAGACAGTTTCTCACGAGGCGAGCTTGCTAAGAAACGACTCGGGATCCCGCTGTTTCGCTTGACTCTTGGACTCTTAATTAGATTTCTTTTTTGAGCATTGTTCTCTTGTATTTTAAAGCGCGGTGTGCTTTACAACAACTGTTGGAGGATGTTAAGTTTTTGCGGTTTGCAATGAATGATCCTGAGTATTCTTACACTGCAGTGATAATGTGTAATGCTATCATACTGTATCCACAAACTCGTTAAAGCAAATTACACCTCGACACATCGTAAAGCCATTAACTTCACACTTGGAGAGGCGAGCATTGTTGCCGAGTGAAAAACACAGAGAGGAAGCGATAAATTATATTCGAAGTTTATACGATCGGCCGGTAATGGGCTACGAGCTCGCGATCGCAGCGCTCGCGCAGCATCATACGAACCCTCTCAAAGGAATTGTTCAGTTTTCATTTTCGACAGTGGCTATTTTAAACAATATTCATTCGATTCGTATGATTTTACCGAATCAAATAAGAATTAGTTAATTTTAAGCATGGGTCTGGAAAAATAGTCACTTTTAACTCTTGGCTGGCATAAGTACTTGTTATAATTAAGTTGGTTATAAATAAACACTATTGTTGTATGCTTCTCTATTTAAAAAAACCGGAAGTGTACCGATTCAGAACAAAAGTGCGGTTGACTTTTAAACACTTATTAATATGTGTCCCTTCCGGAACAGCCCTCGCTAGGGGTGGTTACCGGTACATGCCAAAACGGAAGTAACAGACGTCTGCCATACCTTGGCTTTGTAATTGGCGGCACGGGCGTACTTCCGGCTTCTTTCAGGAATAACTAATAATAGAACAAAGTGTTTCCTTTACTTGTTGTAATGACGACACGGTTGGCGCAGTGGTTAAGCGATTGACTGCTGCGCTGCGTGTCGCGGGTTCGATTCCCGCACGGAAAAAATATTTGTATGACCTACAAGTAGTTGTTTCGGGTCTGGCTGTTTGTGTATGTGAGTTTTAAATGTTTGTAAAAGCACCCACAATACAGGAGAAATTCCTAGTGTGGGGCAAAGTCTTTTAAAAAAAAAAAAAAAAAAAAAAAAAAAAAAAATCATTTAGGTTTGAACACAAGGAAGGTATCTAAAACCTTTCTTTAGGATCTTGGAGTTTTGGGGTCTAAAATAGCCAAACCAATTTCTCAAGATACATTGGGCTTGGCTTATCGTTAATCTCTGTTACTGTAACTGTCTAGTCTTCACTGACTATTTAGATTCGGAATTCAACACATAAAAATTCACTACCTAAGCAGGTACTAGACAGTTCCTGCAACTACTTTGCGGTGACACATTTTTGTTTTGGAATTTGGAATATTCTAAAATACATAAGCTATTTTTGGAACAAAAATAATCCCCCACATTATTTATGAAAATAATTAAGATTTTTCATTTCGCTTCATCGATTAAAAGTCCTTGAGCAGAGAGAGAGGAATTTACGTTTCTCCAAAATAACTCAGCTCACTCATTTCATTGCATCAATGTTTTCAATATTTTGGTATTTGTGTATTTTCACAAGCTGACCTATTTTAGGCTCACAACAATGTCAGAATTCCTACACGTGGATTTACCCCAGCTGTAAATAGTTGAACAGATTTGGCGACACTGAAATGCGTTACGTTTCGAAAATAAATGGAGCTCTCATGAAGAAACGTTCCGTCTGGACATACCGTGCCCATATGGAACGCGCATTGAATACAATTACTCTCGTGTCCTCCACTTATGGATGTAATTGTATGCTTAGCAAGTTTTATTGTCCTGTACCATAGGCGGCTCAGGAGTTAAGTAGCTCAACCAAGGACGATTGCCTATGGTGTGAAATCCGGTCAATGAAGTCACGTCTCTGCTGCGTATGTGACCATATTATTGACAATAAAGTATTCTTGACACCTAGGATTTCGCGGTGCTGTATATTTTCTCAAGACGTTTTTTAGTTCTCATAAAAAGATTAGTGAAGGGTGGAGGTGCTAATGCATGTGTATACGCACATCCGGTCCGACGGGGTCCGTTAATTGGTCCGCGTAAAAGGGATATCGTGTAGCGTGCCCCCACGCCCCTTGCCCCAGCTTCCTGTCTCGCGACATCAGGCGACGACAGCCGAGATCGTGAGTCTCTGTTACTTGAAGAAAATCTGCCGTAAAAGGTCGCCTGTCCAATTAAACGTCGGGATATCAGTATCACCCCCTGGCGAGGTTTGTCTTCTTTCGGTCTGCAGTCACGATTCCTTATACGTTGTCATTTATATTATGGTCATGAATTAATGTTCCGCCGTTCAATATCACGGATGTTATTGTTTTTAATATGTTATAATCTAAATCGCTAATGAGTGCGGTCTTCAACATTATCTTGCGACAGTCGTGCCATGGTTTGCATTTACAGCAGCTAACTTGTTCTCCGAATGTTTTTGTGTCGTGTTTGTGAACGTCAATGCTTTTTATCGTTTTTCTCAACTAATGAACAGGTCGGCTTCAATTATCTTTGCAATTATTATCTTCGTTTTTGTTCTATTGATATCTTATAGTGTAGGCGTAAGTTATTAAAGGATTGTTACAAGCTTGTTAATAAGCTCAGTGTTATTAATGATCACCTTGTTTAACAACTGCATTTGGATAGACAAATTGTTATGTATGAACTTAGTGAATTGCTTAAATTTAACTAATATCGGAACTTTTTAGTTCTCCCACGAGGATGTCGCTCCATTCAGTCTGTGGAACGGTACAAGTTGCACTTGATCATTAATCGTATCTTCATTACAGTCTGTAGTCACATCTAGGCTCGTTTTCCCATGACGAGCTTCTGGACTGTGACTGACTTCATGCCATCATTTACGTCTGTGCTCATCCTTGCATGTAGCTTATGAGTTGTTGCATGAAATCACAGACATTTGCGTTGCGTTTTCATTATTGTTTCCCCTATAATTTTCCTTAACGTAGAAGGCGATAAATAAAATCCATGGTGTTATTTCGAAGAAACACTTGGATGCAGATATTCCAAGTTGCAGTAGCCAAAGGTGCCGTCCTGAGAACTACACAATCGAAGTAGTTCCTAGAAACAGTCAATGGGCTCGTTAGGTGTAGTGAATGGAAAGAGTACTCATCGACGGAAACAATAGGTGTTAACTTGCACATTTAGTACGCGCGTCTAAAGAGGATGTGAACTGATTACTGACTAGTTCAATGTGAAATTTTTGCCCTATCTCACAAGTTCGATCTACAAACAATGCTACTTCTTTCGTGAATTTCACCGTTCACGTCGTCTAAAGTGGCCTCTAATTTGAACCAATTTTCTCCCCTGATATGTTTAAGACCGTCGAAGTTAGCAGAAATAGAATTATTGTAAACATCTTAATTTACGTTATTAATTTACAGCAAAAGTTTGCGATGAATGTGTTGGCGACTGACGAAGTAGCCGCCTGTACGCGTGTTTATAGTGTGTATGGTATGTAAATATATTGTGTGTATCGGTGGCAATATGAGGCGGTTTTGTTTTTGTTAGTAGACTGTATTGTTATCATTCACAGCTCACACGAATAGACAATAACGTCGGACTTGTGAATGGGTGATTGATGGTGTTAGTCCCTCATTGTGCGAGTCCAGCTTAGTAATAGGTTTATTGTGTTGGCTCTAGTGTTTATACGGAAATCTCATTACAATTAGTGTCCATCCACATATTTGTCGGTGTGGTAGAAAATGTTTTCTACCACACAATTTACAGGACATAATAATATGAAAAAAAAATGGTTCGTATATGTATACGAACCATTTTTTTTTCATATTATTATGTCCTGTAAATTTTGGAACCATTCTTTGTGGCGCATACATTGGAAAGAGTATGTACTATGGGCAGATATTTGTACTAGATTAACCAGTTGTTTATAATTTCATGAGCGACGACGCTGGAAACCCGTATGGTTTATTTATTACCAGTGGAGAGTGGGCCGGTTCCGGTCGGTGCTTGCGCAGGAAACCCGCAGGATATATCAAAATTAGAATCGCAAGCCGATGAACGGTGGGGCACTTGCGCTATGTCGACCGCACTTCCCATATCCGTTTATCAAAGTCCCTTAAATCGTAAAATGTATACAGATTTCCTGAATTAGCGTTTATGTAGCTTCGTCTGCCAAAATATTAGTTGAATAACGTTGTCTATTAAAAAATTACTTGGGGTACCATCTCATTCTAAATATTTTTAAGGCCCTCTCTCTCGTCAATCTATTTTCACAATCTTTACATTTATATAGAAATACTTTCACTGCTTTTTGATAATGTGTTTTTATCGAATCATGAATCTTTGCGATTCCAAGTCCGTTGATATCGGCGTGTCGTTTTATTTTCGATGTTTCTCATTGTCCGACGAACGGAAGTCATTATGCGCTTTCCGCTGTTCGTTGTACTGCTGCCCTGTAAAATGTATTCATTAAATCAGCGATCATGGGTTTACTCGTCGGATTTCTTCTCGCAAGATCATTGTTTGACGTCAATTTCACGTTTATTTCTTTGTGAGCGAAAGTTGATCATTCGACGATTTTAAATCGCCTCTTTAACTGTCGTTTGTTTTTATTTGTTTTTACGACTGGTCTCCCTTTTTGATCCCCGCGTTTGTTTGTGCACATCAAATGTCTGTAGGATGAGGTAGGCCGAGGGCGGCCTCTTGCAACACTCGCGGGGGCATGCGACAAATATTGTCATGACAAATGTTTGTGTAGTAGAAAAAGCACGTACGTCTCTTTTGACTACTATGTTCACCGTAGGTGGTGCGGTGGTGCGCACAGATAATAGGACTGTAAACCGCCGAGATAACACACGGTGTTTGCACAAAACAAATCATGTTTGCTTACTTTATGTCCTGAGGATAGCTGGCACGGATCACTAGTACTTGGATATTATGCGTCCTCACGTTCTATTTGCATTGGTTTATGGATATGCATTTACTGTCGGCACAGGTTAGGATTTGCCAGAGGCTAACAAATAAACAAACAATACAGGAGAACTTACGTGCAGTTGTTTATTGTCAGGTATATTTTTAGCTTTTAGCTAGATTTTTGTAGTTTCCAGGTGATTTTATCAATTAAAAGTCTTCAACAGAACATTGGTGTCATCGTTTTACAAAATTAACTTCATATTCGAGTTCATTTGCCAACGCATTTGTATCCGTAAACAAGCGCCAGCCAAGGCCGTGTATGTTTACGAGTGTACTAACGCTAATAACACGAATACATCGACAGGTTAATATAAAAGGTAATATTAGCTAGACAACACTCATTATTTATTTAGATTTATTTGCAGCGTCTTTTTACACACTATCTCGGACAAAAAGAGTTGAATGATTGAAGACAAGATTGATCTAAAATGATCGAGATCATCATAGTGATAATTATCTTTGAAATTACAAGATTATTGATGATGACGGAGACATTTTTGCAAAGCAAACGGTGTCCCGTTATGAGAAAAGAGCGACAAAAAATTGCTTAAAATGAACAGCAATCTCTGTTTTGATCGTATACATAATGAAACGGTATGTACACAACGTTATTTATAACGTAATAAGCCTGCTGATATTCAATAGGCCGCGATTTATTCGCGTGTTGCGAATTGCCAACGGAAACGTATGCCAGTAATGAGCTTCGGATGTCGCTCACCTATTGTGACGAGCTAATAGATATTGACTTCCTTAGTTCAGACCAAGGTGGTAACAACACCGGTCTATAATGAGGCATTGTTCACATCTTATTCTGTTTTCAAGACGCAGATCCGGGCTGTGAACCGATTGCTAAACTGGTAATTTGTGCATTGAATACGAGTGCAGTATCATATGCTGGTAAGCCGTTCACAAATCCAGGTCAACGTTCCTTCACGGATCTGCAACGGCAATTTTAACTGACACCAAATGATAATGGATCTGGCATTTACTCCGCAGTGCAAGCACCGTGAATCAGAATTCGTGCTTGAGTTAGGAGCTTATTACAAATGTACCGTAGTCAATCATCAATCACGAGTTGACCCTCCGCCTTTACACGCCGTCCAATTTCAATATTTTTTTTGTGAGTAAATCACATAGAAAAGATGGAAGTTTCGGAACACTTTTCATCAAGATCGTTCAAAAAGTCAAGATAAAGATTATCAAAAGAAGTCTTTTAAAACGTATCGTACGTATTTCAATGAACAATGATGCGAAGGCGTGTCTTTATTGGCAACTCCTATAGGCGTCGCTCCGTTTGTTTGCAAGTGACGTAAATGTTGGTAATTGTTGGGCCAATAAGAGCCATTGCTCTTCTTGCATGAATGTTCATTTGGAGAGACGGTTGGTCGGCTACATGACGGCGTAACGTTGCTTCTTCCGCACGTTCCGCGGCTTGCCTGAGAACCATCGTTACCAGTGGGACGGAACTTCTTAATGTTTACCTGACCATTCGTCCGCAGCACCACGGCTTCCGAAAGCTTTGGGAGGCGAACAAATACTGCATTTACTTTGTGAACTTCCGCTTAGTTTGTTTTATTGACCTCTAGTGGCATATCTGAAAGGAGAACAAGAATATATTCGGTGTCTTTTGTTTGATCTTTCATATGAGCTACATGTGCATTTGCAAGTTTAGTTTAGTTTCGCGAAGGACTAAGGACATGGCATTGAATTTTATTCGCAGGCAAAAGTTGTATGATAAAATTGAAAACAGTCCTATTCACCAATGCGTTAGTCTTAGTTTCATGTAAATAGCAGTGAACAAATAAAAGCAAATCACCAGATGTTGTAAATGGTGGCGTCATTAGCTCAAGCCGTAATCCCTTGACGGCACGCGCAGGCACGCACCGTTAAGTGGGTTACCATGTCGATCCTGGCCTGTTCAAGGTCGCAATCATTTAACTGCACAACTATATCATCAACAGACATATTGCTATCCTTAAAGTATAAAACTGGCTCCAAGACTGTTATGAAATACCGAATACCGATGTTACCATCAAACAGGTTATGAAAGAAATTAAGTTTGAAATAGTTGCCTTGGTGAATGGAGTAACAAATCATGTTCCAATATTAGCGTCCTTGATATAGTTGGACTCGTTTCACTTCCTGTTACGAGGCGAATTGTAAACGCTGAGCACGTCACTCATTCAAACTCAATCAAAGGATCGTGAATTGAGATGTTTACCGCGCTCATACACGCGTATGTGTGCAAGACTTGAAGCGTTTCCTGTTTTATAATGTAGTAAATCAAAGGTATGTATCACCCTATCGAAACATAATCATGTTTCGTTTTTAAACAAGCTTTATGATTTTCCTGCTTCTTCAGTCGTAGAAACATTATTTTGGCTTTTATGCAAATCTTTGACAGCAGTTTAGATGCTACTGAATGTGCTGATGCAATAAGTCATCATTACAAAAGTATTAATGAAAGCAATTCAGAAGAAAGCAATATATCACGAGGTATTAATGATTTTATAGTATTTGATGGTAAGTTTGTGTACGTAGGTAGCCGCGGCACTGGAGGGCCGCAGGGCCGTCCTGCCAAGGCCAGCGAGTTCGTTAGGGCCATTCATGGATGCCTGCGCGCAACCTCCTCCCCACTCTCCCGCGGCGACAGGATATTCTCCCTCGCCGTGTGCTATGCTGGCCGATTGATCGGTTTATTTTTTTAAATCGAACTCGGAGCAAAAAGACACCACGCGCAATCGTAATTCACCGGATGCACTAACGAGTGTTAAATTTTTTAAACCTGACCGTGCAGCATTAGTTTGTTTTTGTTGAAGGCCGTTTCCGCCATGACTTAATCCATAACTCAACCGGTACATATAGTATGTGATAACCGAGCTTATTAGTTTCTATTAAAAGAATCCACAACAGATTAAACTGTCTCCCCGTCTGACATTCTGTTCACGTAAGGACGCAATAGAATGTATCTATACGTTGCTGTGCGACATCTTGTATGCAGTTTCCTACTAGTTTAGTCGTTGAATAGACTTTAATAAACAGGAGATGAGGCTTTTGATCTGAATCTGAATATAAATGTGCTGTTTCTAGACAGCGGGATACAAAGCACGTCGTTGATATTTGTAATGCACTATAACATGAACAGTGCATCTGGTAATTGCAAGTGTTTTTATAACCACTGCATTCCAGACAGTGCCCTTGGAATGAAATATTAATGAGTTCACAACAACCTTCGGCAACGCGTATCTTCATCTAATTTCCGAAAAGGTCTAAGGATAACATCTTCATTCATACGAATATGGTCCCTCGGTGGGTGGAAGTGGGCCATGAATCACTTTGCTGTGTTGTGGATGAACATCGGCGTATTTCGGCTGCGCATTGTGGGCAATTCGTCATGATTTGCGTATGTAAATCAATGGAGTTTGGTTGTGCGGGCGTAACGGTATTTTCGTCGGTCTACAGCAGGAAGGCGGATGCTATAAACACACTTTCAGCGGCGTTACCATAGCGGCGTACTTATAGCGCTTTTCTATATTAATAATTAATAATAATACTATAAATAGGTAAAATTTGTTTGTTTGTATGTAGGAGGTAGGTAATCTCTGGAACTAACGGTCAGATTTGAAAAAAATACTATTTGCATTTTATAGCCCAGTTCTTGAGGAAGACTATAGGCTATTTAACATCACGCTAGGTCACTCAGGAGCCGAACAAAAAGAATAAGTCAGAAAGAACGCTAAGTGAAAAGAAAGTAATAGCGCGCGAAGGCGATGCGATGCGACGAGGTGGGTCGGGGGTACAAGAAATTTCACGGAGAGAAGTGAGAAGTCGCGGACAGAAGCTAGTGTTTAATAAATTCGTTGATGACATACAGTGTTCGGCTAATCTTCACAAATATCTTGGAAGGTCGTGAGTTCTCCGAGGCACGTGCCCATACACTCGGCAGACGGATTAGCGAGTACCCTCGCACCCTCTTAAGGCTGGACTTAATGGCTGCCAAAATCGCATCAAGAATTTTTATGGAAATCGTTTTATGAATATTTGGTCAGTCATTCATCATTCTTGACGTTTACTGGTGAAGTCGTTTCGTAATCTACTTTTATGATTGAATTATTAATTCTATGGACAAGTCACTTCTATTTTAATTATAGTTATGTTTGCTTTACTCTTGATGTAACGTTTTGATTTTTAATAGCAAAGCAACCGTTTATCCTGCTAGCATTACTTACCAAAGGTCTGCCGGCAGAAAACAAGTTCAACTAAAGTGACTAGCCAGTAATATTTATTTCCTATTTATGAGGCTCTGTTAAAAATATAATATCCAGTCAAGTCAGTATAGAATGAACGGGTACGAAAGCTATGAAGTTATGTGGTTTGTGGTTTCTTACCGCGTATAGGAATTTATTACAGAATAATATTTCCCATACATTTATTTGTCAAAAACTTGTCGAGCATCGCATAACTGAATTATATTTCTTAGGATTTTATAACTATCTTGGAGTATCCAAATTACATAATATGGCGCCTGTAATCCCCGATGGGTTAGGCAGAGATGTATCTAAAGTACACACACATTTCGCCAGTCGGCACAAATCGGGGCTCCAGGCTGCTGCTAAGAAATTCCTGATGGAAAAACCCAATAACACTTTGCCTGACTTGGGAATTGAATCCAGGACCTCATGCTCAGCAGTTAGCGTTTGCGACCACTAGACCAATGAGGCAGTCAAATCCAGATTAATCCTGTAAAATTAGAAGAGTGAGTCTGACTATGGGTCTGCGCTCGCTAGCGGCACGGCACTGCAGGGGATCCTTCGGCATCACTACATGCAAGCGCATACTGACGGACGATGCCGTGGCATGCCACGACGACGTCCTTAGGCATTATCATTGAAATTTAAATTTTATTGTTATACTATTAAGGCGTCCCCCCGAGCAAAACGCCGCGCAAGCCGCTTTTTGTGCAGTGTTTAGGATCTATCAACTTGTTATTTAAAAAGAAATATCAAATAATAAAAATACATTAAATTTCTACATAATCTTGACTCCAAAACTGTCCATTGCTTTTTTTTTTTAAAGGAGTCTATGCTTCATTAATCTCCTTTCAACGAAACCATAAAAATGAGAATAAAATATCGATTTCATGCTTATCCTCGTAAAGTAAACATTATTTAATTTTGCTACTGACACTAATGGATAGACAATTTAATAAAGAACATTTTATAGCAATTTTTTTTTTCAAAAGACTAAAATTTAATTTTATAAAGATTTTATACTAAAATCTGTGCGCATTCACATGCGCCCCGTACCGGGATTCAGTGTGCCGAAAGGTCTCGAGGGTGAAACACGTATCGTTTGTCAGCGCTCGATCACGTGACACGTCACATTATCCGTAGATAGTAATATTTGTATAATGTATGCTTTGTTTTTTTTTTTTGTGTTATGCCATGGAGTTATGAAACTACAGACAAGAACATTCACATTGATTCAGTACTTACGTGGTTCAATGCTTGTCATATTGTATTGATTTCAGTGTATTTTAAAATAAATAATCTTTTTAGATAAAAAAAAACACGTGTGGCACTCGGGGACTGCCGCGGTAAAGCTATTGCATAGCATTTTTTATTTATGCAGTATTTTTTTTTCTTTGATATTAATTCAAGTACAGTCGTACCATATACATACACGTTAAGCGAACGCTCGGCCGAGCTACATGGTAGGCGGAGTGCGGGTTGTTAGGTTTTATTTTCGTTACGGAATTTCTTGATTCGGTCGCCGCGCTCAAAGCCCGCGATAAAAGCTATGCAATAGCTTAAAAATAACCAAAGTTATGCACCTCTAATAGATTAGAAGTATCTATTAGAGGTGCATCACTTTGGTTATTTTTATACAACCGATGGAAATAAGCAATAATGAGTGAGTATTCTACTTATATAATCCTTTTCTTTTTAGCATGCTAAAGTGCAATTTTATTACATGTCATACAAATTTTAATTGGCGACTTATACAGAACTTTCATTTCATAAAATGTAGCACATTCCTATTCTTTCTTCTTTCTTTTCTTTTCTTTTTTAAAAAAAAAAGACGTTGCCCCACACTAGGAATTTCTCCTGTATTGTGGGTGCTTTTACAAACATTTAAAACTCACATACACAAACAGCCAGACCCGGAACAACTACTTGTAGGTCATACAAATATTTGTTCCGTGCGGGAATCGAACCCGCGACACGCAGCGCAGCAGTCAATCGCTTAACCACTGCGCCAACCGTGCCGTCTATTATACACCCTCTGTGTGAAAGTGAGTGTTCATTACCCTTGCGAATGCGTTTTATTTTACTATTTATGTACTTAAACATAACCGAACACACCAAAAATACTTGCATAGGAAATCGATCCATGTCATCATATAAATAAGGAACACAATCGTATGTGCAAAAAAAAATTGAACTTCCAAGTACTTTTTTTTCGTAAAAACGATTATGCTCCTTATATATAGAGCAAAACAGATCAATTTCCTATGCAAGTGTTTTCATCTCTAAAAGCCGCGGCGGGCGGCGCGGGCTGGCATTGCCGCACTGGTTTTTATCCTCACTTCTGTACAAATAAGACACATTATAGCGATCTATACTAATATTATAAAGAGGTAAAAGTTTTTTTACATAAATGTAGAGAAGAATCCATGAATCAGGCTGCAGAAAGAGAAAACCTATTTAGGGATTTGTAAACTAGAAATAGTTAAATTAAGAATAATTTGTATAAAGGTACCTACTTTAAAATAATAAATGATACTAAAATTTACTTTTTGTTTATTTATAGTTTTTATACTTGTATCACTGTCTGAATAACACCTTAAATCTAAAAATAAACACCACATAATGTTTATTATAGAGCACCATGAATAGTTGTATGTTATGTGTATAAAAACGTGTGCCCCCATCGGGAACGAAGTTTAGTTTAGTATTTAGGATAAACAACCGGCCGCACAAAATGCTCGTCTGCTCAAATCTCGATACTCGCGCACATACACTTGTATATAATAGAAAGAAGCAGCGAGAGAGAGAGAAAGTCGCATGGAGGAGGCATACGGCTTTTTTCTTACGTGTCGATTTCTACCAGTTAACTAAAAAACTATCGCCTTTTTCTAGATAGGGCCATCTTGAATTTTGATTTTAACCCCATGATCGTTGTCAGCTCCCTTGAAAACCATGGAAACGACACCCATGACGAAAAATTTGCAAATTTTTGGAGGCGCCATCTTGAATTTTTATTTTGACCCCTATTTTGTTATAAGAAATTTTTGTTAGAGAGAAAGTCGCATGAAGTGCATCGCCGTTTCGTTATTCCTTCCAAAAGTTGAAACTATTCATGGACGTTAGTACCTATATAGTCACTGAATTCATGATCAACATTATTTATGCGCAACGTTTTTTAATTCATAGAAAGATTTTTATTTTATTTAATGCCGTGTCTGTGAATTCTAAGGACTGTGGATTGTACTTGTATTCGTAAGTTGTTCGCCAGAAGGCGCTACTAAAGTTTTGCGAAGTATTGTAGAGGTGGGGTGCGGCAAAGAGGGATCGAATGCTCAAGGTTATTTTGCTCAGGGTACCGCCTTAAGTTATATTCCTAATCGTCGCATAAAAATCTCTTGCCGTGCCGTGCTGCCAGTGGGCGCAGGCCATAAGTGATAGCTAGTTAGCTAATTACTATGAAGCAACGTAGCTGTAGTGGTGAAGTACGACGCATGCTGTAACTAACATGGTGTGGTGAAAGTAACAGTTTGTGCTGTTGCCTATTTTCTATCTTATAAATATAAATAACATGGTGTTCTTTGCTGAATATCTAGTAGAAATTATTTTTCTTTCGCTATTGTTTTATCGCAACGAGTTTTTTGGGCTAAACCGTGTAACTTAGTAAAAATTATGAATTAATTCATTCACTGACATAAAATAAAACATCACAACTAGGGTTGCCAACCATACTATATATGATATAGTATTCTATTAAGTTAGAGGCCTAAATACAAAATTTCAATTAAAAAAATATATTAGGCGAAACGGCTATATTTTCGATTGAAATTTCAATAACATTATTTTAATAAAATAAGTGTAAAATGAAATGCAGACGTAATCAGTTTTTGAAATTGGATTTCAGAAATAAATCAGTTTAATAAATACTCTTGCTCTTTCTGACCAAAAGTGTGTTGCTAAATCTATTGCTGAAAAAATGGCAACAAATGTTGCTCAGTGCAGCAACTTCAGCTTTGACTGAGCGCATATTTTCGGTGATGAATACAAAATGGCGAGATGAGCGCAACAGGGCCAGTATTAATCTTGTTAAAGGTGAAATAAAGGTATTTTGTAACCATAATGTATTTTTAGAGTTTAATAATAATGAGACATTAAAAAAGAACTATTAATAAAGGCAAAGGTAAGGTAAAGTAGCAACAAACATGCATTTAATTATTTATTTTTTGAACATACCTGATATATTTTTTAATTTATCGTCGTCTACTATATTATATAGGTCATTGGCTTCGAAAATACTATATTTGATATAAAAAAAGTTGGCAACCCTAGTCACAACATAAAGTTTCATGCTTCTAGAAGCATGAAATTTTTGCACAAGTGATCGTTTTATAACGAAGGTGACGAAGGAAGTATTTTTGAAAATTCGTCGTGGTGCAGGGGTTAAGTAGGTGATGAAATCGTGTATGGGAGTTCGTCATTTTTAACCGATGGGAAATCCCATCGGGCACGTAATAGCTTGCTTACTTAATCAAAATATTAAATTCATCATTTACTAACAGACCACTTACAACCTAGACCTAGACCTATACCCAGCGGGTCTAGAAGCACGAAGTTTTGCACAAGAGTTCCTTTTATAACGAATGTGAGCAATAAGGAAGGATTTTTGAAAATTCATCCGCTGAAGGGGTTAAATAGGGGTTCCAAAGTTTGTACGGAAGTTCGGCTTTTTAGCCGATGGGAAATCCCATTGGGCACATAGCTTGCTTACTTAATCAAAACCTTAAATTAATTCTTTCACTGACAGAAAACGCACAGCCTAAACCGCGTCTAGAAGCATGAAATTTCGCGCAAGAGTTCATTTTATAACGAAGGTGAGCAACAACCAACATTATTTATTATTATATATTATTTTTACAAACATTTGTATGGTAGTTCGGTTTGTTTACCAATGAGAAATCCCATCGGGAACACAGCTTGTGTTGAAAAACTTAATTATGGCACGAAACAAAAGAGTATTTAGAAAATCACCACATCGTCCTTTGTGTCATTGCTTAAAATAACAAACGGCAAAATTGTGTTGTCCATGAGCAAATCTTTACCCTGTCATTTTCAAGGTGTCTTTCAATCATCATTTACCTACATAAAAAAGTAGCATGACCATCTGAAATGACCTCACGTATGCAGTGCATTAGGCGGTGTTGGTAAACAAATATATTTCGAGTGGCTATCTTAAACATTTGGTACGTCAGAGAATTTGTTGTAATTTTGTGGTCGATAGTCGGTCTCGTGTAAATATTGCCAATGATTAGCCTGTCCCCCGTAAAGTTTACGTAAAAACAAGTATTATGTGCGGTATTCCGCGTTTGCATAACATACTGTGATTGTTCACTTCCCGTCTGCTATTATTCTAGTTGCATTGTATTATGCAAGGTTGCGTCACGCGTTACTATCACACGTTAACAAGAACCAGCTCATTTGAGCACTAACTAGACTGTCGCTGGAGGGAGAAATGTCGCCGCCCCCGACTTACACCCACGCCCGCCTTCGTATTTCTATATACTTTCCTCCTGCCCACGGGTACATAAAGAATCTTTAGAAATACCTACTTATTTACTACTTATGCAACTTATTGTCGTCACGAGGGCGTTGCATCAATAATAATAATCTCTTTACAAGCAAAAATCATAAATTCTGTCACACGTTTGGAACGCTGTCACTCCCACATCAAGGTTGATCAATCAAAAAGGATCGACTGAATGGGATCAATAAGTATGGTGAATGTAGTGGGCGATCGGTCGTCGAACTGCGCGGGCGCAAGCCGGTGGTGCGCTCTAATTCAATTTAACGACAATCCATTGCGCACTAGGCTAACATTCCGCCTCGATGCCACCCATCCATTAGTTGTATTACTCAACTATCTCTACATGAGTGTTGCCTTGGCCCTGGTGATTGTCCCGCGGATTATATTACGGACTTTAATTTCAAATCTCACGTTGAGTAATGATTCAGTATTCTATTGACCATCATTATGATTTAACGCTTAATGCTGAATGCTTACCATAATAATGTTGGACATTAAAGCATTCAGTAAGTGGCGTTTAATGTTAAAGGTTTCATATTTCTTAGGATTTATGGAGACTACACTATTAACTGCAAGCATTTATACTCTAAATGTACTGTCAAGATTATCCGTCTATTGATTTATGATAATGGGAAATAGCTTTCTATGTTTTTCTCATGATAATTAAGCGCTGACTATTGTTTCTTTGATAATACTACTTTGGTCGGGACCGGATCTGCAAGGATGGGCCGAGTCACCTTGAATGCCGGATGCCGGCGTTCTGGCGGAGGAGCTATCGGCCGTCAATCGTGTGAGCGTCTCGCCATATTATATTATATTAGTCTGTCTGTTTGTCTGTGCGACTGCGAGAGCCGTTTTTATTTTACGACCATCCACGTCCGCTGAGCGAGTCCTCCGACAAGGTCGGCGGTTCTTGTAACCAATCAACCGGTGCATTTATCGGAACTATAACTTCGTTGCAATCAGATGTAGGTGCTTAAAATGTCTCAACAAGTATCCAATAGCAAACATACCATCATGTAGGATCGATAGGATCAAAAAGAATAAAACGTTTGCAAGAATTTCAAGGGAAGAACGTGTCTCGTCTCTGAAGTCCCCAACGGAAATGGATTGGACGTGGGCGACACCTACGGAGTGCGCGAGTGACCATTCTCAACACAAAGTGACAAATTTAATATCGTTATCTATTTCTGTAACTCCTCATCTCAGCTCGTTAACATTTATTTTCTGCTCGTTTGTTCCAGGTAAGTGCTCCGCAATCATCGTCAAGATCCGCTGAAGGTCAAGCTCTTCATCACTCAATTACATTAGATGGTAATGCGTGGATATTAATGGCTAGTATTTTATCCTTATTTACTCGGACCCCTCGTGTTTATTATAATGTTAAACACGTGTCAGTTGTAATCAATTGAACTCCTAATATGTCAATGTCGGTGAATACAGAGTAGGATATATCTTAATCAATCATACAATAGGATATTGTGACCGTACTCTCTCTGGGCGTGTAGTGCATCACAATTTGTAACACTACGACTTATTTCCGCATCCGCTATTGTAACGTTGTCCACTGCAATTTAATCATCTCTTCGAGTGACAAGATGTATTAGAGCAGTTTCACGGTGGCTGTTATCAAAAGTGCTAGTGTGGGCTCTTTATTCACAAATTTAAGGTTCAAACTTGTTTGTGTTTAAAATTGAGTGGTTCTCTTTGATGTAGTACGGGAATATCGACAAAGACGGATGTCCGGTGCCGGTCAGGATTTGTTTCACATGAACGTTGCTTCTTTGTGGCTTCGTCAAGATGAAGACAGAGCGTGCCGTTATTTTTCAATCTTATTTCGAGAAAATATTCTTTGTGAAGCTGAACAAGTAGGACCTTAAAATGTAAAGGCACTGGAACGGTGACAAATAACGTAATACAAATTTCCTGTTCAATATTGATTGTCTAAAAGATATCAGAGGTACACAGAGACAAAGCCAAGTTAAAAGAGAACGAAGCTGTTAGTCACAGAGAAAGCTCTAACATGAATGAAAACGATTAATTTTAGCTTTACGTGATTTATTTGAAAAATACCTCACAAACTGTATATTTGTCCGGAATATACGCACGAATGGCTTTATCGTAAACATAATATTTTGTTTGTTAAAGATTCGGCATCAATTTATTACGAGCTGTCAAAAAATATCTTTGAAGTTTTAATCTGATGCTGAAAGGAAAATCATAAAGGTTGTTTGCTTAAAAAATTAACATTAGTTAGCGTAGGAAGCGGAGGAAAGAAGCTCAAAATCCTTCCGGTCCTTTTAATATCGCGGATAAGCGGCGTACGCGCATTTCAAAGGGCCAGTGTGTTTGTCCGACGAAGCTTGCGTAAACATCATTTGTTGAACGGGTGTGTGATTTCAGCCTTTTGTGTTTTTACTGTACATTTGTAGCTGGGGAACGATTTAATCTCATTATGTATGCACATCCGGACGTTTGCCAGCGTTGGAATACAAAAAATCGGTGTGGACATGTATCATAGCGACAGTAGCCGATTACGTTTATAATTTTTATAATACACTATGTCGGTGTGTTTTGTTCTCTTCGGTATTTTCATTGATTCATCTTTTATGTAGCAGTATACAATATCGGTTAGTCAGACAATAATACACTGTTTTCCCGGGAAACCATAAACAGCGAAGTCTAACAATGGGTCGGGAAACGAAAGGGTACACAAGAACGGAACTAAAAGAAAATAAAATAAGCTTGCGTCAGTTTTTAATGAGTGGATTTCTATGTTTTAATCAGGACTGTGGAATGCAATGCACTTCTTTTCTCTCTCTCTTGGAAAATTCTCCTCTTCTATCAACTTAATCTATTCATGTTGAAGAATCTGCACAATTTCCCGATACCCTAAATCCCTATTAGTGAAGTACCGTTAACATTCGGTATTTGGCGAGTGGTGCGCAGACGTTTTGCATACAATGCCCATGTTGGTGCGCTTGCGCAACGAAGCGGTCATCGGGCCGGATGTGACGCTGCGGCGCAGCCCGTGCCAAATTGTACCTACATATTATATGTGGACTAGATAGCCTTTCGATGTCCGAGGGTAATCAGCTATCTTAAAACCTTTTCTAATTTATTATGAAGGCTAAGTAGAGTTATAGCATTTCTTTTCCATATTTGGAGTAGGTTGCATTGCGTTATCAAGTAATTTGGACGGTAGTCTAATAAAAAGAAGTGTCGTCCTTTTTGCTGTTCGAAATTGGTACATACCTAGTTCATGATACTGGGTCGTGAAGTGACAAATTATGCTTGCCTAGCCCTGATTCGATGTCCTGCAGTAAGCATCCTTCGACAATGTGCATGTGAATTTCTATTAAGAAGATGTTATTCGGTTAATAATGGGAAAATTGTGGATATCTTTTGCATTTCATGGCATAATTTGATTTTCTGATTGCATATTGCAACGCCAGAAAGCTCCACTGCCACTGGTCCAACATTTTATATTCGGGGGCGATTTCGTACTTAGCTTCTGTATTCCACTTGCTTATCGATAAGTTTTAATACTTTGTGTTCTGTATTGTGTGAACTTGTGAACCGGATTATATTGTTTTTTTTTATGCCAAAAAACTTTGGATAAAGCAAAGTAGGTATATAATTGTGGTCTAGAAATGTAGCAATTGTTTTGATAAGTATTTCAATTTCGCTTTATGATAAGCGAAATTGAAATACTTATCAAAACAATTGCATTGGTCTTTAAACTGATTATTTGATGTGATAATCAATTTAATTTCTAATTGAAATATACCATACCATAAATGAAAAAAGGCAATATCTATTAACTTTTTTGCAGTTCAGTTCGTGGCTCCATTCAGTGTTATCACTGTGACCCGCATCGTTATAAACTGAGCTAAAAAAACCCACAATGATTTGCATACGCCATACTTACTGTCAATTATTCTTATTAGTTCGGCAGTTTTTTTTACAAAACTCTGATAAACAGTAATTAGATACTATTGTATTCTCTGTGAGAACCAAATATGAAGTTTTTTATGTTAACATTAAAGAAAAAATCTATATTTATTAAAATTTATGTAACCTCGAAAGGCAGTCGACCAATTTGGATAAAGTTTACCGTTGGTATTGTTTTTTGTTCGGCAAATATAGCCAAAAGTATTTCAGAATGCATAAAATTGTTAACGAGGACTTTTGCAACATTTGAAACAGATTTTTTTAAAGTCTGTTGATGTGCTCATCGCTGTATGTTAATCAACATTATGCTCTACTGCACTATTGCATTTGCAATACACCCTTGAGAAAGACCATAAACTATTTTTTTGTGTTCCGTACCCAAAGGGTAAACCAGGACTCTATTACTAAGACTCCGCTGTCCGTCCGCCTGTCACCAGGCTGTATCTCATGAACCGTGGTAGTTAGACAGTTGAAATTTTCACAGATGATGTATTTATGTTGCCGCTATAACAACAAATACTAAAAAACAGAATAAAATAAATACTTAAGGGGGCTCCCATACAACAGACATGATTTTTTTTGCCGTTTTTATAGAAAATGGTACGGAACCTTTCGTGCGCGAGTCCGACTTGCACTTGGCCGGTTTTTATTAAGAAACTGCTCAATGTAATAGAATGCCTAGGATGTGTTGGAAAGATTGAACTTCATTCGGTTGATGTATGGGCCTGTCTAGTCTTAGGCACCGGGCGAGTGGTCGTTTTTATGAATGGTCTGTTTGATATCCATTCCTAATCGTATGGTTTTAAGAATATTTTCGTTTTGAAGTTCTTTAATTTGTAGATCAATTTTCGATCACAGAAATACTGAATCGATTTATCAATTTCTGCCTAGTCTTTGTAAACAGAACTCTTACTCTGTATTCATTGAAGAAGATTGTATGAATGTTTTGAATGGACCAGTCCACACTATTATGAATTTATGACCCGTTGTATGCGTGGGTTCCCTCTTCGGGCCAGCAAACAAATTAGCTCCACACCGCAAATCAACGCACAGTCTTGCTATTCAAGACAAATTAGACGAGACTAAAAGTACTAATGGAAGAGGTTATTGCGGTTAGGTGTCTCCAATCGTCTGATTTGACTGTTCTACAGTCTAAACTGGGTGTGGAGCTAACCAGTGTCAAAGAGATTTAAGATACTAGGTATAGACGAGCTAGAAGAGATGTCATAGAAAAACTGTGATCCAGTGACGCCATTTAGCGTAATATCAAATATATATAACTGCCAAGTTACACTTTACCGACACAAACCTTTAAATTACCAATTGTTAGATAGTTTCACCGAATATTTTTTTATCTACACACCTCCTGTGTAACTTAAAAAATACTAACGAGAATAAACCGTAGTTAAGTACAGTCGTTTTGTATCTACGAGACTTGCAATACCACAATGTACAAATCGTTTTTTGTTTTTTAGCACTAGACTGAATGAAGTTCGACTAGTAGGTTGTTGCATGTAGATAACGATTTTGTTAGCTTTGTCTTGTCTATCGTAAGAGACCGTACATAAGTATCTATATTTTAATGTCTTTAGTGGTTTATGATGACCAATGACCATATTGTACCGTAGATACCTTGTAGCTTGGTACTCGCGGGTGGTCTTACCAAAGCCAGCCTTGACCGGCTGCATCAGAGCCAGCGCGAACATGCACTGCACGGACGAATGATGTCGGTGCCTGACATCCGGTCACAAGCTATGTAAATTAGTGCCACACTTCGACACATGTACGCACAGTTGTCCTTGGTACTGTTTCAATCAGGTTCTTCATTTTATTTGCCACTAGCTTCTGCACGCGACTTCGTTCGCGTGAGGTTTCTTGTTTTAACATGAAATATATCTTGTAATACTCGGCAATTCTGTAAGTAACTTCCCATTATTGAAAGAATTTTCGGAATCAGATCAGTAATACCAAGATTACCCCCTACATACAAACACACAAATTTCACCTCTTTATAATATTTTTTGAACTTATAAATTAATAATGTCAACCGCAATATTGCGACTGGAACTAGGCAAAATGAATAGCAATTTATGATTACACTGCAAAAGTTGGAGACATGATTCCGTTTTCTGAATGACTATTTAATTTGTCGATGTTGTTTATACCTAGGTACTGAGTTTTCTTTTAATAATTTGTTTGAATAAACTAAAAGGTAAATAAAGAAAAAACTAATTGATTTTATATAGTAGGTATGCGGATATTATCCAGACGTTTGGTATTTAAACTGAGATCGTTATTTATTTCTAATAGCGACATTTAACTGGTTAATCACTTATCTACTTAATATTAGTTTTAATTGGAATAGTTCCTTAATGGCGAAATGGTTTGTGAAGCGTGCTGTCATGGAGATAGACCGCTGACACGTGAATGCACGTTGTGCACGAGGGCCGCACATGAATTAAAGCTTGTAAGACCTTGATAATCCCCATGGGTATAAGAAAGGACGTTTAATTAACTGAATGAAGCATTCAAGTTGATAGTGTTTTGATTTTCGTCACTCAAATGTTTTTTTCTATCCAAAATCCATACGAGCGCATAAAAATTAATAGTATACTACATTTTACGTTAGTTCCGCTGGCCAGCTTTATTCAGCGGAAAGAAAAATTTAGAGGAACGTAAAAAGAAAGGTTTAATTTCCCTTGTTGTAATTATCGTGCGTACTGGCCACAAACAGTAAGTGCTATTAAAAAAGATAAAGCTTTGGAATGTTTTTTTTTAAATTTAATTTGTTTTTATGTAATTAATGCGTATTATTGCGTTTTTTCATCACGCGATAATTTTTGCTAACTTTTGAATTTGAGTTTAAAGCACAATCGCAGCTTACATTGTTTTATTTAAAATTAAATTACGTCTTTAAATTTAAAATCTTATTTAACTCAACCTTTAACATTATCTGAGCTAGATTGTGCTTGATTTTTTTTGTTAGAGAAAGCAGATGTTAATAGATATTCCGTGTTGAACTTTTGAATAACACAGGACAGAGCACAAGCTTTTGGTCAAGAGTAAACTGTCAGCGGTTGTCAGTGTCAACAACCAAGCTATATTTTTTGACTTTGAATAAGTACTAGTATTTTTAATTCAGAATTGCCATAACATTTGATATTTTTCCTACTTTACTGCAATATTCTTATAAGGAAGAACACAGAATAAACTTAGATATACAAGAAAATAAATGTGTTATTTATTATTTTACTCCATGTAAATATAATAACAAACTAAAAATGACAACAACAACAAAACAATTACGCTGTACCTACTATTTAGGAAAATAAATATAAAATGGCAATACTAAACTAATCTAACCATGAATTTCCTAATCTTTTAAAACGAAGTCGTCAAATAACTGTTCACTAATCATTATTTTTTTACTCAGCCTTATGATAGTTAAAAAAAACGTAGATAATTAATTGAATTTATTTCGTATAAGTGTTACTTTTAGACTTTCAAATTTATTTCAAATAAGATTTCGCCATTGTTCTTTAGGATTTGTTTAAATTTTTACCTTGTCTTCCTTGTTTATTCAATTGAAAAGTGTGAATTGTTACTGCAAATAAACTGAGAATTTCAGATCTAAACGCCACTCAAGTTGCTAGGGCTGTTACTTTAATTGAAACTGAGCACACCTACAAACATGTGGCCCAAACATTACGAGTATCAAAATCTGTGGTACACCGAGTTGTCAAGAGGTATCGAAAGAGCAGACAGTATACGAGACTCGCAGGACAGGGACATAAACGGAAAACTGTGGCCAGAAATTACCGGTTCATCGTTCCCAGCGTGCTTAGAAACCGGACCTTAACTTCTTCTGAGGTAAGAACGAAGCTCCAAGAAGTTCGAAGGGTTACAGTAAGCACAAAAGCTGTGAGAAGAAGACAGAAATCGGCCAGAATAAATTCACACTTGCCTGCCAGAGCCCGTACTTGCCACATGCCATCGAGTAGCTCGAGTTAATATTGCTCACAATCACGAAAATTGGAATCCAGTCCAGTTCTTGCCTGAAGCCGGATGATGGAAGGATTAAAGTGTGGAGATGCCCGGGAGAGATGTACCTTCAGTGCAACATCATTGGAAAAGAGGTATATTATAGCCGAGGGTTAGTTATGGTATGTGGAGGTATTTGTATGGGGGCACGTGGGGAACTCCGCGTCATTGAGAATGGGTCACAAACAGCGGCACGATATGTAACTGAGATTTTGGACGAAATTGTAGTGCCATTTCCCCCTTTTATTGGAGATAGATTTATTTTTATGCATGATAATGCACGCCCTCATACTGCGGCCGTAGTTGTTGAATACCTTCGAGACGTTGAAATCAATGCTATGGGGTGGCCAGCGCGCTCACCCTATTAAATCCATATATCATGTGTGGGATAAGCTTGGAAGACAAATTAAGAAAAGAAATCCTGCCCCCGCTAATTTGAGAGATCTTTACAACGCATAACAGGAAGAATGGAACGCAATCTCTCAAGATTTTAGTGATAACTTGATTAGGAGTATGCCAAGGAGACTGGAAGCAGTTCGAAGAGCTAGAGAGGGCAACACTAAGTACTGATGATAGCCCGTGTTATTATCCTCTCCTAAGAATTTATGGGAAAAAAAAATGTTAAGTACAAAAATGATTCTGTCCTGTAAAAAAAATCTCTTTTTTATTAATTTGGTTTAGTTTGCAATTTTAAATTAACGAATAATGTGCAAACTCCAAACTAATAAACTTAATTGTCACAAATATCCATTATATTTTATTGAATACACAAAATTTTTTGGCTTTCCTCTAAATTTCTCCATGGTGCGTATAAATACAAATAATACAACGTTAGTGTAGGTTAAGAACTGCACGTATCTAACTGAGATCGATAGTTCAGTCTCGCATAACCTCTGCCGAGCGCGGTATCTCCGTTCATCGGTTCATTTTCGTTTGTGCAACAAAGTAATCTAATGTAATAGTGTTATTTTGTAATCGAGGATGCTTTCAATAGCTAATAAAAAGCTCGTAAACGGAATAGTGTGCGGTTATTTTACTTGTTGCCTCTCATTGTTGTCGTTTACTGTTACTGTCTGCGCAGTACTTTAATGATACGTACATGCGTACTGATAACGGACGTCATCGGCCAATAACGCATTGTGAGAAAGTGAACTGTGCACTTTTGGTCTCTAAATCATTAAACATCACCCAATCCCTGGATTTGATCTCTGAAATTAATTCTGAAGGTAAGCAGTTTGTGCTAAATGTTTTAGATTGGAATTTTCAAGTTGGAATTCGTGCATCGAGATGCTATCAGTGAATTTTGTAGTGTTTCATAATGGGTGCTCCGTCGACTAAGCGGTCAAGTTAACGCCTTGCAAATTTGTTTTTTGATAGAGCACGTCGGCGATCGCGACCGCGTTTAGTGTCTGGTTCTTGAGAGGTGAGGGTTAGAAAGAAAAGAAAGAATACGTTTATTTTTTGGTAAACATGATGCAGAGAAAAACACACAAATACAAAAAAGAACCAACGAACGTTTTTAAAACTGTTTTCTAGATGCTATTAATAGTGTGGTGTTGTTTTGGTATCATGAACTGCGTTTCTTTTTGACATTTCGAAGGCACTAATCGAATCTTCAGTGAATAGTAAGATCGCAGGTTTTTCTTGTCGTGGGTGCTGTTGAAAGTAAATGTTTCTGTCAAAGCAGTGACGTACACCACTGCTTTCTTATTCAATACGAATAAACAATAAAACACCCATACGTCCACGAACTTTACATGGTCACTAATTCTATCATTTACACATACAATTATGAGGTTTGTCACGATATCTTATTTCGTCGTCGTGAAAGGCCTTCACTGACGTGTGAATGAGTATAATTAAAAGAAAAGACATAGAAAGTTTGAGAAGCTCTCTGACATAATTAGGGAAGTGCACTAAACAGTCACAACGGGTGGGTTATCGGATTATGGGCACATTATCTTTGAAAGGGCTTAGAAACGATTTTGGTGCTTAGCTTTTAAGTGTATGTCAAACTTTCAAATCTTTTAAGGCATGCCACCATGTCATTGATGGTGTTTAAGGTTTAGAAGCCTGGTGGAGGGGCAAATGTAGGTTCAAGCAACAGTTTTAGCAACATTTATTACCTTAAAAACTAAATTAAAATCAAACACTTAATAATTATTTCTCGCAATCAAGTTCTACACGGATTCTTTTAAATTAAATACCAACTTCGATTAATTACAGGGTTGGGAACTTGGAGCTTGGGATCTCGTGTATCCTTAAACGGCAACTCCTTAGCAGGCTAGCAACATTTCGGTGTTTTATTTTCTTGTAAACATCTGCCTGGCAATAAAATGTTATATATTTTTTGCTGTCCTGTTTTAATATTCTACCGGTCTTGTTTATTAGCTTATTTACGAGATTATCTCGCCTCAAATAACTTAATATTATGATGTGTTTGATCTGCTTATGGCACATAAGCTCGCCAGATAAGGTGAGATATTGGGTGTAGAGTGTCCGTCTCCGTAACTCGAGAACGCACCTCGTACGTCGCACGAAGGGCTCCAGTGACACGGCTTGAGATTAATTAATATTAACGACCGCATTACCATAATTATGCCTAAACCCAGATAAAGCGCATTACGAGACACATAAAAACCTTTATAATAATAAGTGACCCTCTTACAGCTGCACTTACTGCTCCTTTTATAAAATTAACACTTAAAAGCAAATTATTTTTTAAATTGGCCGTTATCGTGACGTTTATGAGTGCAAAATATTGCAGCTCCAAATGCGGACACCATGCGACGCCATGTTTTAAACGTATGTTATTAAATGTGAAGATGTAGTGGTTTAGCATGTAAGGGAAACAGGAAGTTTCACGTGTCGTTCAACAGTTCGCGCTATAACTAGAACGTCGTCATGTCATCGAAATATAAGCAAGTGTTTGTATGTTAAAAATGGAACTTGAAACTGCATACGCGCTTCCGTAGAGCACCGGAACACAGCCGAATAAACGCGCTAAAAACGTCGGGCTTCCCGTCAGTTTCTGTTTCAACATACAGGTAGTTCGGTCACATTAGTATTGGAATGGAATAGCACTTTTGGGATGGCTGCGAAGATTTCGCATGGACGGCACATAATTGCATAATGGCAAGGTTCCGGATGCAGGCCATCGTGGGAACGGAGCGATGTTCAGAGCAGCCCAGTATCGCTGACAGAACGATACGGACTTCCGCGGCGATCGCGTGGGAACATGCAGGATATCGATCGTATCAGTGCCGAGTGCCAGTACTATTTGCATGTTTACGATTCCTAGGTTATAAACGAAGAAAGTGGTACTGCGTGGTTGTTAATGGCCGTTTCGAAACAATAATAGAGGTGTGGTGAAGGACGTTGGAACTCATGGAACATCTTCACTTGTATTTACGATTTCTATTTCATTTATATGAAAAGGACGGAAACGTTTGCATGTGAATGTTCTGGAAATTAAAAGGATTACCTGGTACAACTGCTGTTTTTGCGCTAATTACGAATAAGTCAACTAAGGTTAATGAGTCTTGCAAAGCAACTCAACGCCTACAACAATCTATGAATTGTTGCAATTTTTGCATCAAACTCGTTGCATCATGTAGATTGTGTCGAGGTAACAATGCACCTTCAGTTGAAACCAGTAATGGAAAGAAATCTTATCTTCCAATTTAATATCATTCATATTTTACACCGTCTTTTGCAAAATTAAGATAAATCTGGCTTAGCAAAGCGACAGTCTGCGTACGACCTTTCTATTTCTGAGGATATATTTATAGACGCCTATCCATTATGAAGGTCCAGCGACATTTACCTGCCCTGTAGGCACAATTATTTCGAGCGAAGTGAAAATGGCGAAAACAAACGGGAATCATTCTAGCCGACGTATTGCGGATGAAGCCAAAAAACGGTAATTGAAGTTCACTATCTTTGATGTTATAGGTACGGTTGCTAACAGTATCCTGAATCCCCTTTTCTTTTACAGTTTTATCAGTAAAGTTAAAGATTTGCGAAATTCGCACGATCCATGCAACAATTGAACGGAAGCGAATCGCAAAGATAAATTAGTTCCCTGCGTGGAGAAGGCACCACAATCGTCAACCAGCGGTACTTATCATGTGGGAATGCAACGCTCTACTTACGATTGCAGTCGTTACACGAGCCTCTGAATATGACACTAAAATTATCTGTCAGTATACCTACTTCAGTATATATTGAATGCTGAATATGAATGCGTTAATTACCCAATAAGTGAACCATCTGCGTGATGACAGATGATGAGATTGCACGCAAACTAGTTTACGGTGCGGAAAAAAGACGCATCGATTATTCATGTTGACGGTAAACCCTGCAGCCGATTGTGTGATGCTCTACCTCGACCATTTTGTGATTTGGTTATTTTGATATGAGGTAAAAAGTGACTCAGAATCATTTTAAAATTAAGAGCAGCACAAAATAACTGCTTTAATACAAGTTCCTAAATTCTTATTTACAGGATACTGAAAGAAAGAATTCTTAACGGTAGTGTGATGTTTGTAAATCACCGAATTCCCGAACTAATGATTAAATTGCGTGACTTTATTTGAGACAGGACATCGTAGAACACAGGAATGTTTGGGGTTTCGTCGTCGGCCAAGTTGCCCGATGGCACGGCATCGGTTAGATAAAGATTTATCCAGGAATGTGGACGCGCGGGACGTGGCCGCTCGCTCGTCGCCATTCCACCGTTACCGACTCACCTGTCTGCCGTCCACTTCCCTTTCTTAGAAAAAATAGTACCATCTCTAATGTAACGAACGCTGCGTCTGACTCTGACGCCACACGACGCAGGAAGGCGCGCCAGCCTATTATACAACTCGTCAATTAGTCGGGAATCTAAATCAACGCAATTTACGTTTTGTAAGACTAGTCTCGACTATCACCGATAGCCTCGCAATACCTTGATATTTTCGTGATGCAATTTGTTTTCTTGTGTCCACCCAATCTCCACTCAAAATATACACTAACATTTCAAAAGCTTTTGTTAATTCAGTTCTCACAATAAATACAATTTTAAAAGCCAGTTAATGAGACTGTACAATCACACGCTACCTGGCTGCGAATCATGTTTTTGCACAACCATTGTTTGCAAATATGCAAGAATTAGTTCCCACATTATCTACCGAAATTGTGAAGATGTAGAGATCAGTTCAAAAGACGTAGGTGCGAACATAGCTGATTAGGATAATAGGTACTATTGTTACTGCCATAGAATATATTCGTTATCGTGGATTCGTGGAGTTATAAGCGGAAATCCTAGTCGACAACGACCTTTGACATTTGGACGAGGATCACGGTCAATGGCACGCGATGCTATCCGAGGCAATTTGATCGAGCACGTATGTTATCATCTCGTTACAAGCCTTACAAACGGTTATTATTAGTGGTCGTTGTTTTTTGCCAATTGAATACCCGTAGTACAGGAAATGCGTGTAAGAATTCGGCTCGTTGAAAGGCCGCGCGACAATACCGCCGCAATTCGGTGAAGGTGCTTCGGCACTCAAATTTTAATAACTGTTATAACTTTTGTCAGCGGCTGCCGCATGAATATGCTAATTAACAGCCTAATTTGTAATACCTTTGGGCACAATGATGTCACTGGTATAGATAAAAAAAGATTCCTTCATTGTATTTTATTGATTTAACGATCTTATATTATTTTGCTGTGGTCGTCGTGTGCACTTTTATTGCAATCTTGCAATGAATGCAAATAAGTTTCTCGTTATTTTCTCATGATTTATTACACTTCTGTGCTGACTGATCACATTAGTCGACTACCCGATTAGGACATTTGTATTCGTTTAGCAGATGTGGAGGTCGTTCGTCCCGGTTCTCGTCTGATGTCGCTTATTCTTTTGCATGCCGCACTCTGAATCCCGATTCCGCTTGCGTATTTGTATTAACACGTTGAAAGCACTACGTCCATTGAATATCTTATTGAATGGAGTTTAAGCTTGGAATTCCCCATCGCACACAACTGGTTCGCTTACCCTATCGCTCTCAACTCAACTGTCACTCTCACGGAAGTTATAATAGGTACGTAGAGTGTACAATCGAAACGTAACCAATTTCGGTATCCTTAAAATTAAATGGGCATCGCATTCCGAAATGGGTAGTCGAATTTACGACGACTATTACGTGTCCGGAATCGGAGTAGGCAAGTGGCCAGTCGATAACCGGTCGAAGTCGATGGGCGAGGATGTCGCTGGCAACGTTCCCATAAATTCCGCGGAATCGTAGGAGATTTATAATGGCGGCGGCGTAACGGTGGGCGCGTCGCGCATGCCGAGCGCACGCGCCTACGTGACGCGTCACTCCTGGCTGTGGTACCACCACCGCGGCACCGCCCCCGCTCGCGAACTGTCACACACACTTGTCACATAGATTAGTATTGTCCCCTATATGGGATGGTGCTAAACCTTCTCTCATTGGGAACAATATGTGCTAAAGAGAAGTATTCATATTGAAATCACAATAGGGAAGGAGTTCGTGGGTGATGTTTGTGGATCGATCCTCTGATGGGAATGGTGTGATCGAGTTGCTGATAAGTTTGGTTGTTGTATCCATGATGTGCACATCACGCAATGTTGTCATCCTCCTTATGTTTATGCTATTTTATTTATTAACTGGTAACGAAATTGTGCGCATGCTGCATGTTAAGTATGGTTGCATTACCGACTTGTTATTTGTTTTTCTATACCTGCTGGTTTACCTCGCCAGTCGTATTAGATTTACATAATTATGCCCTTAGTGCTGCTGGAACACTACTTCGATAGCAAAGATTCTGCCTCCTACAAACAGATGTAAATGGCATTGCTTCCATATCTATGAGGATATTATGCAGATTATTATGACCACTATCATCGGATGTATAACATCTGATCGTGATTTTCATTCTATCATTAACACGTGTGTGGTAAATGTGGCAATTTGTATTAGTGAAGCTTGTCAGGCCTTTCAATATTTGCGTTCCATCTCTACCGCGCAAAAGCAAATTGATATCGCCCCCATGCACTTTCTAGTTACTCCATTTCGTAGTGTTAGGTAGTAAAACATAGTGGGAGTTTATTGACTCGTCGTGCGCGGGACGGCCGCCCGGCATGCGGCAGGTTGGCGGATGTAGGTGTCCGCAAATATTAGCACTTGCCTAATTCACCAGGCAAACGCACGTTTACTTTATTACCTAATCGACTAGTTAATTTAATATTTTCGTTGTCACCTACACTCACCTTTAAGATCAACATTCCACGTTACTTAATTGCGGTGTAGGCGTAGTCATACGACATCCCACTGACAACAAGTCGTTATTATTGAATGGGACGACTGTCAACAGAATTAGAGATCGGTCCCGATCGAGGATTAAAGATAACGCGATCTTTCATAACAATGACGCCGTAAGAGTTCATTGGCTCTGTTATGGATTAGTTCGGAATGACAAGGCGTCGGAATATTTTATGATTATGACACTAGTAATGTGAACCATGCATTTAGCGGTGAGTGCGAGGAGTGGTGCGCGGTGCGGGCGGCATGCGCCGGCCGCGGCGAGGTCGCGATCGATGCGCGTGCGCAATATGAATGAATGAATCCCTCCCCCCACCTCCGCACCATCCGCACGATCAATGGACCGCACGTGGCGATCGATACTGCGCTAATCTAAACTACATTTCTTTATGTTATATTTAGAATGTATCTAAATTAGTGGGTCGATGTGTGCTCGCAGAGAATGTTTATCTCAGATTCCGAAGAAGAATGCCGATTTGAAACAATAGTAGAGGAAAACCGGGTTATTATTTATAATTTAATACGCAGAACTGACTAAAATACCATGTTTTCGGTGAAAATATTCAGTGATTCAAAGCAGTCATTCGTGACTGCAAAGTACCTTCAATTTGGTAAACAAAATTTCTAATCTGCCATTCGTCTAGCCAACTCGTTGACAATGGTATCAATATGGAACACTTATCTGGCGAGCGAGTCGATCACTTGTAATTGACAGCTAAATGCCCTATTAGACCTGGCCACCATAATTGAGTGGCCGGCGATCGCCATGATACAGTCGGAGTTGCGCCCGCGCCGCCCACGCGCCCGTCTATCGCTTCAATTACATCTTTTGGAATCTGAATTTGTTTTCCTAACCGCAATGATAATAAACTAGGCAAATAAATATAAATACACGGTATAAATATGTCGATTTCTTTCATTCTGCGGTAAGTTATTGGCTCGCCGCATCCATATCACCTTAGATGGTGATAACGGGCAGCTCCGTCTAACACTTGAATCCCTTATTGGGTAACTAGCGCAGCCATTGTGGGAGACGCATGGCTAACGCATGGGCGCAGTGTTTTCCGGCCATATTCAGTGGCCCTTATGAGGTGACAACCATATCAAATGGTCAGATAATATTACGCCTTATTTGGCACGGGTGAGGTGGCGAGGTTGCACGGTCGGGCACCACAAGGTTGTTTATACTTGCCTGACGTAGGTAGTTGAGCTTAATAATTAACGCTTAAACACTTCAGTTTTTCGAGACAGGTCTTGTAGTAATTGTGACGAACCTCTCGAACTGCGATATGTACCTACTGCCTGTCATGACATCACACAATAACGCGAGGCCCTCATTCACGTGCTAATAAATATTCTATTATAATGAATCACAATCAGTTCCAATAGTATCGGAGTGTGTTCCAGGGGCCCGGCGCGGCGTACGCGCATTCTACTATTGCGATTAGACGCTAATGAGTCACGCCGGATTTACATATGGACGGCGGAAAATCAACGAAGGCCAAGCAGCTGAGGTTGTCTTTTCCATGAACCGATTAATTACGATAAACATGTGAATGGTTTTGCAGATTTCAGACTCGTAATTAGTTTGGTCTTTGCACTTGGTCTTTGTACGCCCAGGACTTGAATATTTTGGTCCAAAAAGACTGTTCTTTGCTTCTAATGCTTTTCGTCCGTCATCAATCTTGGGTACATTGACACATTCGTCATCCTATTGACAGTAGGTAGACTCAAGTCGGTAAATGTCAACGTAACTTATCAGTGTAGGTGCTAATGGACACAGACGAGGCTCGGTCCGCAACATTCAATATCTGAGCCGATTTGTGCCCACCCTTCGGAATTTTAAGTGGTCTTTACTCGTAAAATTAACCGGTCCTTAATGGACCTTTTGAATGAACGGAAAGGTATTTTAAAATAAGTATTAACATCGGCCAATTTTATGACGGTGAGTAGGTTCTTCACTCATTTATTAAATTCGCTTCGGCTCTGGCTCAATTGTTACGGTTTCATTTTCTTGTAATGAGTTCTCACAGCAATACTTTCACTTGTCAGCAATGCGGGTGTGTTGATGCAGTGCTTACGACACTGTCGAAGTTCTCAAAGGCGAGAATAATACAGAACAAATCAATAGACAATGGTAAGCTTTTGCACAAAAATATGTTCGCGTAGAAAATGAATCAGTTTTGCATTTTCAAACAGAACGTGTTGTAAAAAGCACTAGGGAGGGCCTGCCAAAATTTTTTCAACAAGACCTCTTAACAGTAACAGTTCTGCCTTTAGTATTTCCAGTAAAAGAAAATTAAAAGCTCATTCTAGGCTACATTACATAATTTCTTGGCAAACCAAGGCAGTTAAGGCAAATGCAACCCTATTTCAACCATAAATAAACAAACACAATACAAACGCGTTGAATGGAACCAACCTGCTACTGCAAACATCTTACAATCCTAAAGGATGTGAAGACAAAAATAAAGCTGATTTAAGATCCACTCATCAACAAGTTGTTAATACGCTGAAAGGTATTCGTGTGAAATGGAAACAAAGCTCTGTTCAGCGTCCAACTCTCTAAACAGAGTTTAACAGAGTCGTGAAACTGTCAAATCGTCACATGCCTAATGGGACTCTGTCATCGAGCCGACCCCTTTAAACTGTCGTTTTCTCACTTCGAAATGTAATTTCGTTTATTTTAAGACGGATACGGGTAAGTGTCTGGTCTATTTTTGGGTTGGATAAAACATGCGTGGTGCATTTGTAATTATGGTCATTACTGCTCGTTTTGTGTGAAAGGTACGTGTTATTTGCAGTACCAATTATAAGGGACCTGTTGTAGTGATAATCATTCTTATCCTTAGGCTATGATTAACCATTTAGATATATTATAGGTCCTCTCTCTTTAGAAACTATTAAAATGAAGACAGAAAAACTAAACGGCTGGCGTGATAGCTTTTACTGCTACTGTGAATATCACACACTTGATGGGAACAAGTAAACATTTGTACCCTTTCCCTCTTGTTTCCCATAAGTAAAAAACCCTCCAGTGGCATACACGTAACTGTCATCATCACCGACAGACGTATTGTTTACCCAATTCGAGGATACGAGGTGTCTGACACACATCGTGTGAAACCGAGGGCACCACTTAAGACAGATCATGTCACCGTGTAAAAACTCACTTAAACACATCGGGGCGTAGGCGTAAAGTGACAGATGTGTTCAAGGGGTCGTGGAATGACCGGCGTTTAGTTTAACTGCTGGCTTCCGCCAAACTGTTGGTTATGTGACACATAGTCCGCATTGCCCTTGCACTTCTTACGTCTGATAATCTTCTATTCGTTCCATAAGTGACGTTAATCATGATTCATATAATTGCTGCTATGAATTTTAAATATAATCGCATGGTTAGTTGGTTTTCATGTTTTAATAAATACTTCCTTTGGCTTTTCCCATGGCGGTGCTCACTAGAGGTGCTCGATGCTGCTTGAATGTCTAATGCATAGTTCCCATGAACCCAATGCAATATTGGCTGTGTTCAAGTTTAATTAATTTGATTAAACTCTGGTATGATAAAGCTGCGTACGCGCATGGGCGGTGCAATATGAATTATGTTCAATATATTAGAAACGTGATTGTTGTCAACATGAGCGTGTATTAATAGATGTGAAAGTTACACTAGAGCATTGTTATCGTCAGCTCGTCATTGTTAATCGTCGTTTCGTATTATTGTTTTTAATTAAATTGCGAATAATGAATTATGATTATGTTCGTGAAAATAATTCGTGTAAGCGGTGTAGTTTTTATTCAAAGTTCAAGTGGATTTCACTTTATTGCGTTTCAGCTTTTACATGCTTGAATGTTAAATTGTTTTGAGTATCCGTGAGGTATATCGGATACTGTTTATTGTTTCCTATTCCCGTAATGCACTTAGTTTCAATATCGCAAATATTTATAACTCCGTCATCGCCTGTTCGCTGCAAGAAGCTTGTAAATAACGAACATATGTATTATGTACAACCCGATACATCACAAGGCATTTTTTTCTAAAAGCCCAGGAAGTTACTGAATAATTACAGATGTTTCCTTTTCATGTAGATATGTTATATATACCTACATAGGTAATTTTTATTTATAATATGATTATGAGTCTCTATTCCCGAAATTGAGCGGATACATAGAACTAATGTGAATTTTTCTCTCCCTCGTCACCCTTCCAGAAAATTGATGAGTGTGTTTATAAGTTGTTTAAAAATATACCTTGAAGATAATCCAGGAATTTACATTTTGTCCCCCGATGTGTTTCTGGAAATAAAGAAAATATTTTTTTCATAGTTTCTGGAAATATGGGAGATATTAAATGCCAAAAACCAGAACATAAAGTCGGTCTGTGTGCCGTTTTGAACCTGGCTACCTAAAACACCTATCGGTTCATCTATTAAAGTCAGAAATCCATCATAAGTATGTACGTAGTATGAACCCTGATAAGTATAGCCCGTAGAATATTATGGCAGCCCTTGTTAGTGCTAACTATACGGAACAGTCTGCGTAACCTACATATACATACCTACTTCGTCTGGTATAGTCATGAGAGTGGTTATCGTCACTATCGCAAATCCCGCGGAAGCACAGCGGTTGATCTCCGCAGCGCCGCGACATTTGTATCTCCTCCGTATCCTGCGGACGGAAGCGTGCGGATGTTGCGTCACCGCCCGGAAATAGACGCCCTCTGTGTCACCGCGCGCGTCACTCTGTCCACGACCACACTACCACGTGAACTCTGACTCGACAACACTCCATCATCACCCCTTAAAACAGATCACTCCAAAGGAAATTGCCGTCACTCAACAAATTTTAACGTATGGAGCTACGTGCTTATCTGCTAATGTCTTTACCCAAAAAGCTCTAACAAATGAGTCGAAACAAAAAAGTAATGACAGCGATCGATCTTGCATCTGCCTCTAGAACCCAGTAATTATTTCCAAACGGAAACAGTTTCGAGATAATACTGCGATTTATCCTGTCCTACGTGTTTCCGCCTGAGTATTTGCTCCACGACGCGCCCTTTCCTTTTCGTGCAGATATCGCGATGTTTTCCTGGACTGGACGCTGGCGCGGTTCAAAATAAAGGCAAGTTTTGACGTGGTAGCGAACATGCGCACTAAGTTTCGATATTTATGACGGCATCGAACACTTAATCAGCGACAGGAAGATGTTAACCGTCCGCTCGTATATTTTCCCAATCAAAATATGGTAATGGCCGGCTGAGCCTGGTAAATTTACTTGCGGAATCAATTTGCCCCCGTGAAATTTATGGTCGTGTTTCCCCAATTAACTGGCAATTCGGTGGCTTCGATTATTTCGCATAAAATGTGCGGGCGACTCCCGCATCCGGTGATTACGTCGGGCGCATAATTTGTGATGCGCCTGCGCCGAACTGCACCCAGCCAGCCTACGCCTGCTTGATTTTTGTTAGATAAAAAAGCGGATGGTTCTTTGAGCTCTGTTACTGCGTACTTGCCTCATTTGTTGTTTGTTTTTAATGTCGACTCTTTTGCACCTGCGCGTTTCGTATTTCATGCTGGTACCCGCCCGCCGGCCGCTCCAAATGGGATCTTGCGAGCGAATTTTTGCTTTTGTTTCTCACTAACTTGAACCTGATGGTTTCCTTTTATTATTTTATGCAAATTAGCTTCATTGAATATGTATCTGATTTAAAAACATTAATATTTTAAAGTTTTATGTAGGTACTTAAGATAACATGGTTGAGAAGTGTCTCATATTCCTTACTTCAGGGTTTATTTTTTGCGGGTTGGGTCGGCTGACTTGTTTTTATTTTGTCTCACTCAGATCTTTAGGTCGTTCATTGAGTGTTTGTTTGTTAACTTATCCGATTAATCATAAAGATTGTCTGTTGATTGCAGAGTCGGCGGGCTCTCTCAGTGTCGTCGGGCGCGTGCCGGCTACCGGATGCGCCAGCGGCGACATAATGTGGCTTCTTGACGAGCCTAATCAACCTTATGAAGGTAATTATTATATTAACTGTTTATTACTCACATACACGCCTGTCATGTTGTACTACGCTACGCCCAACTTAATTATGTATATCCCTTTTGTTAGTCAGTAATAATTAATACATAATGAATTTAATATTTTTTCTGGTTATTCCAGACTGTGAACAACTGCTATGCTTCCGTTACTACAATGGCGAGGGCGAGGAGTGCGAGGCGGAGTCGTCAGCGCTCCCCGCGCGGTTCAAAGTGGACCTCAAGAAGCTGCCCCTGCGGCTCAAGGAGGGCATGTCACGGAAGCGCAGCGGCGATCACGTGTCGCCCTTCTCCTACAACAACGAGAGTTTCGAGATGAACTCGGAGAACCCTCCGCGCATCGAGTTCGTGCCCGGCACCAGCCACGACATCAAACATCTCAGCGAGAACGTCAACAAATGCTCAATTAGTGCTTTAGAAAGTAACGGGAACAATCTCGAACAAACAAAATGTGATCCTAGTAAATCTCTAGTTAGTAATTTAAGCCAAGAATCTCAAAATGTAAATAGTGAATCTCGGAGTGCTACAGACTGCAGACCCACGTCGTCTGGCGTGAAGAAGAAGTGTCCTCCGCCCGTGGACACCGGCGGCGGGCAGGCGCTCAATGGAGTCAAGAAGAAATCAATATCCAGCAGCGGCTTTGACTCGCCCACTTCACCAGGCACCGAGTACTACAAAATATGGTCACCAAAGAATCCTTGCAAAATAATGAAGTTCGTTTACGACGTGGAGAGTGCGAATGTGCCTAGTGAAGCAGAAAAGTCGCCGGTACCACCCCTACCGCCCAGACTATCACACAAGCCGCTCGAGAGAATGCACGCGTTATCCCCGCCACAGGTACCCAGACATAGAAAGCCAAAAAAACTAACAAAGCCCGAAGACGCGTTCAACTTTGAATTGATAGACACGGATGAACAATTCTTCACCGACAATAACATAACAAACTCAGCTGCTTTACAAGGAGAACTAAATGATTTCAAACCAGGAGAGTTTTATTCTGGCAATCAGATAGCGACGTCGTCCACAGCGAGTTTTTGGAGAGGTGGCCAAAATGTCGCGCCCTTAGCGACACCTGAAACTGATGGCAGCTTGTGTGAATCCACAATTTCATCGATGAAATTATCTAGGTTAAACGAGGAAAAGAGATCTAAAGATGTACCTGATAGCGCCCCGAGCGTAAGTAGGAATAAGATACTGTTTATAAAAGATATAGGTCCTGATAATTATATTACGACAACATTCGCAAGGAAAGAAAAACCCAGTCCTCCCAAAGATGTGGTGGACGGAGTGAACCGAACGCCAAATCATGCCAAGTCTGAAGAGAAAGCTCAACACACGTTTTTAAATGATATTAGTAATCATTCTGAGTTTGAGGATGACAATAGGAATCAGATAGAGGAGAAAGAAATCACAATATTGAAAGGTCACAAACCTCTGACGCGGCAGAATTCTGGTCGTGCTACACCTACAATGATGACGGCGTTCCTAAATTCTTCTCACGTAGATCCTCCAACGAGAGAGACGGATAACAACAGTTCGAATGGTCAAAGTTCCTGTAACTCCTCTCACTCGACGTCACCGGTCGATGAGTCAAACAAGATGATGCCAAGCGTAGGAACTATGATAATGAATAGGAAACATTCTTGCGATTCGTCGACGCCAAAGCATTCGAGTTTACCGAGGCATTTGATAAAGAATCTTGGATGTGAGGGGACTCCGAAGCACTCGCCTCATAAAACAAACAACGTTGAGAGTCCTGTGCGACCTCACCCGAGAGTGTTGACGAGAGTAGCGGCGTTGGCTGGTGGAGCAGTGCCGCAGTGTCCGCCCACGCCAACGCACCACGCAAGACGACCGAGGCCGATGCCACCACCGGACCTACATCCTCCCCCGGTCCAAAATACTGAAGCAAGACTACAAGAAAACTTCGAAATGGTTGAGTTCACGAATGAACTAAGAACGTCAGAAATTAGGTCGCCAAACATGGAATTTGTGAACAGCAATCACTTTACGATAGTCCACGCGGGGCCTCCTGAAGATGTGGTGCTAAGGAGGCCGAGGTCAGTTGAGGATATTGATGACAATGACAACGCGGTGGCGTCACCCACGCCTTTGAGGCACATGGCCGGTATAAGGCTACCTTCAATACCGGAAAGGGCATCAAGGCAGATGGCATTGACGGGCGATTTTCCTGCTAATATGATTGGAGGGATTATTGAATGCGAAGAACCTTTACCGGCAGGTGGGTAATGTCTTATTTTACTGTCTATACATACATACATAAACTCACGCCTTCTTCCCATGGGGGTAGGCAGAAACTACAGAACGCCACCTGCTGCCTTTATTGTCTATTATTATGTTAATTTCGGCTGAACTAATTTAGTAGGTATATTACGTATATGATACAACTAGCGCCATCTAGCGATTCCAACGAGAACTATAATTACAAATGTCGTTACTGAAAGTCCTATCATAGTCAACTTGTTATTCTGAGAAAAGATATCATCCTACCTGAGGCTTGACATCTTATTGAAGACATTGGTCTTTAAAGGGCATTTGACATGATACAAATGAAGTCGGGTCGCAAAGAACCGACTGTTGTAGTTCAGATTGTGAAAGACCTAAGTATGTACAGCGTTGGTCTGCAATTGACTAAGTTCATTGGTTTTTGTCTCAAACGAATGCCATTGTCTTCCAGGCTGGGAGGCTCGCATGGACAGTCATGGCCGCGTGTTCTACATCGACCACATCAACAGGACCACCACATGGCAGAGGCCTGGACTCAATGGAACCACTCCGAGGTCACCAGCTCCTGAGGTACAGAGGCGGCAGTTAGATCGACGGTGAGTTTCACAACACAACATAAGCTTTAAAAAAAGAAAACGTTATATTATTTTTTGAGGAAATTTTTATTCTTGTTTTGTTGCTTTGTAAGAAAAATATGTCTTAAGGACTAAAATGCTACATGAGTAATTTTACATTTTTTTCCAATTCTAAACACGATTTTAAGTATGCATCTCATTTCTAATAAAATATCGGGAATCGTTTGAAAACAAATCTCGGTTCTTTGCCGGTTACTCCAAATTGAAATATGAAATATATAGGATTGTCATTATATTAGCGTCGTAACGTATTCAAAATCATTGATCATTACAACTACAATATTGTTGGCTATAATATTGTTTACAAGTTGTGTGTATTTCTTTTTTCTATGTTTTATAGTGTAGCTGTTTGTTCCATTTGAATCAAATAAAATACTGACCCTGCGCCTAAAAAGTGGGGTTTTACTGCCAGGAAAATATTGACTTAATGTTAGTTGGAATAAAGTCGAAAATCAATAAACCTTAGCGCGTACCTCTGTCCGCTCTTATGGTTGTTCCAGATCTGCGCAGCCGTTCTTATAATTCAAATTGTTCTTCCAATTCTAAAATCAAATTCTATCTTCGCTCATTCCAGCTACCAATCAATCCGCCGCACAATGACGCGCACACAACTGGCCGAAGAGGAAGCGGGCGCGTGCGCGTCCCCGCCGCCGCCGTGCCACTCGCACGCGCACGTGCCGTGCGCCGGCGCCTCCACGTCGCGCGCGCCCGACACCTCGCACGTGCCGCATCCAGCCGCCTTCTTCCTCGCGCGCCCTGACTTCTACTCCATACTGCATATGAACCAGGCATGGAACTTATACTGTTACTCAGAAACTCTAACTCAAAGCATTTATTTTAATTAAATCAATTACAGGTACTTTAGATAAGTCAAAGAGTCGGTCAGAAACATGAAGCTAGTTACTCATTCCAAAGCGCAGTAGGTTCCTATGAAGAAGAAACTTTTAAATCAAAATATTGGCCAGACTGGTTAGTTTAAAATACGGGTCCTTAAGTAATGCTATAATTACGAAAACAAGATATTAGTACATGGTAATATAGTTATAAACTTCACCTAAATGGGGGGTTGAAAATCACAGTCTCCGATATGGTCAGCGAGTCAGTCTGCAGAACAAAATTGTATACACGCGACGCTACTTATCCCTTTTCGGTTTTATGATCTATAATTTTAACACTGGCAAGGTAATTTTTATGGTCAACCAATGAATGGATGTAATACAAGGCACTACAGTGCGCTTTTTATGAAAACCAAAATTTTTACAAATATTCACTCACTAAATCCCTTCAGGTACTGTCTTCACAACAGTTCCAAGTTACCTGTCAAAGTCCAAGCATTCTCTTCCTCGTACAATATCAATACTTTTACTAAACCCACCAAATTTTACTTCACAGGAAGCATCCGTCCTCTACAACGGCAACTCCACACTAAAGCACATGATCTCCAAGATCCGAAGAGACACGACCTCGTTCGAGCGCTACCAACACAATCGCGACCTGGTGTCACTGGTCAACATGTTCAGTGAGTCTGACAGGGAGCTGCCTTTAGGATGGGATACCAAGCTTGATCGGAATGGGAAGGTGGGTGGTATATCTTCTTGTTCTGTACAGGGTGTATGGAACATCGATTCGCATACTGTTACCATTCATTAATTTACACGAAAATTTTATAAAATTTTTTGCCGGTTGTTGGAAAAAGAATTTGCTGTTACATGAATTTTGGACAGTGTAGGTAAAAGGTGTGTGTGTAAAAAAAAAATGGTTTTCCATACAAAAGTGCAATAGCACTTTTGTATGGAAAACCATTTTTTTTTAAATAACTGTCGAGTAGTTTCAACTCTTATTCATATTCATATTCATTTATTTTGCATTCCGTATTGTAAAAAAGATGTTACAAAGGGCTTAAAGCTAGGTACATAAATATGGACCCTGTAAGGGCACAGCAAAGTAGGAGACTGGGAGAGGGCTTTAATCTTATTAATTAGTAGGTATACAAATGTAACAATATCTACAACAAAAATAATAAAAATTTGTCATTTAGGTTAATCACATTAATTTAAAATTTGTCATTTAGGTATTCATTTATAGTATAATAGCATTTATGTAATAAAAATTGTTGTAATTTATTTATGAATGAATTAAATTTTTGCTCATTTTTAATAATTTCGGGTAATTTATTATAAACTTTCATTGACATGGCAAGGGCACTTGTTGAGTGCATTTTTAGCTTAGAGCTCGGTAGGTTTAGCCTATTTTTGTGACGTAGTGTGTATCTTGACTGTATATTTTCTCGTGTAGTGTAAAAGTGTGGGTACTTTCGGACAAAATTGCAAATTTCTAGTATGTATAGGCAGGGGAGGGTTAATATTTTCTCTTATGGGTTTACAATCATTTACTGAATGCATAGTGTCAGTTTGCCCGTCGATGTCCCTTTTACCCTATATGGAAATATGTATGAAAGCAATAGGCGTCCTGCTCTGCCGGGTACCGACACAGAATAAAGTTGTTGTAAAATGAACTATTACCATGAATACCGGCAAAAAGATTGAAAGTATCCAGCAATGGATCCTAGTGGAGGTCAGACAAACTAGAATTTTAGGTGCAAAGTAATCCTAATATTTTATAAGGCGCGAAGTGCGTATAGGTATCAGTGTAAATAAAATTGTTTCAGAAGCTAGGGTTTGTCGAACAGATTGAAATTCGTGTTTATTTAGGACAAAGTTATGACTTAGGGAAAAGGATAAGACAGTTTTTGAGCTACTATTGTGTCTTACAAGAACCATTAGCGACATAATATTCTGGTGTGGCAGCGCTTCTTCGTGGACCACGTGATGCGGCGCACGACGTTCATCGACCCGCGCGTGCCGCGCGCGGCGGCGGCGGGCCCCTTCAGCCCGCTGCTGCCGCAGAGGCGCCGCCCCGCCCTCGAGCCGCCACCGGTGACTTACAACGAGCTTGCTTGCTTTTGATCAGTTTTTGTTATTTTTTTGGTTCATTTCGTACGCCATTTCCTGATTGTCTGCTGGTTAAATGCTATACGTCCGTTCATAGCACTTAGTTATGTAGTAACTAAATGGAGGGCTCAGTAAGGGGTGCTACACTCCCATTGAATGACTATTTCATGAAATTTTAATTTAACGAGATTATATGAACTTATTGATGATTTTAATTCTGTAAATACATACTTGTTACGGTCGCGACTCATATTTTGTTTAACTTACAACCTGACACTGACTCACAAATTGCAAAAAACGTAAGCAAAATTGAATTTTGCGGGCTACCCTGGCGCTTGCCCCTTAAGCGATTACTTTCACGTTGTCATTCCATTTAGTTATTACTCTTTGTTTCATACTCTCATTAGACACCATGGAAGTGTTCCAGTTTTATTGGACAAGATCGCTATATTGACCAATCGTTGTTAAAATTATAATCTACAAGACACTACATTTTTATCTGAGAATAAATATAAGCGCATTTCTTTTTGGTTTTTATTCGTCCGGGTACCATTTGACGATGATTGGCAATATTTCTCAATTCTCATACATTTTTAGTATTGCCATTTTCGTTTTTTTTTCTATCGCAATGTTTTTCGTACCTAGCATGGTTTGAATGTTCAATGATGTGTTGTCTCGTTTTCACGCATGTTATTCGTGTTTGTTCATTTTTGTTTGAGTTGGCTTGTTTTGGTATCGTCTAGATTTTATATTTGTCTCTGCCTGTTTTGTCTTGCCTTTGGTTATTTTATTTTTGGTTATGTTGTTTTTGCCTGTTGTTATTTTGTATGCGGTTGTTTTGGTATAATTAGTTTTTTTATTTCTTTGGTTGTTTTCCCCCTATTTGCTCAGCATAGTTGCTTATGTGCAAGTGGGTTTTTCAGGTTTAATTTTGGATATTTTACTGTGAAGCTCTCTATTACAAGGAATTAATTCATTTTGTTATGTTCTTAGGCACCAACGCCTCCTCCGCGACCACCACTATCAGCTGCGGACGCGCAAGTACAGAACACGCATCAAGAGATACCCGTCGCGTATAATGACAAGGTGAGATGCCATAGATGAATACAATTAAATAAAAATATGCTGTAATTCTAATTTCATTATTCTCCATATATTTCACAAAAAAATAAAAACGTGCAATAACATTTAATGCTCACAGATTATGCGCACAAAATTCCTAACTGGGTTTCAAAAAGGTTGCTTAGAAGAACTCGATGGATTAATTCAGCCTACTACAAAGCATAATAAGGCGTAACAAAAGCCGTCTGGCCGACTTTTTCGTTGGTTCTTTTAGCTCGATGGCTAAGCGATTATAATAATATAATATTTAATAATATAAATATATCTCAAATCATATGTCATGAAGACCTAAATAGCCCTGAGGTTTAGCCGGGTAATAATATTGTACTGAATTTCGTTATAACTCGCTGGCCAATAATGTGATTTCAATTTGGAACTTCTATTAAAAATTCGTATGAAAACTTTTACAAAAAAAACTATTCGAAAATCGAATAGCTGTTCATTGCCTTGCAGAAGGTGTGAAAAGTAGAGTCTTCTCCTCGGGGTTAAAAGTGTCTTCGATTTCGGCGCGATGAAAAACCCTTCATTGCACTCAAGGTTCTATTCTAGACTCACTTGTTTTGCTCTAAATGTGGCCCTAGAATCTTTCGTTACGATCGGGATTCAATATAGCGCCCGTAACATTAGACACTGTTTTATCCCCTCGGTGGATAATCTACCAATGTGCAGCCACTATGTATTATATTTACCCGTTTTCCTAAAAGCTATCTCCTTGCCGCAGGTGGTAGCGTTCCTCCGCCAGCCCAACATAATGTCGATCCTGCGCGAGCGCTGCGGCGGCTGCGGCGCGGCGCTCCGGGAGAAGGTCAACACGGTGCGCGTGGAAGGGGTTCCCGCGCTCAACCGGTACCAGAACGACGTGCAGCTTACTTGCTTGCTCAGGTCAGTAACAATAGGATGTTAAGAACATAGTATTATGAAAACCATACTGTGCAATAGGTTTTTTCTCAAAGTTGCAATTTTTATTTCACGTGTTAAACGCTTTGGAATTTTGCGTAACTGTAAAGTATACAAGTATGCCCGTGATCTAAAACGCATACATGCACTATCAGTCGCTCCATGTAAAAAAAAAAATACAGAGTTGCAGGGACGCGCAACCTGTTACCATGGATTAGGTACATGATTCTGTTACCCCCCTGCGTCGAAATTTTTCTTGGGATATAAAAAATAAATTAGCTGTTCCATACATTTTGACCGAGAAAGTATTGCACTTTTCTATGAAACAGCTGTTTTGTTTTTGATAACCCACGAAAAATTTCTACGCTAGGGGTTCTAGAATCATGTGCTGAATTCATGGTTACAGTTTGCACGTCGATGTCCCTGCCACCCTGTATACTGGTATTCAGCTGAATTCGGTCAAACTTGAAGCCAACATTAACATAGTTGGAAAAAGAGTAGGCAGAATCAGATGATAATGGGTGTCACAGGGTGGCTGATAGTTGCTGTATGAAAATAACCGAGAATCAAGTTAAATGGCGTGAGATTTGAGAGGGTTTATGTCTAGCAGTGCTGTAGGCTGATGACAATGAATCAATACTCAATTCTTTATTGCATTCCATATGTATTACATAGGTAACAAGGCAACAAGGTAAAAGATCAATATGGACCCTGTCGGGCACAGCAAAATTAGGCGAGAGGGAGAGGGCTAAGCAGCAATTCAAGCAATTAATATTATTAAAATTTATTAGATTAGTTTAATTTGTTTTGTTTAATCAATAATAATAACTGCTAAAATAAAAAAATAAAAATTAATTTTTTTCCTAATTTTATTTTTATCTATATAAATTTAAAAAAAAATGCCGAAAATGTTTGTCCGCGCATCACTTCAAAGCGGCTGCACCTATTTGGCAATTTTTAAAAAAAAAATGTGTTTGTAATTGTCAGGACAGGGTTTGTATGAAAGATTTTTTTTGAAAATCCACCGGGAAAGTCGGAAATTTGGATGCTATTTTTGTATGAAATTCACCCCGGGCGACGCCGGGCACGAACAGCTAGTTTCAATTAAAAACAAAAACGTTTTGCTGTGCTCCACAGGATCCGTAATTGTACCTTAGCTTTAAGCCATTGTAAGATCTTGATAACATTATGGAACGCAAATAAAAATAATATGAATAAGTAGATTTCACACGAGGCAACTTTTCGTTCGTGTGATAGACATCCGTAAATTATGAGACGTCTGCATAAAAGTGTCTTGGTTGATGGCTCATGAAGGTAGGTGAAAGGGGAATAGCAAGTTGTAGCGTCTTCCAGCGCTGCTCCAAGTAAATCCAGTTGGAGGATACTTGATACTACTGTCTCCATGATGGACATCACATCTCTTCCACAGTCAGTCATGAGGATCTGGACCGCAACGTGTAACCTACTAGTAGTTCCCTAGCATCTCGTCATTTGCTGGATGATGGAGTGCTTCGACTATAAGTACCACCATATCGATTACAAGTTACAGACATAGTAGTCAAATGCTCCCAAATGAGTTGGCACCATCGGTTGGCACGACAACACGGCAATTTCGATTCGAAATTACGACTATTTAGCAATCAATTTTAATAATTATTATTATCCTAAGTGAATAGTACGACAAAGGACTTATCTTTAGTTTTTAAATTAAGAAAGGTTCTACTGTTCTAAGTTTTAAGCAATTTTCATTCAAATGTTATTCAAAACTGGATCTTTTCATCCCAATTCGGGAATTAAAGCGAGCGTGTGAATGCGGAAGCTCACGCGGCGCCGGCGATACGAAAATAGAAGTAAGAAAACTCTTGACGTTTTTGTTTTGTTTCCGTAGTTCGTACTCACCTCAATAGATGGCGCTAGGTGTCTCGAATTACCATAAGTCATTTTGTTTTGATCTATAACGTAGGTCTGAACACGTGTTAGTAATGTTGGTATAGGTTATAATTATTCACATAACGTTATTCAGTTGAGCTTGTTTTACAAGATGGGGTAGATAGGTGTGTAAAGTCAAGTACCTACTACTTTCTAAAATATATATCTACAGAATGTACTTTTGAATCGTTTTTCATAAAGAACTCTGTGAAATGGTTTAATTTATAATAAAGCATAGCAATTATATGGTAGCGAAGTGGATGGTAATGATAATGTCAGAAATAAATATTACTTCTGAGAAATTATTAACTAAATAACGGTAAATTATGTAGTTATTTATATTACTGACATAAATCTTAACGGACTTATAAAATCGGTGGCAAGGTATAAGACATAATTAGTTAGTACCTACTTAACAAGATATGGCGGGCTAAACAGGTCAACCGGACATATATTATATCAGTATCACGCCTATTGCCCTGGAAGAGGTTGGCAGAGATCGAGGTACCTATAGTACACTATAATAACATAACATCACGACTCCCCGACGGGTTAAGCAAAGGTATAGCTATACTACCACATTTTGCCAGTTATGTTTACTAAGTCCTATGTACCTGCCATCTTATCTTCACACTACCCTTGGTTGACTGGTAGAGAATGCCTAAGGCATTAAGTCCGCCTTTGTACCTTATTATGTGCGAGAACTTTAAATAAATAGATAATAATAAATAAAAACCCAATAACACTTTTACTGACCCGGGAATCAGACCCAGGACCTCATGCTTACCAGTAGTGCCTTCGACCACTTGATCAACGAGGCAGTTTAATAAGCACCACCACCAACCACGACAACCACCATAATAAATCTCATGTAATGGGAGCTGAGAAGATTGCTATTGACTCAACTTAATATCCTCACGAAAAAACTAAATTACAGTGCCCAACTTGGGAGTCGACACCAAGGTCTTTACGCTCAACAGTCGCGCTTGTGTCAAACGACGATGCATGAAATTATTGAATGCGATTGTCAATTCTTCACTACGACATGTTTTCTATCTTCTCAACAATGGGTCAATTATTTTCCAGGCAGTGCATATATGCGTCACGTTCCCACAAAAATTAGACTTCCTGCCACAATCACAGTGACACAGTTACTACAAAAATTCAAATCCACTAATATATTTGTAATTCCATATAATTCAGTGGCACAGATTGTTACACTGGGTGCCACTCAGTCTGCCCAGTAATGTGTAGTTTACTATGCTATTTACACTGTGTGGTATAATTAGTCACAGATTGTGAATGTATAACTGTGCTGTATATTTCGTGTCCTGATTCACTGGTTGAAAAGTTGTTTGTTTTCTAGAGCGAGGTTTGGTGGTATTTACCGAGGCTTTTAAGCTAATAGATAATTTCTAAACTGGTTTTTGATGGTTTCAATCTATGTATTTATTTCTGTAAAATTGTGGTTTACCATCATTCTTCTGCCCTAAGTATTCTAATTTATCTGTGGTTGGCAGTACACAGCACTTTTTACTCAGCCATCTGCCTTCTACAAAAACCGTTCTTTTTTCCTATTCCTTTGCTCTGCAGTGGGACAGTAATAGACTTTATAGACTGGTATAATTAAATAATAATAATTATTATTATTACTACTACTAACTTAATTTGCTACTACTGAGCATAAGGTCCTGGGTTCGATTCCCAGGTCGTGCAGTTTTATTGTGGTTTTCCATTAAGAATTTCTCAGTAGCAGCCCAGAGTTTGGATAAGTGACCGATTGATGGCAATAGGCTCGTCCCCTATTACATGAGAATTAAACTGGCGAAATGTGGGTGTACTATAGGTACACCTCTGCCTAACGCTTCGGGGATTACAGTCGCGATGTTATGGTTATTTTATTATTCCGTTTCACTTATGAATAAATCAATAACGAAGTATTGCTAAGCATCTAATCATAAACGATAAATAATTATAATTTCTGTGCCTTTTTACGACTCAATAAATAACACTGTATTTTCCATTCAATCAGACAGTAACTTGACCGAATGAATCTATTATTTTTTTATGAGAAGTACTAATTATCATTGCATTATAATAATAATGCAATTGTAATTATAAAATGAATCATTGTATGGGATGATGTGATCGGGCGACCACCAGCATAAGTGATAATTATACGATTTTATACAATTTATACAGAAAATAGTTGTTTATTTTACATTATTAAGTCATGTCAGCACATGCCTATCTGTTGTCTTTGATAATATGCTGCAGATAGAATGTTAATTCAGTCTTTTATAAAATGTATCTCAGTGGAATTTATTTAAATTCTGTCTGTTACACACAGGCAGGCAGGATAAAACTGCAATCTGATGATTTTTAAGGCAACAAGGAATGACAATAAAATTGAAAATATACGGGATGCCTAACCATATATAATTTAATATTGCTACTGCGCAAAATCCGAAGAGTTAAAGTATTTTATAATAGTTCTAACATTACGCATGCGCGGCTTTGCGGTTGAACGACAGACGTGCGTATTTATAAAAATTGCCTTATAAATAAAATTAACAAGTAAATATGAACCTTATGTTATTATATTGAGGTCCATTTTAAGTTTGAATAAAAAAAACCTTCTACATGTAATAATTAGGAGTTATTATTGTCAGGACTGTCGAACAAAAATTATATGTTTTCGTTTGACTAGCGAATGGCATATTATCTACTCAATACTGTCAATATTTTAACTGTTTTAATGTTCATGACTTGCTGCACAATGAAATAATTTTTAAAGGCTATCGCACTTTCATTGAATTTGTGCATAGTGAATGAAGGTTGAATACAAATAGGTTTACATATCGAATCAATTCCATTTAAGTATTCAAAAGAAACACAATCAATTTGCTGAGAAAAAATTAAGTAAGTTTAATAATTATTTTTTGCGGTCGGTTCTCCAATAATTAGCTAGTATTTTAACTTCGTAAAATTTTATAATTAATTACTACAGTAAATGATGATGGTGAAAAAAGAAAACAATTAAAAGAAAATTAATGCCTGTCTGTTTTTTCTAATGCCTTTCATACTTATGATATTTAAAAGAAAAGAAAAAGCAAATTAAAAGAAAATTAATGCTTATACTCTGTAATGCCTTCCATCCCAATTCATTATTTCATGCTGATTGTCAGTTCCAGACCCACTTCCTCTATTATTTCCTTAGTAGAAGTTATAAATAAATGCTAATTTAGGTATACCTTAGTTTTTGCTTCACGTTTGAAACCGCGGCCAGTTGTTATTAATGATTGCAAATTAATCCTTACGCCTAACCCTAGGCTACACGTATGATGCATTTTTTTTACAAAACCTAACATATATTTTTCTACTAACCACTAAAATTACTACTTTACAGCGTTAGGAATAAAGTTGATTTTGACATGACAAAACCTAACATCTATCTTTCTACTAACCACTGAAATTACAACTTTATCGCGTTTGAAATAAAGTTGATTTTAGTGTGATAAAACCTAACATCTATTTGTCCACTAATTACTGAAATTACAACTGTATTTCTGTAGACAAAACATTGAATTTGCTATGGCAGGGGGTTTGTTAGGAGCATTTCTTTAATGTTTCCCTGATTATGCACTGCCGTTAATTACAATGATTGCAAGTACTAAGGTAACTCGGTTGTATGATGTCACATTAGCTTTTAAGAGGATGTGTCATGCTTTCATAGGGAGTACTTGTAGTCATCGTTAAATTGGTACTATGGCTGTGGTTTAGGTATACGATTGTAATTATACGGCAATCAAGTGAATCATACTCATTTTCACTTCAACGCGGAGATGACGTGTGTAATTGGACGTATATGAAGTGCTATCGGAACTGAAAACTTTACTTCAGCTCTTTTTTTTAATATTCATTACTTAGGTACTTACAAATTATATAAAATCAGCTGCTGCCCGCGGCTTCGCCCGCGTGGTAATCGGAAATTATTCCACAGGAATGTGCTACCGGGACAAAAAGTAGCCTATGTTACTCCTTATAACATCAGCTATCTGCCAGTGAAAGTCCCGTCAAAATCGGTCCAGCCGTTTCGGAGATTAGCCGGAACAAACAGACAGACATACAAAAAGAAAGACGAAAAATATTTAAATTGGTATTTTGTTTCAAGTACCGTATATACTTTCCTGTTAGTTTGACATTACAAACAGACACTTCAATTTTATTTGTTTAAATTGGCATAATATAAAATAACCCAAACTCATTTCAATGTCACTTAAAAGTAAATGCGTAAGCTCAGTGAGTTGAATACAATAGTACTCGCACACATTTTTCAAACTATTCTAGCATCTAATTATTTGAAAGCGCAACCAGTTCGTGTAACAGGGCAATTTAAATCTATAAAAAAGTTATTGCAGGCTCATCAGTAAAGAAAAATATGATTTATGACAATGTGCTTAGTGCTTAGAACGCGATCTAAGCACAGATAGTCCCGGCTACTATGAATAAAAACAAGCATTAAGTTCTTGAGTGAATGCAGCTTTCAGAATGCACTATGCATTTGACTTAACTTACCGTTATTGTTGGGGATGGATAGGGCTGACTCGTGAAGGGATTTTGTTTTTTAGTGTTAATCATTGGGTTATATTTTGCGTTTTAAAGTTGTTGTGATATTTTGATGTCAGTACCTAAGTAAGTACTAGATTTTATCAACGAAAGATACATATATTTATATTAGTTTATTTATTTTAGTATTATGTATTTATTTAAGTAAATGGTAATTTTTTGCATTATATATTTAATATTCTAGTTTAAGACGTCACAAAATCAATTTCTTCTCTTCTTGTTCTCACACACTATTGTTTACATTTCTTTTTCATTTCTCCTTTCGCAGGTCTGCTGGAAGAAATTTCTTAAGAAATAAGCTGTACCTTAGTACTTAATACTAATATGCCGGTATCTGTATCTATTTTACTGTGTATTCATAAATAATTTAAAAAAAAATACAGAGACAGTAAAAAATCTTTGAATTGGTATTTGAATAAACACTTGGTTCTGGCCACGATAAATAGTAAATAAATTAAAAAAAACAGTTTATAAGAAAGAAACGGTACATATATGTAACAGGATGGAAAAAATATACGTATCTGTGTTATCCTTACGTCTGACAACCCTACGCATTATTCCTTTTGTCTCCGTTAGGTCTATATACCCTTTTACAAACGCAAGTATGTAGGTAAAAATCTGGGTCATTTTCCGTAGCGGGTAATAGAAATGAGACGGACAATATCTTTGTGGATTTAAAATTAAATTTATGCATGGATTAGTTCATAATGTTTCTACCTTCCCGGATCTCTGCTATCGAATGTTATCGTAGTTGTAGTATTAAGCTTAGCTTGTTAGTTTTAAATGTTCCTTTTTTAATTTTTGTATTTCTTTTGCGTGTCCCAAATAAAATATTTTTCTGTCTTTCTTCTATTTTTTCTTTGGTTTGTTAGGAAAGCGGTTCTGCCATAGTAGAACGGCTGTTATGAAAATCTGTCATTTTCATCAGTATTTTACATTAAAGTCTCTGTATTTGGACAACCATTATTGTGTGACCTTTCACCGCTTTCATAAGAAACCAAAGCTTAAGTGTCGATCAAGTGATTTAGAACAATTTCTCTGCCTTCTGAAATGTATGTCAATTTAAATAATCATTTTCCATTTCGTTAACCTAATTACAAGAACATGAGAGTAGACAGATTCAACTGAATAAGTAAGTACCTAAGTCTCCATTAGAAATCAGGGGTAATTACATCATTAGATACCTATCTATTACTTTTTTAAACCACCTCCACCGTTAACTTTTCAGGAGGAATTCAACTTATAGTAACAGTAAGTAGGTCGAGCTACCGACTGTAGGTATCTACTTCCAAAACATATTATCGTCTAACCCAAAAACTTCGACATCCATTTAAATAGTCAGCATTCTCATCCATCGTAAAATGTCATCCATTTATCGTTTACGAGCGAGCCAACACAAAAACCTAATTGTTTGGAACCAAAAGAAATGCTGATAGTACAGCGACAGTCATTAGTTGTAGGAAAGATAGAAAGACATTGCGTTAATTAGTATGCTGATACTGAACGAATAGTTTCGCAATTTGCCGATGGTTATGCAGGCAATACTATGTGAAGGTGTAGTAAAGAATTTAAAACTAGAAAACTTCTTGGAAGTCGGTTGTTTTTTTGTAAAAATGTTTTTATTTTACAGTTTTTAGTGGTACCTGTCCCACACACTTTCGTAAACCACTACTTGATATGTAAGTAACCGTGTCAGGAAATTATTAAAACATCATCAATATAAACGAAGTGGAAAAAAATACACAGTATTAAGGATAACTCAAAAACTACTGGTCAGAACTTGATCAAATTTAAATGGGACCATATGTGAAGCACCAGCTTTCAATTAAAAAAAGAATCATCCAAATCGGATCACCCAGAAAAAAGTTCTGAGCGAGTTCTGATTCTTTCTAAAATACATAAAAAATTAAAAAACAGTCGAATTGAGAACCTACTTCTTTTTTGGAAGTCGGTTAAAAAAAACGACATTCAATTAATAGAAGAATGTATTACATTAGAAATAGAGATGATTGTACTGAAAAGCAAAGAGGTGCTTCTAAGCACTTTAAAGTTGCAAAGCGGTAATGAAATTGTCGAAGAGAGCTTCACTTTTCGAAAAACATTCTCTTGAAATAAATACGTACTTACATAGATAAATAAGTGAGACAAGTTGAAGAAGTAAGACGAGTTGAAATAACTTTTACAAAAACATGTACAAGCAGTTTCGCATTGCGACACCATAATAGTTAAACCACGCCATACTTAAAGCCCGCGATGTCACGGCACTCATATAATTGACAATGTTAATAACATTTTAACAACAAAACGTTTTAGTTTATCCATCCTTGTGTCGGTTTGCACAGAACGGAATTATAGAATTGCAGTAACAAGGCCCCGAACAATAGAAGTGATGTATTTGGGCAGAATAAACAGACAAATGCTTGTGTAAGAGCATGTTTAGAACTTTAGATGCTGTTCAAGTTGGTGATATTTACACTTGTAGGGTTTTGGCTACTTTACTACTACTTAGGTACTACTAAAAATAAACATTTTACACACAAACACACACATATTACATTTTACTTATTTAGTGTGCGTTTTATTTTCATTTTGACGTTACATAAGTAAGTTTTCTTTTGACATTTTAAGGAACACCATGTTTAGTGAAAGTTTATCTTGTCCACAGACATTTTGTTTGTTACAACAGTGGGTACCATTTACCTTATAATTGACCCATTACTCCCATTCGTTAAAGTTCCAAGTCAATCTAAAGCTTACACTTAGCATATCTGAACAAGCCTTTAAGATAACACAGGATAGTAATATTTGTTTATGCCACTATCACGCGTAAGATCATTTGTTGAGGCATAATGTGTATGATAAATGAGCTACCGAGTTACCGGAGCATTTCAGGGTTATCTCCTGTCTTGATGATAACAAAAGAAATGTATGTGATGACCTTTGTTCTTGGTTATCGGCGGATTAGGGTTATGTTTGTTTTGGTTTCGTAGCTATAGGCAACGATGTTGTTGACACCGTACCGCGTGATCGATGGTCATGTGTGGTAATGGGTATAATAGGCCACCCTGCTAAAATGATATTAGTAGAGGAGGGCTTTAACTGCGTGTAAGGTTATCGTTCATCCAACAGTTGGATGGTTAATTTGATAATTGGAATTTTATCTATATATACAAATAAATAAAATTGAAGTGTATGTCAAAATAACAGCTTTTTACTACATGCATATAAAATTTTATACGGTACTTATAACAAAAAAACTTTTTTTTTTGTTTATTTGTTTGTTCTGGCTAATTTCCGAAAAGGCTGGACCGATTTTGATGGGACTTTCACTGGTAGATAGCTGGTGTTATAAGGAGTAACTTAAGCTACTTTTATTTTAGAAAAATAATTAGTAAAGAGACACATTATTGTTTTCCGACATCCTCAACAATAACTCAGTAAGCACATGCAGGCCAATGAGTTGGCAGACCTGCGGTGCTATTCTCTACGGATACAGCCTAGCGCGCAGCGCTGCCGCAGCGACGAAACACGTTGTTTTGCCGCTGCTTCGTCGCTGCGGCAGCGCTGTTCGCAAGGCTGTATCCTTAGAGAATAGCACCGCTGGTCAAGTACAATGCAGAGAGGTATGAGTCTCTGACAAATAAACTCTCTTTTTAGTTGTGCCTGCTCCCAGGCATCCCGGCCTCAACTTATTACACTCATACCCACAGCAGTGGCTCAGCCAGTAGGTAGCTCTATTGATGATGATAAAAGAATGAATAATATAATTAACAGTACATATTATGTATTTTCTGACAAATTTGGTCAAGGTTTTGTTTGTATATCAGTGTTCGCATCAATATGTAATTATTAATTGTTTACCCGGTGCCAATATTAGCCAATTGATTAGTAATATTAAATTGACAAAAATAAACCCCAGTTCATCTGTTATATTATTATATGGGGGTAGTTTAACTGTAAGAAAAATTTAATGTGTCCATTTGATGATACATTAAAATGAAACCAATAATTGTAAATTTATTTCCTGTGCCTTGCTTTATTCTCAATATTTGTCTGATGAGCAAAATAGGCTCACTTATAATTTAAATAATATTAATTTATAATAGGGCTTGTCACCACAGTGACGCTATTTTATATTTGTATTGTAATTAATTTATTACTGATTGATTACAAATTATACAATATAATTTGCCACTTAGGTGTAGGAGACAAACTGCTAATCTTTTAGCATACAATATACACAGTGACACCGGTACCTATAGTGTACCATCGATTACTGTTAGAAGTGATACTACTTTTGATACGCTTTGTACTTAGTTTAAATTATTAGGTGCGACAACGAGTGAGCCGCATTATGTTGTAAGCAAGTTCAGCGGGGTAATTACGTAACAAACTAACAGTAGGAATGGGTTTCATTTTGACAGTTCAACAACATTCATTGCGTTATTTATGTTGGTGAGCAGACAATTTTTCCGAACATATGAAGCAATGGATTAGCAATAGGCTTCAAAATGGTTCAGATTGTGATAGATAGTATGTTACGTAATTAGGGTGCTGTTTTCGGTTTTTTATTATTTATTTCTGCTTGAATATAGATTTAAATGTTTTTGTTGGTAGTTATATTGGCGTGTGCTAGCCGACATAATTATGGCAAATAATTTAATTTTTAATTGAATTTTTTGTGTTTCGTAATGTTAGAATCCAATTCTTCTAACTGAACAGACAGCTGTGCTGCTGGGGAGTTTGTTGTGCCATTTGTTCTTCCCAGCTGAAGCACTAGGAAGTGGTGAAGGGCGAGCGTTTTGGGGGACTGTCTTATGTAACTTCGACGTTCAAAAAGTGCTGATTCTCAGCCTAGTTTGAATAAATGACTTTTGATTTTCACCCGAACGAAGTCGCGGACACAGCTAGTGATTTTAAAAAGACAGCTGCATTAACGGGTAGGTAGGTGTATTCCGTCCCCCTTGTGAATTAAAATGCCTCAAAAGAGGGAGAGATTAATACTGCTGTTTTTATAAATTATCAACTGTATAGAACTAAAAGCCCTAATAATACTCTTCATTCACACAGTGTCTGAAACTAGATTCTATGAATGTTGTACCTATAACTCGCATTACCTATCGGTGACTCGTTAGAACATAGAATTTTAAACTCATTTATCAAAGGTGACACTAAAATATTTTTAAGATACAGGTTTTTTGTATTTAGTCCCATCGTCTTGATAGGTTTAATATTCTATAAGCCTTCCAAGAAATATAACTTCTAGATTCGTGCGTCGTATACAGTGTAAAATTAAATTAGCTGGCGAAACTCCGCAGATGTGATGAGTATCGATATCTAAAATAAATGAATTTGATGATTTTTTGGGGTTATAGACCGCAGTTAGTGCAGTCACTTGAAATATCAGTTTAAGAAAACTTTTTTTTTTGTTTAAACTTCTCAGACGTGATAGGTATCGATATCTAAACACGATAAAATAAAAGAAAACAGATTTTCTCAACACATACTTAAAGTAACACCACTGCCAGCGGTCGTTAACCCCCAAAAAAACAGAATCATTTTTATTTTTATTTTATCGTGTTCAGGTATCGATACCCATCACGTCTGCAGAGTTTCGCCAGCTAATTTAATTTGACCCTGTATTTATGAAGAAATCCGCAGTTCGACGTTTATGCAGCATAAATATCGAAGTACAAAACGTACAGTCGCGACCAAAAACTATACAAGATAGATCACAATATTTTTTTGGAACGAAGCTCCTTATTGCTCGTTATACTCTACACACTTGGCGAATGACAGCTAGACCGTAAACAGTGTCAGATTTTGTCCGTCACGACACTTTTGTTACGAAACAAAAGTGTCATCAAGTTTTCAAAAGCGAAAGCAACTTTGTTCCACCCGGGTGTCCCACGACACCTGTCGACTGTTTTTTCTATTATTTTGCTAATATCAAGATTACAATGCTAATTCTTTAATAAGAGCAAACAAAAGTTGAAGAAGAGAAATAGATTTGAGCGATGTAGATAACACGGAAAAGTTGATTGTGTAACTCTGACTTTCATGGATGAAAATTTTCTTACTTAAAAAGAAATAAAATATTTAATTTATATTTTTCAAATAAATACAAGATTTTTAGGTACCTATGTCCTATGTATACATATGTTCAGTACGTAATTACTAATACATAATTATAAACGCTGATTTATTTGTGAATTTTAACAACTGTGTCATCGTTGCTCAATAGTAATCAAGAATAGCAATAGGACTGCGTGAAATGAAGTAACATGGTTCAATCTTGTTGCCAAGAAAATAAAAATCATCATGATTCTTTGTTTTGGTTTCATCAAGTTTCCCTTTGATTAGGAAATGTTAAAATAACCAATTTAACGTAGAATTAACTCAGTAGATTTTTTTTGAAGTCGACTGTATAGACTAAATTATGTTCGCATTTCAAGGACTCTTGACAAAGGTTTCAAATTCCAAGTAGGATTTAAGGCTGTAAATTTCAACAATGTTGACAGCTACAGTTCCTTTGACAGCTTTTAATTAGCCATGTTTCTGAGAATTTAAATTAATTCGTAGTTCGCAAATGGCAAAGGGCAGAAGTTTATTTTGCTCGCATCAGAAAATTAATTTTGACTGGTTTCAACAAAAAAGTAAGGATAGGTATTAAGCAAGTTATATTGCACAAAATACCAATAAAACACATACTAACTTTTGTCATAGGTGAATCTTAAACAAAAATATACCTAATCTGAACAATCGCTTTATGTTAATTAAAACATATGTAGTGAATTTACTTTCTTTCCAACTATCGGATTTCACCCGGTGCGCCTGCGCATGTTTCCATTTGCATTCAGAATCCGCCAGACCGTGAACACATTTATCTTTTGAACGTAGACACATTATACAGGAGGCACAGATTCATGAGATAAGCCACTCTTTATAATAATTCATAGAGCCCAAACATAAAAGAAGCTTTTCCGACTCGGTATGTCTACATGAGAAGTGATTTCCTGAAAATTATTTAGTTGGAGCTTAAAAGATCAAAAGTATCGAATCGATTATTTGGCTCTAGAGATCTCGGGTTGGATCGGTATGGATGAAATGGTAGCTATGGGTATTAATGATAGAACTTAAAAAATAAGTGGTAGCTAAGTTGAAGCTATGTGGGTACAGTACAACTATTTTCGTAATGTCCCTCGGGAATCATCGCATTTCCGAATATAAACGAATGCATCCATCCATATCCATCTTCATTAAATTTATCGTGTATAATAATTTGAATTCAGAACTAAGTACTTTATTGTTGTTTTGTTTTGACGTATCGTACTTAGTTCTGAATTCGAATTATTATACACGATAATTCTGATAATTGATGGACATGGAAACTAGCATTTTTTTTGTATTCGGAAATGCGATGATTCCCGAGGGACATAAGAAAATGATTGTAGTGTATGTTGGTGGGGTACCTACGGCACAACTTCCTATCAAGCACCCTTGCGATTACACACCCAGTAGTAATTTTTCTGATACTTTATTGAAATTGTCAAGGTTTTCCATACCCCATGTGGATATTATGCTGATTTACTTTTGTTCGCCAGCAAGGTTTCCAGGTGCGAGGGAAATACTTATCTTTTCCACACCCATTTCTGAGTGGAAGCATTCAATTATAAGTAATAAAATAACTATTTATTAACATATCTCATTAATATTCGCGATCAATTTCCATGGAACCATGTCCTTAGACGGACATAAATGAGCAAATTTTCCAACGTGGAAATAATTTAACGCGAACACTCGACGCTTATGGTTAGCAAGTGATTCATTGTGTGATTATGGCTTTAGGTTAATTATCTTCGTTAGTTTGCGTCGCGAAATACTACGGAAAAACTGCGGAAAGGTATCTAACAAACTGGAGAACTTTACAGTGCTAAGTAGCTGAAGCCATATTTTGTTTCATTTTTGTTCGTTTTAGGATTAAGATTCAGCTGCATTCAGTTAGACTGGATACTAGAAGCCAACCCCAACATAGTTGAAAAAAGGCTTAGAAGATAATGATGAGTACCATGATTGTTCCAGTGTGAGAGAGAGATGCAGCTATACGGAATTAATGCCACTATCTCTTTTCCGCAACGGAACACTGATGGCTTCAAAAGTCATCATAGGCTTACGGCATAATATATAGCTTTACGAGTACTTAATGATCCTTTTTGCCCCTTTTTAACTCTAAAAAATCGCACACTTAGGACAAAAATATCTTCGAACCATAATGTACATTATGGTTCGAAGATATTTTTGTCCTAAGTGTGCGATTTTTTAGATGCGATGTACACGTTCTTGCGCATACGTCTATCGCACACTTTAGAGAACCTCAGCGGAAAGCTACTGGATAAAGTGGGAATTTACAGTGTGACAGTACCCACTACTTGAGTCATTCTCATTTCACAAATGATTGGTTATACAGCGATTATGTTTGATGATTATGTAGTGGAATTTGAAGTTGGGTCGGAAAGGTCCGTTTTTTACGCATCAACGGAAGTTGCCATTCATGAGAAGTTTTTTGCGTACGTTTCTCAAATGAATCGGATTCTCCCATTTTGATAGGAATATTTTGAAGCAAGCAACTATTACGGTACCTAAATGGAACTTTTTTTTAAAATATTTTGTCTGTTTTATAAAATATTGATACGCAGCCTCTAGTTTACATACAGAAACTCGCGCCTTTTCGTATGGGGGTAGGCCGAAACTATAGAATGCCACCTGCTACAATCCTTACATACTTCTTTTGCTTCGTTAACGTTCATATCCCCTAGTTTCTTTGTATTCAAATAAAATACTTAACATAACATTAATTACCTAATTCATTACTATTCCTTAGAAACGATGACAAACCTAAAGAATGCGATGGAAATAAAACCATATGGTATGGAAGCTTTTCATTACTAACGTCTTCGCGAATATCTTTATTGTCTTTTTCCACTTAACGTCTTTATGGTATTTAAAATAAATCATTTAATGTCTAAGCCACTCTTGGTACACATGTGTAAGTACCAATTAACGTGTAAATTGGATCTTTTAATTACTTAATCGCTGACTTGTTAATTTCTACATCGTTTGCATTTTTGATTATTCTTGCTAAACATTGCTTAAGAATTTTCCGATGGAATTGTTTTGGGCTAGGTGCCAACTGGGAATCAAATAAAAGATCGTTCATCTACATAATAGGTTCGCAACCTTATTTTGCCCACCGCCTACTTAGAGATTTTTTTTCTAGTGCCCCCCAATTTTTTTACTTACCATCGGTCGCGAATCAGAAACAGCTATTGCGACGGTTATATTTAAACGTGTAATATTATATAGTAGTAAGATCCCATCTCCGCCCCCTAATTTTCTCTGGGTCTTCTGCTGTCCCCCTGAAAGTCTCAAACGTTCTCGAGGAGGCGTTATCGCCCAAGTTGAGAACCTATGATCTACATCCAAGTCAATTGTGGAGCCGGTCTACATGACTTGTGTAATGTTTATAGAAGTTTAAAGTATCAATCTGATTGAATTAGGTTTCATTCAATCTATAAAATAAGATAAATTAACACTTGGTTAAGACAAGACAAGTTTAAAAACAAATTAAAGGTGAAAGCTTTTTTTGAGCTTTGGTTTTTCTTATCCAAGGTGTGCGAACTCTTGTCTTTATACGATAGCTTTATCATTCAAAGTTTATTAGAAGCAAATTAAAAGCTAAACAAATATCTGACTTGAACTGACAGCATCATAATCATCAGCATCATATCATATCGATGGTGTAGTATCAATATATGTGTTCGTCGAATCGTTGAACTCCTTAAGTTTTGAGTTGAGCTGCACGATTACTGACAAATGCGTGCACTGACTGGACAGGTCCACTCAATCTGTATGGTTTTTCCTCATAAGACCATTTCAGACATAAATCTACATGGTCTTCACATGATCTGACCAAGATTATGTCTGGGCTTTTAAAGAGACTGTGACCTCTGAGTTTGTTTCGGCCTTTCTTCTCAGAGTAGTCAGATAGGAAACGCCGACCTCATCCAGTTTTAAAATATGATTGACGTGTAAAAGTGTTTGTACAAATCTACTTAGAGAAATAAAATCATTTATAAATAACTAATAATTAAAAGAACGCGAATTTACAGGAGGCGAAAAACAGTTTCATTTCTATAGTTTTTAACATTTGAATCAAAGAGTTACTTATATTTAAAAAATAGTAGGAAACGTTTGTGATGGTGATAATGATTTCAGACCTTATGTCTTTGCAAATACGAGGTCTTTCATATTTTACCTACGAATATGCAATAAAGTGAAAATCGCTAAAATGTTAGTTATTAGATGTTGATACTTCACCGTCAATATGTAGAGCCGATACTACCCCACGTCAGTGAAAATCATTTCCCACATATTGGCCGCACATCTTCCATTCAGAGTCGATATAATCATACACATCAACTAGGTCGTGCTTACCAACAAATTATCGAATGGAATCCTGTCATTATCCAGAATACTGTGTGGGAAGGTCATGGGAATTAATGCCATGACCCAAAACATTCAATTTCGAATGAAATTGCTCTTTGTTTTAGAACTATAAGGTGGGTTTGGAATCCGTATCGATTTCTCGAAATTTCTTGATTTAGGTAATGACCACACTGCTTTTAAAAAGACAAGAAAGAAAGAAAATACGATTATTTGCGGTAAACATGAAGCAGAGAAAAACACACAAATACAAAAAATTACGAGTTGGGGGAAAATATGCGTTACATCCACGCAAAACGGCAATCGCTCAGCATAATGCTACGACCCTATGCGAGACAAAGCCCCAGCGGCAGCGCTGGTTTTCAGCGACAGCCGGCGTTGACGTGATGAACTCAACCAGTGCAGCATACGAAAATAAAAAGTAAGAAATAAAATAAATACACTCGCTTTACTTTTGTTTTTACAAAATTAAACATGTTATAAAAGATCTAGATTATTTTGAATAGAAAGTAGCAATTTAATACAAACGAATAGATAAATAAAACAAGATAATTTACCGCAATGACCTCCGCTAAAGAAACCGAAGTAGTTAAACTACAAGTATAATTATTTTAATTTTAAAATAATAAAAATATAAACATGTAAAGTAAATACGACGCAATTTACATCAGTCTAATAAACATGTCGGTTAATAAGGGCGTAACTTAAAGCTAAAGATTTACATATAATTAAAACTTACACCAAATAATTACGTACTAAATTAAGATAGTACAGTCATATTATATGTCACCATAAAGTTAACGTTAGGGCTGCCACTTAAACTTGACAATCAAGTAATTAATTTACGAAACTTAACTTAATTGTAAAAATGCCATTGCATTATTGTGCTAACAATTAACAAACTAACATAAGAAATAATTTTACAGTATGACGTTTCTTTCTACTTAACCATAAAACCAACAAAAAATCTCGGTATTATTTTAAAGAAACGCCTTTCTTTATTTAACAATGGTCCCGCCCCGACCAGCTTCATTACTACAGCAGTTTGTTTTGTTGTAATTAAAAAAGTGGGTTATTTTTTTAATAGATATTCACAACGGCATTTTTTGCTGTCAACATCGAACAATAGATGAAAAGATAACATATTTATTATGCAACTAGGGCCACTGGCAGAATCTAGTAGATCTTAAAAATGTATTCAAGCTTAGGAAAGGCTCTTCTCCCGCAAACAGGCGCGACGCGACTCTAGTAGAACAATTTCTATGAAAAATTCATGGACATTGTTCTACAAGAGTCGCATCGCGCCTGTCAGCGGAAGCCTTAACATAAATCTAACAAAAACCACGCATTTAACAGCCCTACGTAACCTAACGTGAGTCAAGGTAAAACATAACCGTATCGGCGCGGCGTGGTAATGGGCGCAATTATATGAATAATAAAAATATTGCACCTGAACTTGTATCTAGCCACTAATAACTTAGTACATCCGGTATTCGCGTGCCTAGGTTCTACGTATCTATTTCAGTAGGTTTTGTGCCGGATTCAAAACTTAGTTCTGAATACTCCTACAGAAAACTGCATATTGGTTTTCCTTTCTTTCTGTCCGCATAGCATTCTATTATTAATTTTAAAAAATATATACCTGAAAACGTTGAAGAGTTCCTTCTTTCGGAGTCGATCCAGTCTTCATCAGATCAGCTACAGCAAATCAATGTATTAGGTCGGGGAAAAAGTTATTTCGTATTTTGTATACACATTCAAGACTAAGAGTTCGTGTGGCACCCAAATATCAAGCGTTTTTGTATGCCCAGATTCTTTAAAATGGGTTAAAACTGTTTTGTGTACAACCTCTTACTCTTCAGCTATGTCGTAACTACTAAAATGCCGATCTTGCTCCAGATTTTCAAAAATTGTATCGATTTTATCCGTAACAAGGCGACCAGAGAGGGCTGCATCTCTGAAATCAAAATTCCCGGACTGAAAACGCTTGAGACAACATTTGCTATTCTTACTGACACTGTCTTAAGTCCATAAACGTCACATATATGTTTCGCGGCTTGTTTTGCATTTTTCCCTTTTTTGTAATAAAAATTCAAAATGTATCGCATTTCTTCGTTAGATTCACTCATTTTGGCGGACAGAAAAACGATTGAAAAATGGCGGGAAGGCGTTTTTACTTTTTATTTTTATTTTTTTAAATGTCATCTATATAATGGTCCCAAAACCAGCCAGATACAAACAGTACAGCCAAAGAGATTTTACTACAACTTTATACCTATAAAATTCGAAAAAAACTTTTTCGACCTATTATGACGGCATTAGAACAAAACGCGTGTACAAAATATGAACTTGTTAGAGTAACTGGAAGTTGTCTAAACTTGGCTTGCAAGAATTGATCTTAACACTAGACCAAGTTATAAAAGCTTGCGATTGGATCGCCCAAAGTGCCCTTACTTCTACTGCAATGACACTGTCAAATTGTTACCATAGACATACTGTTGAATTGTACCTCTAATCTTTACTTAAACCTAAAATTAACATTTATAGAACTTTATAAAAAACAAATTACATCAAATTTAAATATTAAGACTTTATAATCCAAGCTACTTGATCCTCTGCTCCTAAGATTGATAGTTAGGAAGTACAGTACTTGTGAGCTACAAATTTATCTATATTTTGAAGAGGCCCATCTATATATTGTCCTCGGAATCGTATATAGCGTGAAAGGTTGTATAACGCTTGTTGAGTTGTTTGTTTACTTATGAATTTGAAGGACCCACTCCTACAAATTCGCTGCAAATATTCTTAACCTTACTCAATCACAAATATTATTGTTATAAGAGATTGTTGTTGCCTAACCTGCAAAGCCAAAACCACATTATAATATGCGTCTACATTGCTGGCTGTTGAAGAAAATTGGTCCTTCCATCCTCCTCCCCTTATTCGTTATTTCCGCAACTCGCCTTCTTTCTTACATCTCCATCAGTTGTCATCTCAGTATTTACTTCACCTTTAGCCTTATTTTACTGCACCCAATCCATCCATGGTTTCTTTTTTGTCTTCTTCTACTCTTTAAGCCTTTCTACGTTTTCTCAAGACATCTTCCGCATTCTTCTGCATCACATAAAGAACAATAGTCATTGTTTCTAAAATAGTCCAATTTCGCAGCAGCAGCAGCTGCGTTTCGTAGCAGGTGGCGTTTTGTAGTTTCTGCCTACCCCCATGGGAAGAAGGCGTGAGTTTATGTATGTATGTGTATGTAGTCCAATTTAAGAACTACTTTATTGTATTTACATTTTGCGTCTAAATTCACTGTGTGTTAACCACCACATCTGAAATAATTGGCACAAACATCGCGATATTATGTCTAATTTTAGATCAAAGCCGAAATCCAATAACGTTAGCCATTGAACCGAAAAATTACAACATGGTATTTAAAAAATTAAAGTAATTTGTTTGTAAGTGCGAAGATGCGTTTAATTGGAATGCTAAGTACATTGTTAATTCTTGTATTAGTTCCGAAGATTTAATTGTTATTGGTATCAACTCTTTTTTATTGCAAATGTACCATTTGTTCCAGATGCCCAAAGCTGATATGACATTTATAACATCCAGCTCTTTGGATTGATATAGTCAAAGATCTAGTTTAAAATCTCAATACTGTCAATCAGAGGGTTTTAGGTAGGTATACTCTTTTACTAAGTGATGTTGATGAATAAGGAATAGGGGCAGATCAGGCTTAAAATTGAAACTTCCTGTTCTGAAGTAGTCTTCTACATTCTACAATACAAATAGAATCAATAAAACATTTATTAATCAAACCTATTAGGAATGTTGTCAATTTAAGAGATGCTTCAAGCAAATCTGAATCAAAAGAAATCGAGTGCTCAAAGTTAAGCCCGACTTTAGGACCAAAGGATGAAAGGACCAATGAATTGCCCAAAGGTACACAAAGCCGAGAGTAAATTTGATCGCGCGAAAACAGGAAAATTAACAGTTTGTTTATTAAAAAAAAATCTACCGATAACAAAATACTCTCAAAACTAACAAGAACTTTTGTAACTGTGGCCACTTAGTTCACAATACATTATTTATAATATATTCCAACTGCACGTCAAGTCGTTGTTTATTTCACACGCTGCTCATTCAAGTCGCTAATTGTGCCTCAATTAGGTCAATAAGTACTATTATAATGATCATTGTGTAATAAGTGGCAGTCGAGCCGCGAAATAATAGTTCTAAGTAGCTTTATGACACCTTGTTTGAAAATGATTTGTTTGTGTTTGAAAATGTTAATTATAGGTTTGGTAATGGGCGATTTGTGCAGGATATTATTACAACTAGGCGATGTTCGAGTAGGTGTTTTCTTGTTCAGCAAAATACTGATAATGGTGGCAATATAACGGAACCATGTGATGCTTGCATAAAGGGTGTTGAATGGACCTCACGTTCATCTTTATGGTTTATCTGAAATACAATATGGAGAAAATCTTTTAGCGTGTCAACACGAACACGTACTAGGGCAGGCTCAAGTCAGTGCTGATGAAAATCAAAGAGATACAAGACGATTGGATTTCACTTGCAGAAAGAAAAGTCGTAGATTAACTTGAAACTTTTTTTTAAACTTTTTATACAACTCCAATGGTGTCAACACGCACTTGTTCATCATGACACCATACTTAGTCCATAAGATATGCGCATGCACACACTTTTACATTTAATTGTCTATTGTTTCAATAATCACTACTGACAATCACACAACTACATTGTCGTTGTATTTCTATCGCTATTGGGTAATAGACGAGGGCTCCGTCAAATTAAAGCGATGCTGGTGGAATGAGGAAGTGGAGTGGATGGGATGGCCTCTTGTAATCTGGGCTAGTTGGATGTGGAGTAGTTTTCAAAGACATGCAAAAAGAAGTAAATACATACTACACTCACCCGTTCTTCCCATGGGGAATGCAGAAACTACTGAACGCCACCTGCTACGATCCTTACATACTCCTTTTACTTCGTGTACGATCGTACATCTGGTCCTACACGCACACCGGTTGCGAGTACTACGCACCTGACCTTTCTGAAGAACACTACCAATAAAGTCACGATATGTCCCACAAAAGTAGTAATTGCACTTATTTATGCATGCAGATCAATAAAATTATGGCGTCATACGTAAGTCCGGTTTACTTAATGATGAAGAAGCGTGCTTGAATCTTTACGCAGTCATTTGTTTCTCTGTTCATCATTTGGACCGTTGGGCAATGGAATAGTTTAATTTATGATATTATTTGCTTCTAATCGTTGTTTTATCAGTTGCATAATATCAAGATTTCAGAGGAGCGTTAGAATATGGACCAAATAGAAACGTGACGTTAAAATGCACCATAACTCACACTTATTTCTAACTTAGATACTAGTCTTTGAGTTTGATTTGCGAAGTAATTACCGAGAACAATATTGGAGTACTAAATTGCCCTTTCATAAGCGGTAGGTACTGAATAACAAAGGGTTTCGCAAGACTATATTAATCAATTGCTACCAGTACTATGAGGGATCGCCTGCCCTCACTGCGCAAGCGCATGCGATGCGGGTATTTGCATACAATCGCCCCCTGAAGGAGACTAATTCGAGTGACCCACTTATGGCGAATGATTATAAACAATTTAATTGACATTGAGTGCAAGTGGCGGAGTTTCTGGGAATGTTTGAACTTAGTTCTGGATATTGAGTATAACCGTTCAAATCTAAACAACAATAAAGTCGGTGCTTAAATTGTAGAATCGGATTTTGTGATTATCTAGAGGATTATCCTGGTTTAATACCCCCATACTTATGAGGATGCCAATATTCATTTTGTAAAATCTTCCTTAGATTACTACCATGCCGAAATCTGGAGAGCTTCTGTCAAATTCTTTTTAATCTGATTCTCAATCCTTTAAATGACCGCTACGTGTTCATTCGTTCATTCCAAGTATGAATGAAAATAAAATCGGCGCTGGACACGTTGGATTCCCCTCACAAATAACTTTGAAAGCTAATTTGCTACACAAAGCTCTTTTGGCCGTTAACAGCATTCGTCCATATAAACACACAACAGTGCTTCCAAAAAATGTTTACGATTTCAAGTGTGTACCACTTTGTACGTGATTTTATTGAGTGCGTAAGATACTTCTGACGTCACTTGTTATGTTCGCACATCAATCGGTGCCAAAAAGTTTATCTTTGATTGACTTTGACTGTTTACTAAACACGTTTGTTTAGAATTTTCGTTGGAATTTATTTGTAGGTTGGTAGTTCATTCGGGCTTATGAACTTTGACTTTTTTGTCTAGTTGTTATTTTAATTATTTAAGTTTTAGTACCTCATGTTTATTGATTGTAAAAGAGTGTTCGTGGAGTTTCTTGTCTGTTCTTCTCCACAGCAGGTATCTACCACGCTTTGGAATGGGCAACTAGCTTCATCTTTCTGACTGACCGACTCCTTGACGATTCAGAAGTGCCTGTAATTGGTTTAATTAAATAAATGCTTTGAGTTTGAGTTTGTGATACTCAAAGAAAAGTCGGCGTATCGTATTTTAGCTCTAGACATATACACTTGGGAGCAAATAAATCGAGCCACTTCCTTTTTCACGCATTATGGTAATTATTTTTGGTATTAAGGAACGCATCGATTCGAAACATATATCGCCTAAAAGGGTATTTAATAACCTTTACAATGAGGGTAGTTAGTTGTCAAAATTTCATTTTTATTAAAGTTTAAAGGGTAGAATAAAATTATCGCATTTAATTTGCTTATGACATTTTTATTGTACTCTGTTAAGAAAAGATTAAATTTGAGGTTTTTGTTAATCATACCCATATTACTTGTAATTGTTGTCTTTATCTGTGTCTGTGTAATCAAAATAACCTGATAAAATGGATACTACACCGACGGAAGCTGCCCAAGTTGTAGCTTTACTTGAGGTTGGACACGGACAACGTGAAGTGGCACGCAGACTTCATTTGAGTCGTTCAAAGGTACAGCGGGTATACCGCAGGTATCTGGAGACTGGTGCTTTTGTTCGGCGACCTGGAACTGGCCGACCACGGGCAACAACAGAACGTGACGACCGCTTTATTGCAACCAATTCGTTGCGCGACCGTGGACTTAATGCTGTTCAGCTACAGCAAGCGTTACGTGACGTTCGAGGAGTCGCAATCAGTAGGTGGACAGTGAGACGAAGACTAAAAGAACGAAATTTAACATCACACAAACCAGCAACTGGCCCAAAATTGACTGTAGCTCATCGCCGATCTCGCTTGGAGTTTGCTCGAGAACACATTAATTGGACGTTAGAAGACTGGAGGTCAGTTTTGTTTTCTGACGAGTCAAGAATCTGTCTTTTTAGCAATGACGGGAGAAACCGAGTGTATAGACGTCCTGGTGAAAGATTTGCCCAATGTTGCATTCGAGAAACGGTGAGTTTTGGTGGTGGTTCTTGTATGGTGTGGGGAGGAATTTCTCTAGACGGAAAAACGGAACTTGTCTTCGTCGACCCCGCCAACGATGGCAGTGGTAGACGTGGATTAACAGCTGACCGATACATAACTGACATTCTTGAAAACCACGTAATGCCGTATGCTGGTTTTGTCGGAGAAAATTTCTTGTTTATGCATGACAATGCGAGACCTCATACCGCGCAGATCGTTACGGAATACTTGTCTGCGATCGGGATTCAACAAATGGTATGGCCAGCACGAAGTCCCGATTTGAACCCGATCGAACACCTATGGGACGAGCTAAAACGGAGAGTCCGAGCCAGGGTTCCCGCTGTTTCATCCATTCCCGAGCTTAAAGTCGCTGTGCTTGAAGAGTGGGAGAACATACCACAATATGTCATCGTAACGCTGATCAGATCGATGACTAATAGGCTACAAGAATGTATCAGGGCCCGGGGGGGTAATACCAGTTATTAAGAATATTTTTTTTGCAATAATTTTGTTTTTTATTGTTTTTATGGACTGTTTTAGCCCTACTAAATTTTCTATCAAAATTACCATTTTTCTTGCAGAGCCAATAATTTATCATTCAATAAGGTTATTATTCAATAATTTACCCTCATTGTAAAGGTTATTAACTAAACTTTTAGGCGATATATAGTTCGAATTGATACGTTCCATATTACCAAAAATATTTACCATTTTACGTGAAAAAAGGTAGTGGCTCGATTTATTTGCTCCCAAGTGTATTTTGTGTAATTTGTACCTACACTTGAACTTTACAACATTGAAATACAAAATCAATCAACATGCTTCTTTTATTTCGATGTCTATCTATTCCAAATTATAGGGTAACAATCAATAAAAGCAATGTTTTAAGTAGATTGATTGCATGTTTGTGTTACCATACCAATCAATGCGCATTGCAGCTCTGACGTATGGCGCAGCAGAACCTGTAAAATAGATGTTGTCATTCTAAATATACTTATTAGGGAAATGAAGTATTCGTATGTTGTATTCCTAGTCTCTTTGGTTTTGGACACCTATTATGTATAGTCTGAAGGTACAAGTTCGTAGCCGACTGCAGGCAGCAGCAGCAGACGACGTGCCGCCGCGACACTACTGGTTTCTATGTATTTCTATGAAAACGACGTGTCGCTAGCTACGGAAGGTATTTCATAGAAATACATAGAAATCAGTAGTGTTGCGGCAATACGTCGTCTGCTGCTGCTGCCTGCAGTCGGCTACGAACTTGTACCTTGATGGTACAAAGTTTTGTCTCAGTGCTCATCAAATACAGTTCTGCCTTCGACGACACTTGGGTAGATCTAATGGGACTGTGTAGTCATGATCTTTCGGGTGGTGTACCAGTACGCAAACAGGTACATAACCCATATTCCTGTCAGCACCCATCTCTCACAACACGATTTATTTGCGCCGCAATTATTGATAATAAACAATCGTTTTCTCGTATCGAGTACTCAGAAGCCCGAGTGCTTGTTAACGGTTTCTGAGGCCTTGTAACTTAAATACTCATCTCATCCATTATTTAACATGGATTCTTCTCGTGTTAAATACAATACTTAGGTAGGTACTTGGAGTACCGTTTTTACCGTTCACCATCTTGATTATATTTTCAGAGTAGGTAGGGAATCAGTTTCACGCTGGAAAACCCGCGCAAATACATGGGTTTCACAAAGAAGCGCGTGCGGAACTCGCCGCGTGGGGCGCTATTTTGGCGCGCGCGCATCGCCCGCGTCGGCTATTTTCAGTCCGTTCAGTGATCCTTTGCAAGCTCGCACAAAACAAACAAACAAACATATCCTTACCATATAATAATATTATTTTCATAACGTCGAGGAGGTTTGCGAAATGTTCCCAATTTATATTTAAAACATGATGTTGTTGTTTCAGGTAAGGGTTCTCCCGAAATACAGCTGTAAACAATCGAGTGAGTACATTGTTGAGAAAATGCTTGGGGAGGAAAAATTATATGTAGGTACTTAATAGGGTTACTGACGTGGGCGTAAGCGAGAGGCTTCCAGTTCACGTGACACGGTGGTTGTGGTCACGTGACGTAGAAACCCTTCAACCCATATAATTAATTATACACAGCCACACGAGCTATGGAAATAACTTTTATCAGAGGCTTTGCTCGCGAGTACATGAAACGAAGCGGCGATGTTACATGTTATTGCAGCTCTACTGGTTAGGAAATTAATTTATATCAAAGGCATTTGAAATATCAAATCGAAAATAAGTAATTTCGGTTTACTGACTCAAAGGACCAAAATACTTAAATGCCATACTACTTTAAGAACTGCAGTTATTTAAAACAAAAGTAAGTCACATATTGGCCAGAATCAAATGGTTTTCAATGTCATACCAGATAATTAAGGGTACTAACTTTATTGTTGCTTTATATGCCTATCTGCTTAAAGTTACACCCTGGTTACATTTCTATATGACAATTCCCACTACATTACCTTTATCGCGTACCTTTTGCGTCATTTCATTAATAACATCATAGGTATACAACGTGGAGACGACAATACGACAATGAATGAAAACACCTACAATACTAATGCATAGGATTATTTCGCAACTATCAAATAAATCCTAAGATCGAAATTAATGAGTAAAAACCTTTTTTTAAAACAAGCTTTTACAAATTAAATAAAAAGTTCTAAATAATACTTACGTTAACATAGAAATTTTATATTTTTTTAGAACCTTACGGCTTATCTTAAAGTTTAAGAAGGACGTTCACGCCTCAAGCTCAGGCAGGGGGCGAGTAGATTAAGGTTGTATTACTAACACTAGTTCTACTAACAACTTGGATCCTAGTTATCTTAAATAAACGTTTATTATTATTATTATTATTATCCAAGTCATGCCATACTTTAAAACGGGCTATCATAATGAAATGAGTACCTATACAAAATCTTGTGCCTGTGCTGTTGACCGCTGAGGAGATCTCCCGTATGGAGCCAATCCTGGGTGCAGCAGCCAGACCATGATAAACTTTAGAACGAGCTATCATAATTGTATGCGTATATAAAATGTTGTGTCTCTGCTGTTGACCGTTGAGGAGTTCCCTAAACTGAAGCCAATCCTGAGTGCAACAGCCAGGTCATGCATCATAAAAATGCATTGTCTTCGAAACAGAATCAACGTGTGAAATTTCAACTCCTTAGGATAAGAAGAAATGGTTTTAATGCAGCTTGCAAGATTTGACCCGAACATACATACATATTTACATACAGACATTGCAAGTTAAATAAAAGCTTATAAAAACGTAATTTTTCCAAGAAAACTTAATAGTAGTGGTGGGCCGACTATGGGTTTTGCCAATCTTTGACTAGCTATAGTGATTAAACTATTGGATATATTTGATTGAATTTTTGTATGCAGACTGGGAACGTCATCGTCATCAGAATATATACGAAGTTTAATTTATTGTCGCAGTGTCGTCTCCACCTGGTATAAAACGAACGTGTGCGCCATTTTTTTTTAAGGCCGTTGTAGTGCCTCTCGGCGGGCACTAACCGGCCAGTGCGACCGCTTGAACTGCTAGATTTTGTATATATTTTTAAAAATAATAACGAATTTATAAAATGTGTTCTCAACATGCCCTAAAATCAATAAGCTTTATCTTTTGATATAACTTTTACATGGTTTTATGATGGAATCTCTTCAAGGTACACGTTTTAAATAGCTATTTGGTGTCATCTTTATGTTTTTTTTTTAATCGAGCCGTTTATTATAATTCACGTTTCTGTCTCCACACAGTGCTTAACCACATGTTCAATTTTCCCAATATATTTTTTTTTTGCGCAACATTTACATTTGGATAAATTTACAGAGGCTTAAGAAATATAAAAAGTATAGCAACATCGCTTTAAGGTCATGTTCATAATAAAATATTGGGTGGGTATGACAAATATAAGGCAGTTCAAATAACAATGATCTGGGTGACATTTTCTAAATGCCAAGGGTTGAGACGCAAATGTTGACTACCAAAGAAACACTATAGATTTTATTACAATGGCGATGAATTTAATATTCTTGCATATATTGATATTGATTTTCATTGATCGGTTGACTGGTAGAAAATGCCTCAGGCATTAAATCCGCCTTTGTACAATATTTTTTTACTTGTGCATAAAGTTTTAATAAATAAATGAAATATGGGAAGTTTAATGTTGAAAAGAATATTAAAGTCGCTCTCTAAAATTATTAATTAAGTTCTGTAAAGGATGTCTGCAAAAGGGAATCTTACATGTTGCAGGCTGGCAGAAAAATTACTTTGGTTGCATTCAATCACTTAACCAAGTTTAGAATAACAATGTTGTGATAGGCGCCAAAAAATGAGCACGTTCTGTAGTTTCAATTCTTATTTTCTGATGTAGCACCTTCCCCGTATAGATTCCGGTACTACCTACATACAATGACTAAGTTTCCGCATTTTTTGGCTTTTGTACTTATCTAAGTAAAAATTAAGCTTTTGTTTAAATTTCATGAAAGAAAACATACATAAGCCTTCATGAAAAGTACATAACAGTTTCAACCTTACATAAAGAAACAAAAGGCCTGAAAATTATACCTAAGTAAACTTCACGCATAATCTAAGCCCATTATGTGATCCAAAACACAAACCGAGCCTCAAAAACAGCCTTGTACTAGATACTGACCTGAAATTTTAATCGCATGTCAACAGTACCATCGGCATCCACTCGGTAAAGGTATTAGGTATAATTAGTAGCGCAAACAATGGACGCCTGATGGAAGATAATATCTACGATGGATTCGCTGGACAATGTGATAAAGATAAGCCCTTCATGTTAGTGAGCTTGAAGGTAATTAGGGCTTGAATTTGTTGCTAGGTTCTCAGGGTTTTAATTACTGAGAGCAACTTAATTGGAGTCCAAAGCCCTTTTTTGCAAGCGCTTTGCCAGCAACTTTGTGTACGTGAGTTTTTGATTTTCCTACACAAACTTCAACAGCCTATTTCATCTCTGTAGAGGATATTCTTCTCAAGCTATCTCTTAGCCAAATGTCATCAAAATTGGTTCAGCGACTTTACCGTGAAAATGTTACTGATAGAGCCACTTTCGCAACAATATTAATATGGATTCAAAAGTGCAGCTTCTTATTGCATCAAGACTAAATTTTACCTGGATTTCTAAGAACGTAAAAATATGAATTCGTTTTTGCTTCTAGTCTAGTCTGAAAATAATTTATATTTCATTTTAAAATAAACTCCAATTGCTATGAAGTTTATTCAGATTATCTTCAAATGTGGAATAAAGTAATAAACTATTTAAAAAAACCGCCATTCAAAACACTACATAGTTCCCACGACACACGTAAATAAAAGATTCGCCAAGAATATCTAACCGTAAGATGCGTGCGCGCAGGTGTACACGCGACAATGCGCAGCAATTGTACAGGAATCTTGTATTGTCGATCCTTTCGGGAGACTGGTAACGGAATGCTGTCAGGATCTGACGGAGGAGCTACAATTTTTTTCATTCTTTGGCCCTTGTGTCGAGTTCCAAATTATAGGTTTGCGAATATGTCAGGTGTTGATGTTGACGAGGATAAATAGTCAGTATCTTGACGGGTTTCTATAATGAAGACTCCGTTTTGAAGTTGTTTTGTAATTAAAGTTATGTTGCCTGAAATGGTTGAAATGCTTCAGTTGCGGAGGGTGAAAGTTTTCAAAAAGGAAACGAACTCAGAAAATGTTGCTAAATTCAGAACGACAAATAAGAAAAGGAAGCCGAAACCAGTCGCGGTGTATCACCTTTATTCTGTTCCTTTCTTCTTGTCTGTTTATATATGTGTGTACATAAATGGTTAAATAAATCCTACTAATATTATAAATGTGAAAGTGTGGATGTTTAGATGTTTTTTACTCAATCACGCTAAAACGGCTGAACGGATTTGGATAAAATTTGGCACATGGGTAGACTATGACCTGGATTAGGACATAGGATACTTTTTTTCCCGATATTGCCACGGGATCGAGATTTCTGCGGGTGAAACCGCGGGGCGCAGCTAGTAAATAAATAAATATAATCCCTTTGCCATTTATAGGTTATTTTATAGCCATTAGTAGGCACATTTTGTTTTTTATTGCCTTTAAATTAAAAAGGGTCTGTTTCTGTGGCACTATTCCGGGTTTATACTTTTAAGTTTACACAAGGATTTGATGACAGTCTGGTTTACTTTTGTTTTAGTTCTTAAACAGTGCTGTAATCTTCGTCATTCAATTGGGTCGCATTTGCGATTAAGTTATCTTTTGTTCCAAAACACAGATTACTGTTGTATTTGACTTTAACTGTTCCCGTTAGTTTGCAGTTTAGTTTATATCCGTCAAATTATCCGCTTTACATTGTTGTTCTACAAAAAGTTTTAAAGATGCTTTCACATGTCACGAATGTATCGCACAGCTGTCGTAATTTCACGGATTTGTGTGGTTCTTGTTAGGGTTCCTCTGGTAGAAAATATTCATCCATCTACGTCCTTGCTTGTCCTTTATATTAGAAATAAGTTATGTTTGCTGAAAAATTTAACCTTGTAAATGTGTAGTTTGATTATTATTTGTAAAATTATGTATAATAATATTATATGTTTCGTCCTTGATGAATATGTATAATGTATTTTGTGGTAAATAGAATTTGCCGAAAGCAAAAATTACCGAAAATGTAATTATTGTACAAAATTTCCGAAAGAACCCACTGCCACCACATAAAACTTTCTTGAACATATTATTCCGTGAAAATAATTGCCTATAAGGTCAGCCCACTAATCGCTGCACCCTTTGCTTCCCTGGCAACAGCCTGGAGCCACAATGGCGTTTTTTTCATCTAACGGTACTCAGTAGTACCCTGACGCAGGTAGATGCGCCTGCGCACCCGCCCGTTTCTGGGGATTCAATTCTTTGATTTACCATTTCTTTGAACTTTCCTGAGCTCGGGCTATAATTATCACCGATATAAGTAGATACTTTGTGCTGCAATGTGTTTTGTTTGATACATCTGTTTGTTTGCTCCTATTGTGAGCAATACTGCCGGCAAACTGTTATGCAGTTTGGCAGGCTATAGAAAATGTTATTGTTAATAAAGATTTTGAATAATAAAAAATAAAAAATAAAACAGAATATTTGGTTCAGTTTTTTCAAAGTTGGAGATAAGTAAATTATGTCGTTTCTAACAATTGTCAAAATGTTGCAACTGCTGTAAGTTGGAATGATGTCATTTTTTGTATAACAGACACATAAATTATTTAGTATGCTGTAAAGTCAAACAGCTACTGCTATTTTCCATTTAAGGCAAAATAAATATACTTTAGTTTTCAATATTTGCCATAGCATGACTCATTCAAACATTTACACAAATTAGTTAGGTATAACAGAATTCAATTGTCATAAGGCCTCGGTTTGCCGTAGGCGGAGCTTTGGAAGGACGCGTGTCACTAACAATAACAAAATGTAACAAAAATATTTTTTTTCTTAACAACCTAATGGCGTAGTAATTAGATGACAGACAAAGTAACGTTACATTGAGCGTTTGTATAGAGTCCCGCGCCCTTGTCTCTTTGTTACACCGGCGGTGAAAGTAAAAGTACGTGTAATGAACGGCGCCCGTTTTATGGCACCTCTGAAAACTTTAGAATGCGAGACGATAAAAATAAGGAAATCATTTCTAAAAATGTCCTCAATGGTATGGCATTTTGGTTTTAACCGTAGCCTTAAGTAACATTATGACTCTTACGAGTTACGACTGTTTTAACTATTTATTTATTATACGAGTTGGTTTTACGGCTTGCTTATTGGTTCGGGTAAAAGTGAGAAGCGAAATAGAAAAAAAAACATGGCGAAAAAAATTACCAAGGTGTATTTTATAGTGCGGTTAGTCAACGCAAAGCTGATTTTTTTCGTCTTCTAGCTGGCTAGTATCTTGTTTCCAATTAACACATTCACAGCTTAAATAATGATTGGAAGCGATGTACCTCTCCTCAATATCGTGTTTCACCACCATAGTTTACCATCGCACGTAAAATGCAGTGCGTTGCGCACGCGCACGTGAGCGATCCATCTCTCAAAACCATTTCTGAGTTCAATAGAGCGGTTTATTATGAGGCTGGGAGTGGGAAATAGGATGAATCGCGACCAATACCAAAATCACAAGCTTTTCTTTTGCATAATTTTCTTCCTTATAGCAAAGGAAAGATAGGACAAGAGCAGCATAGCAAAGTAAAATGGGACAAGGGCAAGATAGCGAAGGCAAGTAAATTCTGAAGGATTTTTGCGCATTTGGCATTCTAGAAATTTTACCATCATTGTTTAAAAAACATCCAAATAAGTTTAATACTGAAATAACGGCTACGGGTGCAACGAATCAAAGCCTACAAATCGCTGAAAATGTAGACTGCACCAATAACAAAACAGTGCCGCACACGGTTACTCTATACCACGACATTTGACAGCATAGAACACGACAGTGCGTGGGGCACGCGCACGGGAGCAAACCGGCCTGTCAGGCCATTCCTCGTGCGCGATGGCCCATCCACTTCCTCGGGGCGACAGGGATATATGAGATGTACCCGACGTATTGTTGACTGGATTGAAAAATTAATTGGCTTAGGAAACGTTCGGACACTAGGACCAATTTCTTCGAAAACGCGGAGCTGAAAGTTGCAACACTGAGAAAAACTGTTTCAGACGAAACTGTTCACTTTGGTAAACTAATGAACTAGCTTTGGGCGTTATGTTATATGATTGATTTAATAACTAGGACTATTCAAAACATTGCAGTTGAAATACCTAAACACTGCCTTCCTGGTACCAACAAATTCCATGACATACGTTTTCCTTAGTAACAACTATTTACAGGATAACATCTGTAAAAACGAGGAAACATGAAAAACTAGCATGTTCTTCATTATTGTGGCAATTAAAAATAACACAACATATCAGTTACTTCCGGTTACGTGGGTAATTGGAGGTTGGAGAGATCATTATAATAATTTTTAACACATTATTATGGACACTTATATACTAATATTATAAGGAGATCAAATTTGTTTGTTTGTATGTAGGGGGTAATCTCTGGAAGCACCGGTCGGAATTGAAAATTTCTATTTGCATTTGATAGCCCAATTCTTGAGGAATGCTATAGGCTATTTAACGTCACGCTATGACCATAGGAGCCGAGCAAAAAGAAAAAAAGAACGATAAGCGAAAACGAAGTGATAGCGCGGGCAGGCGATGCTATGCGACGGGGTGGGTCAGGGCATAAGAAATTTCACGTGGTCCAAGTCGCGGACAGAAGCTAGTATGCTATATAAAATAAGTCTTCATATGGCTAGGATTTGACAACTATTTTGTCGGTTTTCAGTCATGTTACATATTTAATGATAAAGGAAGTTTAGATTAAGTATTATACAAATACGATGTTGACGAAATCAAAGCTGAGTAGGACCAGGACGACTAACGGCGTTTTCAACACCGATCTCAAAGAATAGGGTTCTGTGCTGTAATTTCATAAAGGTTAGGACTTTCTCAGAGAGATGGAGCCTAATCCTATAGCAAGGCGATAAAAGAGCAGTGGTGTCGGTCGGCGGTGCAACGAGCTACGCAGGGACTTATGCACTGGCACAGGATAGAGTTAGGAGGAAAAGATCATGAAGCCATCGTCCTGCAATGAGACAACATTTACTAATAATAGCTAAACACATAACTAACACATATTTTCTTTCAGAAAATATTATGTAAAACGCCATTTATCAAGAGTTGAAGTTGATTATAAAGCATCACGAGTTTCTCTTCCTTCTTACTAAATTGTCTTGACTCTACTAAGTCTTATACTTTTTAATGAAGAGACTGATGTAATTGATTTTGATCAGCTCTGGTTTATTCGCGTTTGATGATTTTGTGACACTTAGCACTAAATAAACACTCGGAAAAATCGTCTCATCTTAATTAATTGGTTATAACGAAGTCAAGGATGAAGCAATTAAATAAATATTAACGAATGTCTCAAATTCGTACGTCGTTATTGTAGATTATCTAGATAATGGGAAACAGCGTTCTTAGAATAATAATTAATTTAAATATTTAAATTTAGGTGCTTGCATTGTTTTCAGAGTAATCTCAGGATATAAAACTGACAGAGAACATAATATATAATTTTACGTACGATGTGATTAAGCAACGTTGAATATTAATTTTGAAACTTAGGTCACCGCTGTACCAAGTTGGTGTAACATATAAATTATATTCATAATCTTAGATCAAAATATATTCATTTGGTGTCAGCTAAATAATAAATATGGCCTCCCCCGCAGATCGGTATATCGATAGATCCTGGGGGAATCATGCCATAATTAGTTTCGAAGGTCACTCAACGTACGCATGACTGTCCGATACTGCATCATTTACTTATTCACGGGAAAAGGGTCTGACCTAGAGCTAATTACAAAGATATTCAAAATATTACACAAATTGAACACAAGAATTGACGTAGGATAGGAAAAAACGTTCATGATAAATACTTATAAAGAAACATACTTGCATATACACTGGCGTGCAATAAAATCGACCCACCCCGTGCTCTTCGATTTGAAACAATATAATTCAACAAGGTTTACTAACAATAACCTAATATAATATTGTATACTAAAGCCTTCCTGAAAGTATGTAGATTACGTTAGTTAAAGAATTATCAAAACTGATTTATAAGTTTATGAAAAAATCACGAACTTACAAACATTCTTTATTCGAACCTCCTTTTTTTGAAGTCTGTTAAAAACTCAAGTTAAATTTTCATTAAACAAACAGAAATAAACAAAATTATTCTTTTGTCAATTTCATAGGCAAAAAAGTCACGCGCTTTATTCGAGCAAAAGTGAGCGATGAGGACATCTGAAGAATTGAATCGATCTCGTCAAGAATATTGCTTTTCTCCAAATATAGTGTATTTCCAAATAGACTGTACCTTACCTACCTTCACACAATATAAATTAATAAATTATATTCATTAAGATTTTTGAGATATCATCTCTCAAATTGAAAGCACGGGGTGGGCCGATTTTTTTGCACGCCAGTGTACATACAAACATAAAATAATCCATTACACAATTGCATGTAATTCCGATTTGTCAACAGGCCTAGACTGTGTGTCTAACTATAGCTATTCATCTATAGGGTATAATAACCCTTTACGTATGATCAAGAATGACGTAGATATGGTGACTAAGTTCATCTAAATCTCTGTTATACCGCTTTGTACAACTTTACCTTCAGTTCCGTTGCATTTGGTATCGGGAAGATCCTATACGTAGTACTCGTAGAACGTCATTTGTTTTCGTATTATGTGTGTGTACTGATGTTCAGGTTTTGACTGGTCTGCTTGAAGAGTCGTTGTCGTCTCCAATAGGTACTGATGTCCCAATATTGATGCATATTGTTTTTTCTTTCATGTAATTGAAAATGTTGAATATATCATATAATATCTTAAGTTTCGGGCGGAATTATTTTTCTAAGGTGCTATATTGTCTAATATCCCAGTTTAGTGTCTTAAATTTGGTTATGAAAAGAGCATTGCTCTGAAGCCACTTTGTCACTTTAAGGCCACACCATGACTATAACACAACATTGTATTATGCTAATACTAGTAGGCCTTAAAAACGCGGACCAAATTTCAAAAGGACCACATTTTAAAGTCGCTAATTCGTTTAGACACGCGCTTCAACGTAGCATTATTTTGCTAATATTTAATTTGACAAGCATTGAGGAAGATAATTTTCGGTAACACGACAGCTCAGTTCTTATGGAAATTTGTAAGGCCGCAGCTAATGTAAACTGAACAAAACCTGGGAGAGTTCAGGGTCTTAACATAGCTAAGCTAAAACCAAAGCTTTTTACCTGAATGAGGTCTTTTTCATTCAGGATCATAACGTTCCCAGCGAGTGGAGCCTTTAACACAGCTAGTTTTGCTTGACAAATGATTCAAGTTTATAGCAGAATAGACTGACATTCGTCAAAAATATTGGATATATCAAATGTTTATAGACCATCCATTTGATTCTGTTTTTAATAGACTTCAAAAAAAGGAGGAGGTTCTCAAATCGACAGTATTTAAAAAAAAAATGTTTTTTAACTCAGAACTTTTTTCTAGGTGAACCGACTGGATGATTCTTTTTTATTTGAAAGCTGGTGCTTCTCATGTGGTCCCATATAAATTTGATCAAGTTCTGACTAGGAGTTTTTGAGTTATTCTTAATTCTGCGTATTTTTTCCACTTAGTTTATATTGATGATGTTTTAATAATTTCCTGTCACTGTTGTTTACATATCAAGTAGTGGTATACGAATTTGTGTGGGGTAGGTATCATAACTAAAAAGTGAAAAATAAAAACTTTTTAACAAGAAAATAACCGACTTCCAAAAAAAACATAAAAAAGTGAAAAATAACTTTAGTTTTGGAAGTCGGTGGCAAAAAACGAAAATACAATACAAAACCAAGGACCCCGACTTTGGAAGTCTGTTGTTTTTTTTTTTTGTAATAAAGTTTTTTTAACTTTTAGGTTATCATCAAAACAACACATAGTACAGCTTGAGGGGCACAACCTACAATTAGGGGTAATTAATGGTCAACAAGGTCGTATTAGCAATATTGATGAAAGATAAACTACATTATTGAACCCTTGTGGTAGCCCTGACGTCATAATCTATCGTATGACCCATCAGGCCCTCGAGGACACATCGGAGGACAAAAGACTATATGTATGTCAGGGAAACTGTTTAGAAATTGTTTATTCCATTAACGTTAAAGTCTGTCGGTAAATAAAGAAGAAATTATATTGTCTTTGAAGCATTGTTTCTGAAGCATTCATATACGGTAACGAAAATGACCTGAAGCCGTGTTACGTTTCTGGTCCTTCCGGCCGCGGAAGTATTTTGGTCCTTTCGTTCACAATTGTGAAGAGATACTTTAAATATTAGCTCGATAATAGTAACATAACGATATCTAGTAGTCCTTATACGCATGCTTCCTATTCCCCTCTGATAAAAATCTTTATGCAAAATAAACAGGAATTACAAAGCAGGTCGTGACATACGGGTGCAGAGAAAAGAATGGTATGAAGATACTGCCGCAGATTTAGGTCAGCGATATGTTACACACGTGTGGTAATGTGGTTTAAAATTACACGCATTTCAATTGACGTAGTTACTGAGGATGCTAAAGTTCAGGTAGGACAGATTTTTTTTATTTTTTTTTGTGTCGTCTCTTGTCAACTTAAGGTTATAGTTTACAGATTATTTTTTTCTAGACTTTCTCACCCTCTTTTCTTCCTCTTCGTTACAATCCTTCAGGTAGATTTGTTTGAATTACAATTTGAATATCATTTCTTTCAGTGCATGTAAATTGAAATCCTGAATCCAACAGCATACGATGCGTTGACACGTCTAAATGTGCCAAAAGTGCAATACACATCAATCAGATTTTAAAATAAACCAAGTTATGTCGTAGATGGAGCGGTTTTAACATGCCAAGGCATTAATTTAAGTAATATGCAGTTCAATAAATTGTCAAGGAATTCCTCCATGTTTCGCTCCTTAACGTGTCTCAGGTCGGGATGGCGTTTATAAATAGTCTATAAATACTAGTAATAATGTTACCGGTTGAGCATGAGATCGTAAGTGGAGTTGCGTGCTGATGGACACTTGTTTTGCACACATTCGTTCAAAGCTGAGGATGTAAAGGAATGACTTAATGGCAGGGTAGATGCTGTTCTAGTTATACCCAACTAAAAACGACTAGGTGCGAAATGTAGAAATATATATTATTTTAGCTCTAATAATCCATATTTTGCTTTTATCCTTAAATGTTTAAATAGCTTGTTTCCTCTCAAATAGCTTGTTGGTGGTATTTTAGTATCTGTTTTAAATAACAGCTTTACTGCCTCTTAGTGCTGATATTTTAAATGCAGCCTACTCATTCTGTGAACAAGCCATCCATAAAGTTTAAAGACTTGTGCATATTACTTCATCGATGAATAACAATGAAATTTTAAGGAAGTTCTATATGTGGATCATAATATAAGGTCTTATTATGCCTGCACAACAATGAGTCAGGAGTCTGAGCTCACTCTGACATCAACAAATTGCCAGTGCACGAAAATATTGCACTCCAACATCCTTGCAGATTTCAAATATGCGTAGGCGATTACTCTACAATTTATTGAACAATTACGTCACTTTGCTCTACCCAAGTTCTATCCAGTACTCTGACAGCGGTCTAAGGGCCAGACGTTCACGCAAGATACACCTCAAGGCGTTCAATGAGTTACATGAAAGCGAGCACCGTTTTTTGAATCGTGCGTAATTGTCGCGTGCAAAATCCGACAACGTGCCCGGAGGTGTCTTCCGTGTAGAGATTTTCCGGTAAATTGAAACAGCATCAAACGAAATGCTATGCAGCCGCCTGGACAAACATAACGCCGTAAAACAACGCAATTGCAGCGTGAGTCAGTCGAGCTTACGAAGTCAAACAACACCCCCGTAGCGGCCGTAGAGCGTCCCCGACAGCCGGCTCTACGGAGTACGATACAATCACAATTCACAGTATCGTAACGTCAGTCAGTGGAGTCCGCGCCACCACGCCGAGCGCACGCATCGCCCGAACACTCATCACTACGAGTGCGATGTGAATCGAACCTTCCGTGACTGTGCACCGATTTGATATTCAAATTGGACAATCGAAATAAGTCGTCAGGAGTGGATTGTATTGTAATGAGTAGGGCTGTACGACGACAAGCCAGGGTGGGACCCTTGTAAAATTTAGACATACAGTTTCTTAGATGAATTATGGAGTTTATGCAGTGCGGTGCTAAGTTTGATCAGTGAAGTGACTGACCCAGTGATGAGGAGTTTGGTTACGGGCTCCAACTCCGAAGGCCGGCAAAATTAATTCTTACACGGAGCTCGGGGCGCGCGCGGTGCCGCCCCGGGGGGCGCGCCGCCGCCAATTCATCAAGGGTTGGAAGAAGACCATGGGGGTCATCTCTAAAACCTTTGGCGTTGTCTTCAGCCTGTAAGTAATTAGAATTTGCATTGAGTTACCCGATATCAATCTTCCAAAATTAAACATACCAAAAAAAAACTCCCATTACCATTATACTCGTTCGGGAGGAGAAAGTGACATCTGAAAATTCTGGTTATCACGACAATTTATCATAGGACGCAACTAGAGTATACAAATAATGGCAATAAAAGCCCCATAACTCGACAGTGAAGCGGCGAGTCGTCTGTCTATGCGCTTGCGCAAGTGTTCTTATTCGCACGTTCGTCGCATCGTAAAGATGCGTGCGCTTTCAGCTGCATGCGTAACAAACCGAACGTTTTTATTAATGTGTTCATTCATCTCAAAACTGTTGTTTTCCGTTGTCTCACGAAGTAAAAACTTCCAATAGGTTATGCAAAAATTACGCCATATATCTGTGTGCTGCCATCCACTCTCGTGCTATTCATCATTGTTAATTGTAAACGACTATTCTCACAGATTAAAGTCTGGACTTTCCCCTCAAGCTGCTGTTTTAATTAACGTTCCTTACATATAGACCTGCCGGTAAATTAACATAGGTACGTTTATAACGTTCAAACAAATAAGTTGCAACTGCGAGCTGTCCAATCAATTTGAATATAGTACTCGTTGTAAATTTTTTACAATCTATAAAAGGTCCCCATTATGTGTCCGTATTAGTCAACAGTTCATGAATTTTCCAACAGTCATTATCATTGTCAATATCGATTCGAGGCATGAAATCGCCCCTTAATGTCCTCTGCAATAGCCTCAGTGAAGGCTGTTTGTAGGATTCAAAAATAGAATTGATTACAGCAAACTTATTAAGTGTGGATTACATGGCGATGGAAGCATTACAGTCACGGCATGATGTGAATCTAAGATGAACCTTAAGTATAATTTGGGCAATTTATTCGTCATAATTTTTGATGGATGTACAACTCGAATGAGATTAGCACGCATGGTTTTTTGAAGATTATGTGTTACGTATTCATCTTCTTTACGTAATAGTCTTATTGTTGCAAGTGAAACTGTTCTAAAGCTTATTTAGTAGTAAAGAAACTAGGTGTCAGTTATGAATTTTTGAACTACCGGTGTCGAGAATGGATTGTGAATCATATGAATAAGTACGATTAAATGTTTATCTGTCAAAAGACAACTATAGTCTTCAAATGATTCCAGTCAGCATCTAATACCACGTTTAAAGTCGCCAATCTTCATTACTAACTAAATTATTTCAAATATTTTCCTTTCCAAAAGTAAATTAATTCCAGAAGGACCAAAAAGTAATAAATTAGGAGTAAACAATGTAAGTAACTGTATGGGACAAAATGCGCCGCTCAGCCCTCTGAACCCATGGATAATAATGTAGAGGTCATTCGCGTTTCCGGATGACCTATTTTCCCGCATAAACAAGGGAGTCCACAAAGCCCGTTTTACAATTTATATCACGGAACAGTGACTGGACACAGACATTGATCATAGTAAGTCGTTACAACTCACGATTCCGATCGCCGAGTTGCGAATAAGTGGTGCACCGTGTAATTTCGCGGGATAGCCAATTATAATGACGTCACAAAGCATTGGCCAACACCGGTGCCCGGCTGCTGCTATCGAACCCTATCTAAAATTAATAGGGCAAAGTTCCGTAAATGTGGCAACGTCCGCCCGTAATAATATCGATCGACCTTAATGTTTAAGATTGATCTACATTAATTTTCTTGCTAATTGCTTGAACTATCTGCTAAATGTACAAAACAACAATGGCCTAGCAGTTGAGGGGAACGAAAAGCTTAACGAAGCTCAAGGAATGGTAATAGTCGTAACAATGCGCATCTAAATGTAAACTCGATAGGTTTCGCTTTATTTGACTCGCCGGAAATCAACATACCTTGCCTTGTTTCCGGCACATCAATATTTTAGTAACTTTACGAAGCTTGATCTCTTCTACTTTTTAAGCAGTGTTCTGTTCATATCCAAATAATTTATACGAATGAATCTTCAATTTCCAAAAATCTGTTACATGATTGGATCATTGCTTTCAACTAGTTTTAACTTTGATCTTCACTATCACACCGTTACTCCTATGACACACAGCTTCCTTTCTCAACCTCTCCAGAAATATATATCCTGTTCTAAACTTAATGGTCGTGAGAATACTTAATTTGGAGTTTTCGTCTATTTACTTTTTATAGCGTCAAATATAAGATAAATAAAAGTGAGTAATGATCATTGATCGCTCTACAGACATTTGAATAGATATAATGAAGTTAATAGCCGGTGTTGAAATTCAAATACAATAGTGGAAGCGAAAATTACCGTAAATTAAATGCAGTATTGGATACTTAATAAATCACGGGTTAACGTCTAAGTAAGGGTATTAAGCGAAGGAATGGGCAATGCTCAAATGGTTGGTACCAGCACTATCAGATACATTATTTGAAATTGCAAGCAAACGATTTAATAGTTTACTCTCTGTTGAGACATTAAAGTGTTTACCATCAGCTGTTCTATTATCCTCTACTTTAAATACTTATCTCAAACGGAAATATTAAAACCATAAGAGCTTCCGACAACGAAGGGTTACAGACCTGTTTCACAATCTTAATCTTTATCCCAAACATATTCAAACGTTCTACGTTTCCATCTTCAATCAATGCCGGTGCTTCGCAATAAACATCCTCGACTAACACCACAAAGATGTTTGCAATTTAATCTGGTCCTTTGTCGAGGTGCCCTAGAAAGATGCACAATTGTGTGCTGGTCTTTGTGCTCCCAAAATTTTGGGACCAGCGGTGATTGTCAAAGAAACGCTTTTAAATGTTCAATAGGACCTTTTTATTTTCGCTGGCTTGACTGTCTTTAATCTTGAAATGAAAAAAGGGATAGGAATCTGCATCTATTTAATTTAGCGCGAGAAATTAAACTCTACTCGAACTCAAATATTTTCTGCTATCTTGTAAAGAATTTAAAGCTAAATGCGAGAATCAATACGTCAAGAAGGGCTAAAAATGTCAAAATTCCGAGAAATTGGGACATCTGCCAAACTCTGTCTAAGACTCGTATTCAGGAAATGCCTTTGTGTGATATTCACGACTGATAACACTTACATATTTAGATCAATTTTACATTGACGTCAGCAGGTATTTCTGTAACCTTTATACTTGGTTTTCCATCGTTCTGTTCATTACTTATTCATATTTTCAAGCATTGTCCTTCATTTTCTTTTGTTGCTCCAATTTTGTTATCTGCTTTTATTAGGTACATTTGATTAATGGGATCAATTGTATGAAAACGTCATAGTTGATCTTTTTTTAAATAATAATCAACTATTCTATCTAGTTCAAATATGATGCATTACGGAATATCGATTTAGAAGAGATAACTTCAAAGTTTCAACCATTTTTACCAAACGTCTTTCAGGCGTGGTATTTAGTTTCCCTTTATCATCAAAAATAATTATACCAGCAAACACCTCACACTGTATGAAATCGATAAGAAATATCAAGTATTTCGTAAAACAAACAAATCGTAAAATAATAACCCATGCGCCGTTATCGATGCCTAAAACAAACGTTGTTAATGTGAGTTATCGCCGTTCATCGCTTTTAAATTAACAATAGGACACAAGTTTTACGAGAAGTCGTAAATTGTGGGCTTTTTACGTGTCGGTACTATACTTTATACGGTGTTGGCGTGCTCCTATATCGTTTGTTGCGGGGTACCAATCAAATCGTCGTAAAGCGTAATGGTTTCGGTCGTAATCCACTCGATATGGGAACTATCATTCTCTTTAGATGGACCCGATGCGATACAGATAAATTCTTAAGGGCACATTAGCTATGCGAATTTTGACTTTATTTCTTTTGAAATAGGGTTGTTGCTAGGTGCATATTCTCTTGGCGTTTCTAGAATTTTGGCCGCGTTAGCGTCGGTTCTCGTGTTTGGGCAAACAGCGCGCTATAGATTATAACGTGTGTGGAGAATCTTCGCTTTTTATGCTCATTCTTTTTATAACACTATTTTGATATTTTTTCGGTTCGTCTATATATGTGGTTCAAAAATAAAATTGTGAATTTAATATGCGTATACTATTTAAAAAGAGCTTATAAATAGTAAGGAATTCCCGATTTTTTTATTGTATGATAAAGACGAAACCAAGGTTGGTAAGAAAATACTGTCTGTAATTTAATATGACCCTTTACTTTTAATTCAACGACAAATATTTTTATAAAGCCAATACGTGGCCCTTTTTTTATTTACTCAACTAAATGTATCGTCTACTGTTACCAAGGCGTTGTTTTTTCTGCGCAAGCGCAAAGTGCGTGACAATAGGGTTTAGTTGGACACTAGGAGCAGTCGGCTGGAATGGCATTGTAGGACGAGTCTAACTGGTGTGTCCACTCACATGCCCAAGGACTGGATTGCTGACAGCCTACAATAGACTTGTCTTATATTAGATTTTTAACGTTTTCGTAACACCTTGAACTTCATGTAAAAATGAGATTAGGTTTTTAATACTTACACAGGGTCAAATTAAATCAGCTAGCGAAACTCCGCAGGCGTGATAGGTATTGATATCTGAACGTGACAAAACAATTTTTTTTTGTCCGTTCTTCGTTGGCTTTTAGTGTAGTAACTTGAAATAACAGTTTAAACATTCTGTTTATTTTTCTTATTTTCACAGACGTGATTGGTATCGATATTTAAACAAGATAAAACAAAAGAAAACAGATTTCTTCAACTCATACTTTAAGTAACAATAATACCAACGGTCGATGACCTCAAAAAAATCTTTTGAGTCGTTTTTATTTTTATTTTGTAGTGTTTTTAGATATCGATACCTATCACGTCTGCAGAGTTTCGCTAGCTAATTTGATTTGACCCTGTTTAATAAGAGAGAGAAGATACTATGGTTTATTGTAGAAATACTGTAAGTACATACTTATTATATACTAATAATGTTTACAAATAAATATGTCACAGCGTGAATCATCAAAGCTGACTTAACTTATATCATCACAAAAGTTTTTCGCAAAGCTATTACAGCTTTTCATTTTTCCCTACCACTATCTATTGTCAAATAACAAATATTTAACAATCCGATTACTACGTTGTGTACTCAAGCTTACATTAGAAAAGAAACAAAGCGAAGGCAGCGCTTCAGCCGGTGCGCAGGAGTGTTCCCGCCAATCGGTCATTGTCCTTGCGTTTCCTGTCATTAAAACATTACTCATTGCACGAGTTACCCACATTTCGTTTATAGATCATTCCCTTTGGCTTTTTATGTCAACAGTTGTCAACATAAACATACTGAACTTGTGTAATTAGAAATAGGGCTTTAAAAATTCTTTGACGTCTTACGTCACTTGTTCTTAGTTGTTGGTCTTTCTAGACGAAATAACGTTTTTTTACAGTAAATTCACGTACCGTAAAAACTGTTATATCTAACACATGCTCTAGTTTCGCAGTTATTTTTTCTCATAATTGTTTCTTTTTTTGCGAAAGTCATGTTACAGAAAGTAAAACTTTGCGAAAGTGAAACAAAATAGTGTTTTGTTTAAATTATCAGATTAGCAGCTTGCATTAATTGTATAGCGGCACTGTTAGCATCGCTTTCAGTAATTACCAGTCACTTCGTTGGCGGATACAGGGGGGGGCATGGGGGCCACGGCCCCCCCCAAAAAGACCCAGGAATTCCATACTTTCGACTCAACTTTTCGATTCAATTCAGCCGAAAGGTCTACTAAGGTCACTCTACGCTGGTTAAAAACATGGCTGTGTGCGCGGACAGGGGAGGAGCGGCTTTGCGGACTTGCACTCCTACACATCCACAGGGATGTCCCAGTTGATGTCGATAAAATTATAAATAGCTTTGCCAAAAGGGGCACAAGGCGCGTTAACTTTATTTTGTAAACATTCAAGCTAATAAAAACTAAATTTCTTGTTTACTTGTGACTTTAACCCTAGCTTCGAACCTTGTCAGAAAGGCCCCCTCCAAAATGAAATGCCGGATCCGCCCTTGGTCACTTTACCGAGTATGGTGATTTAAGAAACTAAGCCAGTTATGGCTGATAAAGTAATATCCACCTTCGTATCATAATGAATAAGTATTATGATTGATTTTAGATCACTGTATGTCAGAATCAACTCTTTGATAATTGAGCGGTGCCCATAGTGATTGGGAGGTCAGAGGTTAATAAAGTCCCATGTCAGGCATTGTTTCCCCCTACTAACGCCATTGTGTCGACTTCCGGCGGGCTCGTACAAAAACGTTCATTAATTACAAAGAAATTAAGGGTGAACCCTTATCAAGTGGACTGGATACATTTACATAAGTAGTTGAACGTAAATATGTTTTTCTCTCTGGCTGTAATTAAAACGGTATCCGTGTTGAATTAATTATCGCAGCTTTTAGTTGCTTTTCGATATGACAGTTCATTGTTATTGTCGGTTAGTCAAATATTTACATGAAAATATGTTTTTTTTTTAATTGCATTATGTCCGTTTCTATCTTTCCATTAGAGATTTGTTTAATTTTAACCTATTGTATTATCCTCCTGTCGTTTGTGGTCAATTTTATACGTAGACTACCCCGTTGGTCTAGTGGTCGCAAACGCTACTGCATGAGGTCCTGGGTTCGATTCCCAGGTTGGGCAAAGTGTTATTGAGTTTTTCTATCCGGAATATGTCAGTAGCAGCCCGGAGTCTGGATTTGTGCCAGGTTTATGGCAATAGGCTCGCCCCCTAATACATGGTACTTTAACATAACTGGCGAAATGTGGGTGTACTATAGGTACACCTCTGCCTAACCCTTCGGCGAAACAAGGCGTGATGTTATGTTATGTTTAATAGGTACGTAGGTACTAAAACTCAGTAAAGTTTAGTAGGTAATCTGTGGTAAGGTATCCATGCCCCCTGCCGGGGTCGCGGATTGTTCGAAAGAGTTACCGTGGCCCTGGCGCACAGGCAACTGAAGGAACACGGGTGGGTTTTAGTCAGTAAGAGTCTGACACGCCCTTCCGCTCCGCCCAGAGCGGGAGAGGTCATTTGATGATTTCCCACCCCAAAAAAGAAATGCCCAAAATTAAATATTCTATGAACTGACTGTATGGATTAACAAACCAGCGGGATAATTGCGTAACACATTTCATTTTGACAGTTCATCAAGATTCATTGCGTTATTTACGTTGTTGAGCAGACGAATTTTTCGAACATATGAAGCAATGGATTAGTAATAGGCTTCAAAATGATTAAAAGTTATAGATAGTGTGTTCAATTAGGGTGTAGGTAAAAAAAATGTGGTCCTTATGGGCATTGTCAATATTTGTTTACCATCAATAGCCTATCAAGTCATAAAGTCCGGTGTAGCATTGCACTTGACTACGATACCAGATTAATCAATCAATAAACACAAATGCTACGATAAGTAGGTAGGTACCTTAATCTTAACCACACAATTATAATGTAGAATAAACAAATCATTAAGTAAATCGAAATTAATTTTCCTAAAAACATTCCCCGTCAAAATCCACAAATAGTGACAACCGGTAATAAAATAAGGATAAATCTAAGTAAAATAAAAGGGGTGTTTATGTCATTATTTCATAGATAATTTGTGTATCCGCATTTTGCCATAATAGCAACCAGCAACGGAAGTCCTTCATAATATCCTAATTGGCGTGTCGTGGCGGCCATACATAGCCATGCAATTTTCAGGATCATGATAATTACACTTCAATGCAATGAAAGATGTTTTTCCATTGCAGCGTGGTCCAGTTTTGGTATTGTCAATACTTGTGTTAATATATCTGTACTCATATGTATTTATCAATTACTTGGGACTTGAGTACCGGAAATATTGTTTTGAAGATTTATTTGAATCGTTTTGGGATTTCGACAGCTTCGTCATTAAATGGTACTTAATTAATTTGTATACAATTTAAATCTCTTTCTAGTCTTATATGTTTTAATATGTAATGTGACATAAATCAATGTCGGTTTTGTAATCGACTATTAGAGAGCTTTTGAAGTCGACTAATCGATTATTCGTGAAGCTGATGCACACCTCCATTCAGAAAAAAAACTAAAACAGGAACATTAATGTATTAATATTCTCCATAAAAGACTTAATTTAACGCAAATTTAATTTTTATGCAGCACCCCTATTATCACATAATGCTTTAATCTCAGAGCATTTTTCAATTTATAAAATTTCTTGGAAACTTAATTTGTAGGTGAGACGGGGATCGCTATGATTTATGAACGAAATAAGTTTACCTGCATAATATAAGGCGTCAGTTTAAAATGTGCATATTTAGAACCAAACCTAATGCATAGGCAACGAGAGAAGAAAACCAAATTTTTGGTCCTTTGGTCCGCAGGGACGCTCAACAAGTTTCAACTTTACAAGTTCATAAATTATTTTGTCATTTGTCTGCATAAATGTGTACTTATTGTATTTATTCAACTGTAAATGGATTTATTCACATTAAAGCATATCATTATTCTATCACTACGGCAAACCACAGGACCAGCACCATTCTGTCCTCCCGATCAATTTCATAGGGAAAACAATGGGATTTGTTGTAAATGTTTGTAATTAAATAGCAAATATCATGTTTAAATGCCTACAAAATGTACTTATTCCTTTTAATTAGCGGTTTGTTGCCCGGAATATTAGGTCATCATCACGCTTCAATAATATGATTTATCGTGATCCATCTACGGAGGACAAAAATGCTAGTTTGTTTGTTACAACACAAACAAAGCCAGGTTTAGTTATTTGACGCTACCCAGTCATCATAGGAAGTAATTTAGCAAAATTATCAGACACGTATCTGCTTCTAATTCCGCTGAGGTCGCGCCAATGTCGAGCATTTCATAATTCCGTTTCGCCTTCTAGAAATCATTTGGGCCTGAACATTTAAACAAGACGCCTATTGTTAAGAAACAATTCGATTCGGATCTACGTGTCATTATTAGATTTTATTCTCGGAAGTAATTTTATATAATATTTCGAGTACCACTCAAATGTCAACGGAACAGAAGAGGTCTATACAAAGCCTGAAAGCTTTCAGGTTTTATTATTAGCATTGCAATGGGCATTTAAAGTTGTTTAGAAGTTTATAAGAAGATAATGACTAAAGATCGCATATTCGGATGCATATTCACCTAAAGTTGAGACGTTGGCTCATATGGAATGCGCTTTTGTATCGAAAAAATCCCGCTTACGTTTAGATGTTAGTGATCAAACCGGACCAAATCATAACGATCGAAAGCTAGTGATTAAAGTTGGTTGTAGCCGCAATAATATTTACGCACAATCAGGATTTGTAGTACCTACTTATTATTTTTTTTTTTGATTATTTTTTTCTGACTTACACGCACTACCCCTCCTCTTACACCCTACATACACATATTTGCATCAGGGGTTACACATTAATTTTAAATAAATATGCATCTGATTATTTCACAAAAAATTATATTTTAGGAAGCCGCTTCCATACTTTCATAGCTAAAAATTAACTTTAGGTAAATATGCATCCGAATATCCGATCTCTGATAATGACTTACGGTGATTATTATTATGACAATAAATTAAGAAGACCGCTATTCCAAGGCGTTTGCCTACCGTGTGACGATTATGAATTAGTGTCGGGTATAACCCGTATAACGGACAGACGCAGCGTCTGCCTGCAGCAATACTCCCATCACTCCGTTGAATTCTTCCAATAAGTTTTCTTGACGCTTCAGGTAAATGACATAGAGTATGTATCTAAGTGACCAGAGGCCAGTGAGGCCAGCAATCAGCTTTCCTTTCCCCCAGCGCGGCAATCTAACGCGTTGCCATCGAGGGCCGGCGGCGAAGAGAGCTCATCATGGGTGATTATCTTTAGGGGACCTTAATTACAAGCTCCGTGCCTAATGTGAAGCTTTATATCATATTTTTGAATCGCCAGTTAACGTCAAAGTAACAATATTTTTTATGGTTAAAGTAAAAAATAAAGACCATTCCAAGTCTTGAAACTACACGCAGCATGCATATGTCGCGACATGTGCTGCGCAAACGTTCCGAAGTTTTATTGTAGCAGACAACAGTCAATATGTTATTTTAAAACATCAGGAGGCAAACGTATTGTTACCAAACGACTTGGAAGTGTTCTGAGGAATCATCAATGGCAGCTGTTTGGCGATGAGTTACGACCGAGGGCAGCGCAGGCGCATGTTGCGGTGAAAGTACGCCTTTACGCTACACACGTGCACGCAGCCCGGCCGTTTACTTCTAAACTACACCATCCAAGTTTCGTAGCATAGCTCGTATGAGTCTCTAAGCTGTCCCTCATCATAACTTTAACTTTGACGAGGCTTATCAAACATCGTCTGGACACGGTCACTGTTAATTAAATAACTACTACAGACACGAGATTGGGATCTCACACCGTCATCTTCAATTCAACCCTGACACAGAATGAAGACGTCAAGCACGGGTAGCGTCCGCGTTATCTGCTCAGCTATCACGGTTGTGTGTGTACAATGAGCGGTGGTCGAGACACTCCTCGCGCACCTGCCGGTCAGCGCGGGACGTGACCGGCGCGCGCGCTGCCCCGGGCGCGTGCGCCGCCCCTCCTCCGTGGCTTCGGGGGAATGCCTCCGATACTCATTAACTTTTGGGGATTGGTGGCATTCGATGATATATGTCGACGACGCCGGATGCTTGTGTAATGACTGTCCGATCATGCTATCACGGACACACCAAACTCCCCACGAAACTGCGTTAATACCAATTGTTGACTTTTAGAAAACAAAAATGCGATTCTAATTCGCTCTCGCATTGCGTGCCGGAAACTATTTTCTCACCGATCTTATAACAAACCGTACAATCTACACGTACAACAGATAATATTATGTGTATCGGTGCGGGTAATTTTAGGTCATTCCCATCAAAACTGGCGTCGCGGTCGGTCGGGAGACGGCCTTGCGTTGCGCGCGCGCCGCTGGCGCAACAGACGCTGGTTCAAAGTTGCCTCAATTACCTTCACCATTGTCGCGCGACTCGATCCAACAAACAATGCTGCGACCGATCAATACTAAATTATTATGCACGTGTCTAACATAAAGTGCCTCTCGCACGTCCGCTTTAATAGATCAGCTAAACATTAGCCGAAGGTTCCTCTGTAAAAGGGCTCGATAGGTTCATATGGCCGACGCGTACGTGATTTTGAACGATCTACGTTTCGGCGAACTCATTGTTTCAACATGGAATTACATCGAATATTCTCCAGTTTTGTTTTGTATAAGTACCCATTTTGTTCGGCGTCCGGCCTAACAATAAAAAATATCGATTACAATTCTAAGCACACAGAGCTATATCTAATGATCTAGGCAGCGCTGGGAGGTGTGCGTGCGCGCGCGGCGTGTCTTCACGTATAATTCTCCGGGCCCAATGCCCAAATGAAATTATTATACTAATTACCGAATCTCGATCACGAGCGGGGGGCGTTGCGGTTCTAAATCTCCCGCTCTCCTAAATCGATTACGGGTATTACGGGCCTAGAGTCCGGCGTTTTGTCTCTGTCTTATGCGGGCCGGCCTTGCTCTCGTCTTTTTGGTCATAATCTATCACGGTTCATTGCTCCTAGTGGCCACTTGGCCAGTTTGGCCGACAGTGCGAGAGTACGGAGACGGACTCCGAGATGTTCTCTAGATGCTCTTATCTCGTTTGTTTAATGAAGTTTTTAATAATGGCTGGTGTTGTAAATTGTTTTAGAAGACAGTCGTGTCCCAAGCCTCCCACATTAGCGTCAGGTGCTGGCCGGCCGCGTTATGGATGAGCGTCAGTTAGTTTCACACCGCTCGTATTAATTATTATACTTTTAATAGTTTACGCTCTGGTAAATAACGAAGGAGTCTCACTTTCACATATTGGGCCTACTTTTAATTGATATTACGAGACTGGGCTAGATCGAGTCGGCGAATTGGGATTTTTATTATATTTATGCCGTTTTATACTTTGTAGAGGGACGCAATTACCTTTGCATTAAGTACTTATAGTGTTTATTATTTAATCTTTTTACATGTAACAAGGTTGAAAATGAACTCATCAAATTGTTATGTTCGACCTTTGAAAAGATTTCATGTGCGATAGGCCGATTGTGTGGTAACTTGTATGTGTTAATCATTACGATGACACATACCGCTGGTGCAGCTCGTCAATTGCATTTTATTTCTTCTTTCAGTCATGTTTCAATATTGAATAGGGTCTATATAAAAATCCCATTTACAATTCAGTATGGATTTATAAACATTGTTATGCCACTATAATACGTTGCAATTACAGAACCTTGAACACGACCTACATTATGTTTTAGAAATACAAGTATAAATTTACTTAGTATAATTTATTTCCTCATGTGTTAATAAAGGAAATTACTTATTTGAGGTTAACAATACACAGTTTGCAAATAAAAACAATTTAAATTGATAATTTTTCATTATTTATCTAGCTGTTTGATCTAAGCAACCGGTTTACTTTTGCGAAAATTATTTTTGTTGTATTTATTTATGAAGGTTTATACCTACTTCTTAATTTTAGCTATAATTTACTGACAGTATGACGTCAGTACATTCAAAGTTAACAATGAACACAAATATCTCCTGAGATATCATTATGTTTTATGTGATACCTATTCATCTCCCAGGGGCCTTAAATAAATAAGAATTAATTTAAACTGTAGCTTAAACATATCATCACGCACGCCCGTTTTCCCCGAGAGCAGAGGTGTCCAATCTATATTTTACCCACATTTCGCTTAAGGGGGATGCGCTAAGATAGCCCGTCAGATTTAAATTTACTTACGTTTTTTGCAATTTGCAGCTCAGTATCAGGTTTTATGTTGATTAATATATGATTCGCGACCGTAACAAATATGGTTTTACAGAATTATAATCAGTAGAATCAGACAGACAACTCCTCAAGTTAGAATTGGCCTCAAATGTCATTATTTCATGAAATAGTCATTCAATAGGGTAATATGAACTTAGAAAGATGTATTGATGATTTTTATGATTATAATTCTATTTAAATATTAGTTACGGCCGCGAATCATATAAGATCAACATACAACCTGATACTGACCTGCAAATTGCAAAAAAACGTAAGAAAATTTGAATTTCGCGGGCTACCCTGACGCTTTCGCCTTAAGCTTAACTTAAAGCTCCCACTAAACATTTCACGGTAAACCACACCACGAACTCTAACCACCCTTTGCCTGAAGAGGCAACTGCGGCCACATATTGCGGCCAGACGTCTGTTACTGTACAGTATGTTAGCGGATACGTCCGTGGTTAGGTTAACGAGTTAGGTCTTCTTAAACAACTTCTTTGCCTTCAGATTAAGATTAGGCTTCTGTACAACGGGACCGAGATACCTACACTTGACCTTAACTGTTCCACTAATATTTTTCTCTCAAATTGACTTAATATAAGCCTGAGATCCCTGAAGGGTAAGGCAGAGGTGTACCTTTAGTACACCCATATTTCACCCTGAAAAACCCAATAACTCTTAGCCTGACCTGGGTACCTAATCCGTTCAGGTTTAGGTACCCAGATCGGGCTAAGTGCCTGCTCAGCAGTAGTGTTAGCGACCACTGGATCAGCGAGACACAACATCTCTCTCACTGTTCCCGTTTCTGGCCTGTCACCATTTATTTTAAACGAATCTACGTCGCTAATTCAAAAAAGCTTTTCTTTAGGCCGGAAAGTTAAATAGAGGCACATGTTTTTTAAGCGTGCTTGCAGAAGCTCAAAAGGTTAAGAGTGCGCATAACGGTCCACTAGCGCCACTCCTTTAAAAAAATATTATCTCGTGACTGAGAAGGAATTATGAATAACGGCTTGTATGGACCCTCGGTAAATGTGTCTAGAATTTTCTATTACCTTTTATAAAGTTTCATATTGAGACACGAAGCAACAAAATACGATCTAGTGGCCGCTTTTCTTTAGATCGAATCGTCTTTAGTCTACCTATTACGTTTTATGAGATACAGCCCGCTGACAGAAAGACGGACGGACAGCGGGAGTTTAGTAATAGGGTTACGTTGGCACCCTTTGAGTACGGAACCCTAAAAGCGTACACCATAAGAAGATCAATAGGTTTTTAGAGGATCAATTATATATTTCCCTTTCTTTTACACCTTATTCTAACGAAATCTTTTCTATCTTCCACAGCCTCTTCGAGCAGGAGATCATGAGCTACGTGCCCGCAGGCGGGTGCTCCGTAGCGGCGGCGTCGGCGGGCGCTTCGCCCTCGCCCGCCGCGTCGCCAGCCGCCGCGCGCAGCACCCGGGCTCCCGCGCCGCAACGCCGGGACTTCGAGGCCAAGTTACGAGCCTTCTACAGGAAGCTCGAGAGCAAAGGATATGGACAAGGACCTGGCAAGTTAAAGTGAGTACTTTCTTGTAGTCTTCTTCTTAGCGTGTCGATGGCATATATATGGTGGCATGACATCGACGCTGCCTGACGGGGTCGCGGATTGTTCGAAAGAGTTACCGGTGGCCCCGGCGCACAGGCAACTGAAGGAACACGGGCGGGTTTTAGTCAGTAAGAGTCTGACACGCCCTTCCGCTCCGCCCAGAGCGGGAGAGGTCATTTGATGATTTCCAACCCAAAAAAAAAAAGAAGGGATATCGCCGCGCAAATTGAAACCATGAATTCAGCACATGTTTCTAGACCCCCTAGAGCAAAAACCTATCGTTGGTTATCAAACAAAAAAATATGCTGTTTCATGGAAAAGTGCAATACCTACGCGGTCAAAATGTATGGACCGACTTTTTTTTTTCTTAATAACCGACGTAAAATTCCAATGCAGGGGCGTTTTGAATCATGTAGCACTGAATTCGTGGTTTTAGTTTGCGCGTCGATGTCCCTGCCACTCTGTATTTTTTTAATGAAGTAAAAAAAAAATTCGCAGCAACGCGAACACCATTCGCTGACGCACGCAGGCATTCGGTTCTCACGTGAACTGCTGCCAGAGGATCTTGTAGTAAAAAATTGACAGAATTCATTGAAATGTAGTCCTGGTGATTAAAAAAAAATACTGAGAGAAAAACTTACCTATACGAATTCAAGTTTTTGGCTTCAAAAAGCTAGATACATTTACATTTAAATGATATCGGAATGAATTAAAAGAGGTACAGCTTCGAACGATTCAATCGTGTAAGCATTATCAAAAATATGTGTTGTACTTGTATGGAATACGCATCGTTTGGCGGGTATTGGTATAAGGATGATTTCGATGTCATGTCAACCAAATAAAAGTGATGTTAAAACACCCTTAACAATCTTCCAAATTCAATTCTAACCTCCAACCAACTTCTTTTCAGACTGCACATTCGTCGCGAACATCTTCTGGAAGACGCGTTCAGAAGAATCATGTCATGTGGCAAAAAGGAACTACAGAAGGGCAAACTCTGCGTGCTATGGGACGGAGAAGAAGGCTTGGACTATGGCGGGCCCAGCAGAGAGTTCTTCTTTCTCCTCTCGAGGGAACTCTTCAACCCTTACTACGGACTCTTCGAGTATTCAGCGAATGATACGTACACGGTTCACGTGTCACCCATGTCGGCGTTTGTTGATAACCATCATGAATGGTGAGTTGGTTTAGGTGATTATTTTGCTTGTTGAAAGAGTCTATAAATGTGGCCAAGGCCAGGACGTGAGCAACCAGAGGTTGTGGTTTTAGTTGGAAGGAGTTCAAAAAAAACTCCGTTCTGCGCCTCCCCTGGGCGAAAGTGACTCATGAGAATTATCGGTCGTTAAAAAAAGCTTAGGTATCTGCGGCTATTATAATAATTCTTGTTAATAAACTGCCCCGTTGGTCTCGTGGTTGCAAAAGCGACTGTTGAGCGCGGGGTCCTGGGTTCGATTCCCAGGTCGGGCAAAGTGTTATTGGGTTTTTCCATTAGGAATTTCTTAATAACAGCCCGGAGTTTGGAAGTTGGCGGTGTGATACCTCCGTGCCTCGGTGCGCACGTTAAGCCGTTGCTCCTGCGCCTGATCTCTCTCCGGTCGTGTCGGTTGCCGTCCCATCGGACTATGAAAGTGAGGGAAGAGAGAGTGCACCTGTGTCTGCACACACACTTGTACACAATAATATCTCCCGCGCCGAAGGCTAGTTTCCGTTGAGATTGACCGCCATGGCCGAGGTAAGGTCTGGAGGACTATATAATAATTCTAAGCGGAGTTGGTATGAAGTGGTGGTAGTTCCGTACTGCAAAGATTACAGAGGAAGACAAACTACTAGGCTATATTTTGCACTATCCAGGAGCTGTTGCTGCTTGAAGGTTTATCGTTGCCGATATCACAAACCCATTAGACATAGCTTTGTCCATGGAATTGCAATGTATCCATGAGCCCTCTGATATTGCAGCTACTTCCTTTTCCTATTTCCTTAGTCCTCTCATACCTATTAACACTGTAATTTGGAAATATTTTAAAACTCAATTATAAAGAGTAACCGTGGAGTTTCTTGCCGTCTCTTCTCCATAAGAAACGACCAATTGAAACGCACCTAGCTTCTGACGTTTCATAAGTGCTAATATAGGTTTATGTGAATTAAAATATTTTGAATAATATTTAAAAAAAACGTAACTAACAAAGCTTTAAAAGATCATAATTTTAATTAGCATCATTATCTTGCTTCACACAGGTGGTCATTATTAATTATAGTTAAGTATAGAAATATCCCATGACATGCTTTTGTTTTCATTTTGGCAGACATTGTATTGCTAATGAGTATGATAATCGTTTACCACAATTTTAATCTGAAAGTTGGAAAAATAAATAATTCTGATTCTGAGATAAGTCTTGTTAACAGATGGAAAAGTAGGTCCCTAAATATTATGAAGATATACAAAACACAAATAATTAAAGCACGATTTAAACGTTATGGTGGCTCTGAAGTGCGCTACTCGCTGCGCAGTACCGCACCCCTCACCCCGCCGACACGTGAATTTGTTACTGCGCAATGACTCGCCTCATGTTCATGATGTTCCGAGCATGACGTTTGAATCGGGCTGTACTAAGGACGATTTTGTTTTCTTGTTAATTACACGGTTGAAATTATAAACTTCAACTTGAAAACTGTATTGGTGATAACGGAAAAGAAAGAAAGAAAGAAAATGTATTAGTAGTGAGCGCAGTGTATTGTTTACTCGCTGCCCCCCCCCGCGCTTCCACGGAATATCGATATAAAAAGTATCATAAGTCCTAATCCAGGTCATGGTCTACCCATGTGCCAAATTTCATCCAAATCCGTTCAGCCGTTTTAGCGTGAAAGCGTAACAAACATACAACAAATCAAATCTTTTCTTTTTATAATATAAGTTTAGATAAGAAGTGAACTAGAGGTTTCTGCAGCACACGACTGGTCGATGTGGTGATGCTGTGTCCAGCTGTGGACGACTTTCGGATGGGATGATCATATTGATAATGAAACCCAAGTACATAATCTATACTGATTAAAAAAATAAAGTCACTTTTCGTCTCTGTCTGGTCACACAGACAAACAAAAAGCATTGTTCTTCTAAACTAGGCAACGGATTTTGACGCGGATTTCACCATAATTAAGTTAGAGAATTTCTTCCGGAACGTACATCTAATAATTAATATGAAACTAATGAGCTGCATGATTACTGACAAATGCGTGCACTGCCTGGACAGGTCCACTCAGTCTGTGTGGATTTTCCTCAAAAGACCATTTCAGACAACAATCTACATGGTCTTCACATGATCTGACCAAGATTATGTCTGGACTTTAAAAGAGACTGTGACCTCTGAGTTTGTTTCGGCATTTCTTCTCAGAGTAGTCAGATAGGAAATGCCGACACAAATCTACTTGCAGAAATTAAATCATTTATCTAACATTAATCTCCCTGTTTTATCAAATCATAAAAATCGTGCGAAGCAAGGGCGGGTCGCTAGTTTAGATTTAAGTAAACACTAAGCACTAAATTGCATACAATCAATTCTAATTACAATGATTACTTTAAGAAATGCATGCTTCCTGGCGTCAAACGATCGAACGAGCTATTATCGACTTATTGAGCTAATCAATACATAACATTATGTATTTGCTATACATAATTATAATATACCAGTAATCACCATTATATTGACAGTAACATGTTGTTAGTTGTAATAAGTACGACTGTTCAAGAGCGAAGGCAAAATGTGGCGGATTACTAAACCTACCTACAGTCTGCAAGTGCAATGGGTATTTCATGAAATTGACATTCAGTGGGACTTTATGAACGTAGAGGGTTGGTTTGATGATTTTAATGATTATAATTCTGTAATACATGCTTGTTACGGTCGCGAATCATATTTTGTTCAACTGACAACCTGACAGAGACCTGCAAATTGCAAAAATTTAAATAGAATTTGAATTGCATGAGCTACAATTGCGCATACCCCTTAAAAAAAATCTAATGAAATAAGCAGTACATTTTGTACTACAAGTTTTTAGTTTTCAGTGTTTTGTGTGTACCTACCTATACCTACATAAAAAAATCTTTAATTCTTTCATACACGACGACAACGCACAGGCTTTACTGTTAGGTCTAGAAGCAAGAAATTTTACACAAGAGTTTTTCATGTAACGCGCCTTCGTTATCTGAAAAACTCTTGTACACTAAGGATATCTGAAAATTCATCCCCTAAAATTTAACTCCTTGGAATAAAAGTAATATATAAAGCCTAATTTTTATAGAAAATGACCGCTTGAAACTGAGAGCGTGCGGACTCACTGAGACACTGATACAATCGCTTACAAAATTGATAATTTTATTAGAGCATCAGTTTTGGTTCCCAGCTTTAGATCCTAGCAAAGTCCGATGGGACTTTGCGCTAGTTATGTTTAAGTCCCATGTAATAAGGGGCGAGCTTATTGACATCAACCGGGCGCAAACCCAGAGTCCGGACTGCTACTGAGAAATTCCTGATGGAAAACCCTATAACACTGCTCGACCTGGGACCTCATGCTCATCGGTAGTGCTTGCGACCAACGAGGGTGTTACTTATTGTGATAGGTAATAATTGTTACCATAATTAAAAGACGTAAATTATGGCAAGTAAATCTACTTGCCAATTGAAAAAAATAAGTATTCGTTCTCAATGTTCGACACTAGAGTTCGCGCAAAATAAGTCTGCACGCGGCCGAAATCGGAAATAATCGTTTGCCGCCATGTCGACGTTTATATCAGGTGTCAAGAGAGTGTACCGTGTTTCGTGTTTTCCAAAGTAAGTAATCGCCATCATTATGCCGAAAGTGATTAAAAGTGCTGGCAGGGATATAGTCTTAAAAGTCAAACACGTCAATTATCTTGCGCGCAATCTAGTGATAAATTGCTACAAAATGATTATTTTAAGCCCTGCATTATTTGTTGGTCAGATGGTGGGAATTATTTTTATTTATTGTTAAGATTAACGTAGTATGAACCTGCAGATAACAAAGACGTCAGAAAAATAAAACTGTCAAGTTAAAGATTTATTGTAATTTTATATTATAATAATTTTGTTTCGCAAACAAACGGTAGGTAAATACTTAATTAAATAAAGGACCGTTGTTAATTTACAAAACTTATATTATGTATTTATTCTCAAGGCAACAACAACAGCAGGCTTAGCACGAGCACCGTTTTGTCGACAGAAGAATAGACAAAAATGGCGTTCCATGAAGACAGTACGACGGCAGCAAAGTAGACAGAGTCAACTGCACTTTTTACGAAATTCAGTAGTTTATTCAAGTTTTTCTTTTATTTTGCTTATATCTCGAAAATGGTGTCCTATCGCAAAAACAATGAAAATTCGACCCCCTTTACCCTTAAACCCCTAAAACTCAACATGTAGGTAATAATTTTTCCGAAATTCCATAAAAAATTGAAAAATTCCATTTTACCATTCCATTTTTATACTTTGTGACCGTCTGTCGAGTAAAAAGTTTTCTACTGTCTTTAGCATGGCGATTACAAAATCAAATTGTCTTCACTACCTAACACAACTTTTAGTTGTCAGTGTGATTTTGACAGCTTGGGATAGAAAACTTTCTTCTGAAATAGTCTACATAAAAAAGGACCTAGACAACGATCGGTAGAAACGAAAGACAAAATGACGGATTTTAGAAGGATTTTTACGGTGCGATGTCAAAAATGGAGAACCGAAATGTCATTTTGTATAGAAATAGTTATGTCTATTATTCCAAGAAATAGAAAGCGTCATGCTAAGCCTGCAGGTAACAATCACAATATGTATGCCAAGGCGCTTTAAAAAGTACCTTTTTCCAGAGGAACAAAGACCGTTATTAATATCAGCTTAATGCCGCCAGAGGGCAACAGTGCCTTTGTTATATTGGTGCATTTTTTTTAACTATCATGGCACAACAAGATCCTAAAATGACTCCTGTAAAATCACTGAAAGTGCAGTTATGCCCTTGTCCTACCGAAGATGCGATATTAGGTCTTGGAAAAAGTTCTTTCGTATTTTATATAAAAATTCTAGCAATTCTATTCTATATTAATTATTTTTTTTTTTTTTTTACTAGCTTGTGTGGCACCCAAATATCGAGCTTTTTTTGTATACACCAGACTTTTTCAAATGGGTCATAACTGTTTTGTGGTCAACCTTAACTCTTCAGCTATGGAGTAACTAGTAAATAATATCCCGATCTTGCTCCACTTTTTCAAAAATATCGTCGACTATATCCGTAAGCTCACTCTCGTGAGCTGCATCTTTCACATCAAAATTACCGGATTTAAAACGCTTGAACCAACTTTGTGCTACTCTTACTGACCCTGCGTAAGTCCATAAACGTCACAATTATTTCGCGGCTTTTGTCGCATTTTCCTTTTTTGTGATAAAACTTCAAATTGCATCGAATTTCTTCGCTAGATTCACTCATTTTGGCGGACAGCAAAACAATTGAAAAATGGCGGGAAATCGTTTTTACCTTTTAATTTTTTTAATGTCATCATGTTAACGGTATCAAAACCAGCCAGATACAAACAGTACAGTCAAAGAGATTTTACTACAACTTTATACCTATAAAATACGAAAATACTTTTTCCCTGACCTATTATTTAGTATTATCATCCGTAGTAAACATATAATTTTAAATAGTGACACATTGAATGCATATCTGTTCTATTAATAAAACTTATCTGAAATTAACTACTTTTGTAGCACAATTTAATGTCTAGTCTAGTGAATAACCATTACCATAGTATAACCACTCAAGCAGGTAGCCCTTATTTAATACCTATAATGGAAAATCGACAAGATTGACAATAAAACTTTTATGAAATTACATCATTGAGTGATCAATTCTAGAATACCGTATCTATTATTTAAAAAGTTAGGTAAACGATAAACATAGAGAGTAATGTAGAAATGTGATAATAACATATTATTTTGTATATGATATTTCCTTCATTCCCAATGCATTTTGTGATTGGCTAGTAAAATAGGTAAGAGCTGTAAATACTACAAGAGCCATCTCTTGTTTGGTGAGACCATCCATCAAACCTTTTGCAACAGTTTTGAGCCATAGTTTTACAATAAAAAAACATCTACTTTATGGAAAAGCGTCGTTAAGTCTAAAACAGTTATCGAGTGAGGTGCCCTAAACCATTTCACATACATTGGACAGCCGTACAGAAAACACCACGCATGGCGGATTCATTGCTGCACCCATTTTAATAAACGGTACATGATTTGTGCTAAAATCTGACCCATTTACTCCCCAGTCATGACAATCTTCCTGCCATATTAATAAACATCGCATCCCTTCCACAAAGCGCAACAGATATTTCCGTTATTATGATTTATTTTTATACCGCCGCGCGCGCCCTCTGTGTTTATTTTTACTCAGCGTCGTCGTTCAGCGTAAGAGCACCCGAACCGTTCGCGTCTCGAATTACAATAAACACCATGTATTTGGTTACAAACAAACAGACAGATTTATAAAGTTTTTGTACACGTTCTAAAGTAACTATTTAATAATATCGTGTTTCGAATGAACTGATGTGTAACGAGTTCTACGCACCATTGCTTGGGCTCTGTAATACTAGCGGAGTTGGAAACATTTCCAACATATTTCGGAAACACTATTATATAGGTCATGTGTTAATTTTAGGCAGACAGTTGTTCAGGCATTTATAAATACAAAATTACTATGTACATATATGCTGTTAGTGTTATATACCTCAAGTATTATCAATTGTTATGGTATCTACAAATGTATCTTAAGTTTTGGTATAAAATCCCACAAGGTAAATAGGGAAGATAAGCCCAAAGCTTTAAGGTTTAGTTACTTTTGCCGTAAAGAGCAGAACTCAGCTATTTCTATCCGTCTTTCCAGTATAATATAGGTACCTAAGTTCCCGGTGGTGTATCGGCATTGCATCAGGTACGATTTAAGGTGAATCCTCAGCTGTAGCCCGCCAAATTCAAATTTTCTTTGGTATTTTGCACATTGCAGCTCTGTTTTACGTCGTATGATTATTATTTCGAAAATATATCATTCCTACAGTCGCAAATCGCAATTTTGATCAACAAACGACGTAAACCAGAGCTGCAATTTGCAAAAAACCAATATTTTTTTTAATTCAGCGGGCTTAAGTAGAGGATTCACCTTAAGAGAATAAGTAATTTAAGGATATCCCCCCAACACGACCCCAACAATGACTGAAACCGAGAACCCTTTTAGAAACTGGATGTGTTTTACTTCTAAGAAGTAGGTAAGTTTTCAACGCACTGGGCACGCGGGGTGAAATACGGCTCACTCATGCTCACAGAGGAAGCCTGTGTCCCACCAGTGCACATGCTCACAGAGGAAGCCTGTGTCCCAGCAGTGGGAACGTTACGTGCTGATGGTACTTATATGCAATGTTTTCATCGTAGCCACTATAATAATAGTAGGTACCAGCCTATAATATTATTGTCCCACTGCAGGGAAAAGGCCTCTTTTCATACCGTGAAGGCACGAGCATTGATCACCACGTTTGCTCAAGACGGGTTGGCGATTTCAGACTTTGTTCGGGGAATTATAGTTAGGAGGATGAAAAACCGGTCTAACACTCTAGACTCACCAAATGTATTAGGTACTTAAATAAAAAAGCTAAAAAAAAGTTAAAGTTAAAGGTAAAGTAGGTAAAGTTTTATGTATTTTGTTTTCCCTTCTACTCTTACACACGTTGTCTACATCTCTTTAATATACTATCCTATCGCAGGTATGCTGGAAGAGATTTCTATAGAAATAAGCATCACCTTTGTACGTATTTTTCTGTTCCTTTCTTCTTGTCTGTTTATATATGTGTGTACATAAATAGTTAAATAAATAAATAAACACCACAAAAGTTTCTATAATATAATAATATAATTCAATCATGATTCGAAAGACACGTGGCGCCATCTATTATCATAAGAACGTTATTGTTGTTTTCCTCGAGAACAGTACTTTTTTTCGGGATAAAAGTTACCACATGTCCGTTTCTGTAGACCCAAAGACTATATAGCCTAGTGGTTTAATTCTCTTTGTGTAGACCTGACAAAGTATATGCAAAATTTCAGGATGATCGGTTCAGTGGTTTAGGCGTGAAAAGGTAACAAACAAACAAACTTACTTTCGCATTTATAATATTAGTTAGGAAGTTAGGATTAACACGGGTTTTACTTGTAACTAACAAAATAATGTAATACAATCTTAGAACCTTCTTCTTGTCGTATCGAAATTAAACTTTGTATGCATATTATGTAGTTCGGATGACAAAACTATAATTTGGTATCTTGGAGCTGATCTGATAATGGAGCCAGGAGGTGGATAGTGGAACTCTTCAGTGGCTACTAGTAAACCCCTCGAGTTTGGACTCATATGATTCGCTTTGACGAATCCAATAAATACATTGGGCTTAAGAAACGAGAGTCTGATGATGGAGCCAGGAGGTGGATAGTGGAACTCTTCACTGGCTGCTAATAAACCCCTCGAATTTGGAGTCATATGATTCGTTTTGATGAGTCCAATAGATTGGGCTTGGTAACGAGGGTCTGATGATTTAGCGAAGTGGTGATAGTGGAACTTCTCAGTCGCTACTAGTAAGCCGCTCAAGTCATAACTTTGTTGAATTTAGACTTATTAACTGAATGAAGAATATACTAGACTAAAAAGTAAAAAATAAAAATATTTAATTTAAAAAAAACACGCTTTTATTAAAAATACACAAAAAATTATAAAATAATTAAATTGATTTGTATTAGTTCTTCTTTTATACCCAATTATTAAATCAAAAAGCAGGCTTTTTTTAGTTTTTTTTTATATTTACATATTTTTTTTAGTTCAGATAAGTCAAGGTTTCCTCACGATCTTTTCCTTTCCCGATGTCAGTATTCCAAGATAAACTTAGAAAGTACCGTAACCTGGTCCTATTTTGCTCCTACGGTGGTAAATATGCTCCACTTCCGAAAAAAGAATATATCTGATTTTACGTACTGATACTGTACCTTATAAGTGATGCAATATTTTTATCTAATAAAACTGTTCTTGATCTAGCAACACTAGAGTTGACAGATGTCAAAGTCAGCCATTTCGTTTTTCTGCGTGGGAGAACCGCATCGCTCCTTAAGGTAACAATTTAAAAGTACATGTAAATCTATTTGCATCTCCTAAATTTGTAAATAAAACCATGACAATTGAATATGATTAGTGAAGGAGTTTTATAAACTATCTGATTCAGGTGATATATTGTATTTAACGCAGGCATTGTATTTCCTGTATTTTTTTTTCTATTTTGGGTATATTTTGCGCCTAATTTTGAGGTTATAATGCGCCTGGAGCAAAGAATCCCCATACTTTAATTATTCCGTGATCATATGAAATTAGCCATCTAAGGGTACTTACTTAGGTATTTTATTTGTTTTAGGCTATAAACATGCCTAGAAAATATATAAGACGAGCCGATGCAAGGCGCTACAAAGCGTATAGCAAAGAAAAATTAGAAGAGTGTCTCTTGACATTACAAGATAAAGCCATGACCCAAAGAGAAGCAGAAAAACATTTTAATATTCCTAGAAGGACTATTATTAATTATATTAAAGCCAGAAAGACGAATGTACCCGTGAGACCACCAGGACATCCGCTAGTTTTTGATGATGAAGAAGAATCACAGTTTTCTGCTTGCATAAAATTGATGGGAACGTACGGATTCCCCTTATCTGAAATGGATTTTCGTTACATCGTAAAAGCGTATCTTGATAAAACAGGACGGACCGTTAAAAGGTTTAAAAATAATATGCCAGGTACAGAATGGGTCGCGTCATTTTTAAGTCGCCATGTTGATTTATCTAGACGTTTTGCTGCAAATATAAGGCGAGCTAGGGCTGCTATCACTCCAGACACTTTAACTGAATACATAGAATATCTTAGAAAAGAGCTGGAAAATGTGCCAGCCGCCAACATTTGGAACTATGACGAGACAAACGTCACAGATGATCCCGGCAATAAAAAAGTGATTATAAAAAGGGGCACTAAGTACCCGGAACTTCTTCGAAATTCATCAAAATCCAGTATTTCACTCATGTTTTGTGGAAGCGCTGAAGGTGAATTACTTCCGCCGTTCGTAGTATATAAGTCGAGCTGTCTGTGGACTACATGGACGGAAGGTGGGCCTGAAGGCACCCGGTATAATTGTAGCCCGAGTGGCTGGTTTGATATGAGCATATTTACTGAATGGTTTCAATCGCAATTATTACCTAAATTGAAAAAATTGCCGGGTAAGAAAGTCATCATAGGAGATAACCTATCTTCCCATATTTCCTTAGATGTCATTAATCAATGCAAGGAAAACAACATCACATTTCTTTGTTTACCGCCAAATAGTACTCACTTAACACAGCCGCTAGATGTGGCGTTCTTCCGACCACTGAAAGTTGCTTGGAGGTCTATTCTATCTGAATGGAAATCTAGTGCAAGCGGGTATAGGAATGCAATTCTACCAAAAGGCATTTTCCCGCAAATGTTAAAACGTTTAGTGGATGCAATAACTCCGAACAGTTCTAATAACCTCAAAGCTGGATTTACAAAATGTGGAATTTACCCTTTAGATGCCAAACCTCTCCTAGATAGATTACCTCATGCAATCGACACTGAGGCAATCCATGATTCTTTTATACAGAGCCTAGAAATAAAAAGAAACGCATGGACACAGAGTGTCGCAACCAGCAGGGGACGAAAAAAGCTAAAGTTAATACCAGGCAAAAGTGTAGCGGATCAAATGCTTGTTTCACCAACAACTGGTGAGATAGAAGCTGTCCCATTTTCGTCTGCTGATGTTATCAGTGAGATAGAAGCCGTCCCTTCTTCGTCTTCTGCTATTATCAATAGTGATAGCAGCGAAACAGATGATCAAATATCTTTAAGAGATTCCTCTGAAGGGCCATTAAGTGACGTTGAAAATGAAGACCCCAACATTTTAAATTCAGAGAATCTGGTGTTACAGCCTGTAGCAAAAAAAGAAGGTCAATATGTAGTATTTAAATACGAAGGTGAGCTGTTTCCCGGAGTGATTACAAAAATCAATAAAAATGGGGCTGTTATATCATCAATGAAGCGTTCTTTGAAGAACTGGAAATGGCCTCTTCCTAAAGACGAATTGTACTACACATGGAATGACGTACTCGGCGGCATAAACCCACCAAAAAAAATTGGACGCAGAGACTTTTATTTTGTGCCAGAACTAGACCAAATATGGGGCACATAAGTTTTTAGAAGATTTTGAAAGTTTTTATTCTTTTTCTTGTGATTTATGATTATCGTGTTGCTTATTTGTACCTGGTTTAGTAGTAATTCTTTGATATTGTTTATTTTTAATACATTTACGAAATGTTTATACTAATTGCTTTAAAAATTAAGAAAAAATGTTCCTATGGCAAACCAAACTGTGATTTTTCAATTGATCTCTCGTAAATAAAGGTTATTTTCTAACATGACAACTTTTTATTACCCTCTCCTATCGGAGCAAAGTAAAAAGTTCAAATTAAAACTATACTCCATTGAAAAATAAACGACAAATTTGTGGAAAGAAATTGAGGAGCAAAGTAACCATCTGCAAAATAACTACTTTGCTCCAAAAGAAATTAAAAAAATAAAAAGATTCTTCGCTAAATACAATAACGTTTTAATGTTAAGTGAAACTTTAATAGTACTTTTGTACATATAATACATCAGAAAACTGATTTACGCAAAATTGAAAAGATAGTGGAATAAATAAAACAGTTGGAGCAAATTTTGGTGCAAAGTAGGACCAGGTTACGGTAACCACTATACTGATAGCCTATATGTTTGTCTGCAGGTTCCGTTTCTCGGGTCGCGTGCTGGGCCTGGCGCTAGTGCACGGCTACCTGCTGGAGGCCTGGTTCACGCGGGCACTGTACCGCGCCTTGCTGCGCCTGCCGCCCGCGCTTGAAGATGTTGATGCGCTTGACGCGCAGTTCGCCGCATCGCTGCGGTGGCTGCAGGTGAGATAGTTGACCAATAGCCACTGACCATTGAGCCCCAATCTGGCATACAGACATTTCGCACCTTCAGTAGGACAAGGGCATAACTACACTTTTATTGATTTTACAGGAGTCATTCTAAGACCTTGCGCGCCAAGATAATCAAAAAAAAAATACACCAATATAACAAAGGCACTGTTGCCCTCTGGCGGCTGATATTGATACGGGTCTTTGTTCCTCCGGTTATAAGGGACTTTTAAAGCACTTTGGCATACAGTCAATGTACTTAAGTCACTTTTCGATTTTTTTACAGTTATGTCCTTGTCCTACCGAAGGTGCGATATACTTATCAATATATTTATATAATAAGTAAGTAGGTAAGTATATGTTTCATGTATGTATGTATTTATTGCATAATTATATAAATGGTTCAACACAAACTACCTCCAGTATTGGTCTCTCCTCCAATAATCCATCCAAAGGTTGTCTATAAAAAATCTTTTTCAGCGATCAGGCCGCTCATTGGTGTCACTCTATATAAAATTGCTACATTTATATCTGTAATGTTTATGGTACACTATATTACAATATTGCTCACATATTTTATAAATGCAAAATTCTTTGATGAAATTGAATTGGAAGATGTCAAATCCAATTAACTTCATGATAGTTCAGATTTTCGCATGCGCATGTCTGAAGTAAATATTCCGCAATAGATTTACTCACTCCGAATCTTTGAACAAAATTGAAATCTGTGATATTATTTGTAAACTGTATGCGTGGTTAGTAGGTCCTAGGTGGCCGACTAATTATTTTCTTCTTCACTACAATTGTCACAAGAACTGAACATTTTAATGCAACAAATAAACGAATACAATTCAAATATCCTCTGAGACACTCTTCATGGCTTGTAGACTTGGAGCTACAATTCTACGAATATGTATGCTAATCACTACATTTTTTTGTAACACAAACCTTATTCTTACAATTATAGTCAAATAAAAATTTGTAGGGTTTTTCCGGAAAGACATGTATGTAAATTTTGTGTTACGCTAAATTATTGACTTGAAATTACAAATTACATATTTGTTGGTAAGGGTTCGCCGTTACAATTGTGTGGTTTATAGTTTTGTGGTACACGCATTTGTAAGGTTTACAAATTAGTAACTTGTAAATTGTAATTGTAAAATTTTGTGGTATGGGGCTCCGGAAATTTTGGTTTTACCAAAATATGTTAAGTAAAAAATATTGTTCCGTCGAATCAAGGCATCTTTATCGCTTATTCAAATGACAAAACACATTTGACAAAATGTTATAGAATATTCACGAACAGCAAGTGGTCCTGAGGGCCTAAACAAAGTGACATTCTATCAGCGAAAATTCAAAAATTTATGTGACTGTCATTAGCTACCGAAAAGCATGTGTCAATCCTGTTGAAAGTCGTTGTAGAAACACGAAACGCTTTGAAAGTGATTGCCACTTGTCTAGGCCCTCTGGGTTCGGATCTCCAGGTCATTTCTCAGTAGTAACACTGAGCCTAGATTTGTACCGCTAAAAAGCTATGAGGTACATTGGAACTTACAACAAAACTGCCCAAATGAGGGTGTGCTCTACTCTGCCTGCTCCTTCGATGAATATGTATGATATCATGTAATTTTCCTTCAGCACGTACACGTAATGTATGTCAATGTCGGTGTGTATGATAGTATTAATAATTCTTGTATTTTATAGTTATTTACGAGCTATCTATCCCGTATCTATCACCTGCCATGTTTTGTGTCTGCATCAACCTAAGGTTGACTGGTACAAAATGCCTCGGGCATTAAGGGGGCCTAGTACTTTGTTTTACTTAGGCAAAAAGTTTTAATAAATCTAAGCCTAAACGGCTGGGTGCAATTTGCACACGAGTTCCTTTGGTAACGCAGGTGAGCACCAAGGAAGGAGAATTTATGAAAATTCATCCTGTAAATTAGTTAAACAGTGGATGATATGTATGGAAGTTCGTCATTTTGATGATAGGCAATCCTATCGTGCACACGGCTTGTATTTAATAATAATGGTCTCTCTCCCGATTCCAGTCAGCACGTTGCGTGTCATCCCTGGAGCTAACATTCGCGGTGTCGGAGCGTCTCGCCGACGGGCGCGTGCTCGAGCGCGAGCTGAAGCCGGGCGGGCGCGACGTGCCTGTGACCGAGCGCAACAAGAAGGAGTACCTCGAGCGCGTGGTGCGCTGGCGCGTTGAGCGTGGCGTGGCAGAACAGACCGAGTGGCTGGTGCGGGGCTTTCATGAGGTGAGGGAAACTACTTATTGAAAGAATGAAAGATAAAGTATTTATTGGGACTCGCACGTGTACCTACAGTGCGCATGCCGCAGAATACAGTAGTGCGCGCGGCCGCAGGATGCTGCCGGCTTGCCGCAACAAGTCATCGCAAGTCAGCATTGTGCGCTGGCCGGCGGCAAATCTTCCTCGATGCCGCCCCCACCGTGCGTCGGTGTACGCTGGCCTTAAATGTGGCAAATGGCCGAGCATGCGAAAACTGTTGTGATTGGTTGAATGATTTTTCAACAGCTAATCCTTCGAAATCGCATCACTTGATATCCGTTTTCATTTGAACGCGTCGATAATTTTCGTTCCCTAAACAGGGCTACGTGCCATGTTTTAATTTGATTGTCATTTGTTAGCATTGTCTAATTCGCTCGTCGCGTGCAGGTGGTGGACCCGCGGCTCGTGGCGGCGTTCGACGCGCGCGAGCTGGAGCTGGTGATCGCGGGCGCGCCCGAGCTGGACGTGGCCGACTGGCGCGCGCACACCGAGTACCGCGGCGGGTACCATGACGCGCACCCCGTCATCCTGTGGTTTTGGCAGGCTATCGACAGGTACACATCACTCCATAACTTGCCGGGCGGTGAACATCATCGTCGTTCTCTAAGCCCTTATTCCAATTTATTAGGGGTCGACGCAACATCCTTTCTTCCATACTTCTAAAAAAAAAAATTGTGAACTGCCCCGTTGGTCTCGTGGTTGCAAGCGCGACAGTTGAGCGTGGGGTCCTGGGTTCGATTCCCAGGTCGGGCAGTGTTATTGCGTTTTTCCATTAGGAATTTCTTAGTAACAGCCCGGAGTAGTCGAGTTGGTTGCCGTTCCATCGGACTGAAAGTGAGGGAAGAGAGTGCACCTGCCTCTGCGCACACACTTGTGCACTATAATATCTTCCGCGCCGAAGGCTAATCTCCGTTGAGATTGGTCGCCATGGCCGAAACACGGTGTGGAGGACTATATTAGTCGTTATCTCGATAGGCACCCCCTTTTCTAGACATATAATCTTTCACAGACCATCCATCGTTTCTTTGGTATTCCCCTACTCTTAAGGCCTTCCTATCATCTCCCTTTAAAATCCATCCAAAGGTTGTCTTTAAAAGATATAAATAATAACAACGCTTAATTAATAGAAATAATTCAAACTCTACTCTTAAAGTATATGTTTTATGTATGTATTTGTTGTATATGTAAATGGTACACCACTACCTGCATTATTCTCTCCTTCTCCCTATAATCCATCCAAAGGTTGTCTTTAAAATATCGCTTTGAGCGATAAGACCGCCCATTGTGTCACCCTATGTAAAATGTCTACATTTATATCTGTAATTTATATTTCTGCTACATCAGCTATCTATATGAATTAATGCGACCAAAAACCTCGCCTTGACACATAACCGCTGGCCGCTATCCACACTGCCATAAATTAAAAAAAAATGCGGAAGTGTCCGACTCGAGCCGTCGCCGTCGCTCCAAACAGGATCTATTAGTAAAATTAATACATGTATTTATTTCTATAAGTATGTGTATATTATTTGTATGTATTTTTAGTTTAAAACCTATATTAATAATGTATGTGTTCGAGTTTCAATCGAACACTCAGCGAAAATGCATAATTGCATCGAATGCAAGTATGCACATTCGCTCGTTCACCAAAACGTGGGCCAGTTCGCGTTTAGATCTCATTAGAGACACCACGTACTCATAACCATTACCATTACCATTTTACCATATATTTTACCAATAAGTTAGTTATATAGTTTACCATTTTTATCATTTCTTGTAACTAAGTGTTAGTGATACAATATAGTTATTCCTTTATAATTCAAGACTTTAACTTTTACCATAATACATATACCACATTATTCTATCAATACGAGAAAGGTGTGTTAGGTCACCATAGCGCCGAGCACTACTTTCTACATGGTCCTTCGAGCATTTAATTACCAGTGACTACCAAGTGAAACAGTGCCACGCGAACCAGAAGATCGCTGCAATTCGGAGAACCTTGGGTTGCAGAGACGGTCGGTTGGAGCAGATAAGGTCAGATCAAACCATTATTTTATACTAACCATTACCAGATATTTACAAATAAACTTCAAACATGGATTCCGATTCTCTATTCATCGACCAAACGGAGCTCTATGAAATCCTGAACAAGTTCTTAACCAATATAAAGAAAGATGGATCCGAGAGGAAGACCATCGATAATTACAAGCGCAAGGCTAATATGTTGGAAGCATACTGGCACGATTACCAAGAAAACCATAAGAAAATGTGCCAGTTTGCGAATTTTGACCATATTTACTTCAAAAAGGGTTGTTTCGATACAGTCCAGGAAGTTTATTTAAAAATTAAGGAGATTATTGATAAGATCCTAGGGCAGTTAGGCACAACGCAGCTGCAGGAAGAAAGCCCCCGTAGAACAAAATTGGAAGAGGTACAACCATTACCAGGTATCCGGGCTAAGCAACAGCTAAGCGCTGACCATCGTCGGCCAGAAGATGAGGCGGCGCAGCCACAACCAGGTATGTCGTCTCGCTATGAGGAGTCCTCGCAGCGAGAAGATTTTCCTTATACAGAGAAAGGGTTCAACAAGCTGAACGGGTTAGTGAAGCAGCAGAATATTAATTTCAAAGCGTTCATGAGAACTGTGAGTAATATACAAGTAGATAAGTTCGAGAATCAATGGCAATTCGAGAACGCTCTAAAATCACTGGATAGCCGATGGGGTCAGATTGACAAACTTCATTGGGAAATTGAAGGTGAGGACGGAGGCGAGGATATTACGTACCAAATGGAATTCTGCAGGCACGAGGAAAACTACACTGAGTTGACAAACGACATCAACAAAAAGATGTGGGCGGTGAAACACCGTGAGAAGTCAGCTCCAAAGATGGACATCCCCGTGTTCAATGGAACTTACAACCAGTGGGTTCCGTTCAAAGACTTGTTTAGCGAAGCGATAGATAAAAACCCGTCGATGTCTAATGCGCAAAAAATGCAGTTTTTGAAGAGTAAGGTGACTGGAGAAGCAGAGCGACTGATTCACCATTTACAGATTAGCTCTGACAATTATCAGGTATGTTGGGAAATTTTAAACCACAGGTATGATAACAAGAAATTGATTTTCACGTCCCATATTAACATTCTACTTGGTCTTCCCAACATACAACAACAATCGCTGGCCACGATTAAGAAGCTGCATGACGTAACCAAGGAGACGTTACACGCTATCCAGAATCTAGGAATAGATATAGCAACTTGGGATCCACTTTTAGTGCATTTACTAGCGCAAAAGCTTGATAACGATACCTTCACCGAATACATTAAATCGGTCAAGAACCCTAGAGAGCTACCCGATGTGCAGGAGTTCCTGGAATTCTTGGAGACGAAATTTACAGCGCTTGAAGCGTCTCGTCGCAAGCAAGAACCAGCCAACCAAAAAACCATACCGCATCAACCACACAAAAACAGCACCTACAACCAAAACCAGAAGAAAGGTTTCTACCGAAATAATCATCAATCAGGCAACAAAGATAATTCAGAGTCTACTATGAATGCATTACACGTGTCGCGGTCGATAACCTGTGCATTATGCAAATCTGAACACGGATTGTGGCGTTGCCCTAATTTTTTACAAATGACGCATGAGCAAAAAGTAAACAAAATTAAGCAATTAAATTACTGCCAAAACTGTCTATGCAGTCATAACAATAAACCATGTCAATCGGACAAACGATGTCGTAAATGCTTAGCTACACATAACACTTTACTCCACGAAGCATTGGCAAGACAAAGTCCAACTGCGTCAGCAGAAGAAAACTCTAACAGTATTGCAACCAAAAAGAGCACATCTAGATCATCTCACGTGTCTTGGGACGACTTGTCTGAAATACTTTTAGCCACCGCTATTATAAAAGTGAAGGGAGCTGATGGAACTCAGCACAAGATGAGAGCTTTAGTTGACCAGGGTTCTCAACTGTCGTTAATCAATGAAAACGCAGCCCAAGTCTTGGGATTGAAGAGGGCTCATTTCAAAGGTCAAATTTTCGGTGTCGGCGAAAAAGAAAACAATACGAAGGGAATGTTACATATAACACTACAGTCTGCAAATAGTAACTTTACTTGTGAGACAAACGTTATTGTTATGAATAATTTGATCAAACGACTGCCAAACAACACGTTTACCAAACCAACAACGTGGAACCATATCCATGGAATACAATTGGCCGATCCAGAGTTTCATATAAGCAGACCCGTAGACATGCTCCTAGGTGCAGATGTTTACAGCAAAATAATGTTAGGAGGAATTTGCAGAGGAGACAAGGACAAGCAACCAATCGCTCAACAAACACAACTAGGATGGCTACTTTGTGGATCCATGGAACCGCACTACCAATGCAATGTAGTTCTCAACAGCACAGAAGACCTACTGAAATATTGGGAGAACGAAGACATAAACCAGAAGATAGAGATGTCCAACGATGACCACGAGTGTTTACAGTTTTTTATTAAAACCACTAAGAGGCTTGAGGACGGACGGTACGAAGTCCGATTACCACTTAAGCCGGAACACAAAGACAAGTTGGGTGCAACTAAACCACAAGCATTGGCTCAATTTAGAAACTTAGAGAAGAAATTTGAGAGGAACAGCGAATTGAAAACAGATTACAAAAAATTCATGGACGAATATATTGCACTAAACCACATGATACCATGCAACATTAACCAGACGCCCGAATGCTACTTACCACACCATGCAGTCATTCGGGCAGAATCTACCACTACCAAACTGAGAGTAGTTTTTAACGCCTCAGCAAACTCATCATCAGGGTACAGTCTAAATGACGTCATGTACAGGGGTCCAAATATACAGAAGGATCTTCAAGAGCTTATCCTAAAATGGAGACAATTTCAATTTGTATACACTTCTGACATCGAGAAGATGTACAGAATGATCAGAGTACACCAAGAAGATCAAGCTTACCAAAAAATACTATGGCGAGAATCAAACAATCAACCTATACAATCATTTCGACTCGTCACGCTTACATACGGGACCAAACCAGCAGGATTCTTAGCGATGATGTGCTTGAAACAATTAGCGTCTGATGAAAGGCAGAAATTTCCTGACGCAGCAAAAGAATTGGAAGACAGTTTCTACATGGATGATTTTTGCGGAGGCCGTCATTCAATTGAAGCAGCAAATAAACTGAAATCCGATCTTATAAAATTATGCCGATTGGGAGGATTTAATCTTAGGAAATGGACCTCGAACAAAGCAAAACTATTAACCGATTTAGAGAGAGAGCAATGTGACCAGTCAACATACGAGTTCAAGCAGAACGATTCTACCAAAACATTGGGTCTGTGTTGGAACCCACAGAAAGATCATTTTACCTTCAACTCGAAAATAGAAACCGAATCACCAACAATTATTACCAAAAGAGCTCTACTATCGGACATATCCAAGCTGTTTGATCCATTAGGGTGGTTAACCCCCTTGAGCACTACCATGAAACTACTGTTTCAGAATGTCTGGTTGTCTAACTTAAAATGGGATGACCCCCTACCAAAGGCAATGAACTTGGAATGGACCAAATTGAGACAAGAATTTATGGACATAAACAGTATGGAAGTGAACAGATGGCTAGGAATGGGAGAAAACCAAAATATAGAGTTGTACGGATTCTGCGACGCCTCAAACAAGGCGTACGCATGTGTGATCTATTGCAAAGTAGTAAAGAAAGAAGGGACAACCATAACATTAGTTGCGGGGAAGGCCAGGTTGGCACCCATAAGCAAAGTCTTATCTATACCGAGACTGGAGTTAATGGGCGCCCATCTGTTAGCTCAGCTAATGCAAAAAATTCAAAGTTGCTTATCAGATTACCCTACGGATATCTACTGTTGGACTGATTCAACTGCAGTACTAGGATGGATACAAGGAGATCCAGCTAGATGGAAACCATTCGTAGCAAATCGGGTAACAACAATCACCAAAATCATACCATCAAAACATTGGCAATATGTGAAGACGACAGATAATCCAGCCGACTGTGCAAGTCGTGGTTTGACTGTCAGGCAACTCAAAGACCACAAGTTATGGTGGCAAGGGCCGTCATGGTTGCCATCATACACAAACAAAAACCACCAAATCATTTATGAGACGAATTTAGAAGTAAAGCCGTCTATTTTAAAACTAACCAACGTGGTAGTCATTGGAGAACCAAGAGAATCGCTGACTACCGAAATTATTAACCACTTGATAAGCAAATATAGCACCATTACAAAAATCATACGTATTTTTGCGTGGATACTGCGAATACCTATCTTAAATAAACAAGTTCGCCGACCGTACCTCGAATTACACGAGCTTCGTCGAGCTAAACAGCTAATAATCAAAAACGTTCAGCAGGCAGAATTTGCAAATGACCTAGATTCAATAAACAAACACGGAAGAGTGCCCTTAAAAAGCAAGATTTTGAGTTTAAATCCAACCATAGATGAACGTGGAATTTTACGTGTAGGTGGGAGATTGGAAAACGCCCACATGAGTCTTGAGATGAAGCATCCCATCATCTTACCTCACAATCATCTGCTAACTACATTACTCATCGATCAAGCACATAAATTGACTTTCCATGGCGGAGCGCGTCTAACATTAGCAAACCTTCGGCAACAGTTTTGGATTATCGGCGGATATATGGCTACCAAAAAGTATATAAGAAAATGTGTCATATGCAGAAAACAAAATCCCGTACGGCAGCACCAGCTTATGGGAGATTTACCAGAACCAAGAGTGAATCCAGAACATGCGTTTTATCACTGCGGCATAGATTACACAGGTTTCGTAGAGGTCAAAGCTAATAAAGGACGGGGCATCAAAACTACAAAGGGATACATAGCAGTTTTTGTATGTATGGTCACGAAAGCGGTTCACCTAGAACTCGTGTCAGATCTGAGCAGCTCCGCCTTTTTGGCAGCTCTAAACAGAATGGCAGCCAGAAAAGGGGCACCACGACACATATACAGTGACAACGGCACTAACTTTGTGGGAGCTAACAGGATGATACAGGAAGAATTTAACCAGCTTCGCGAAGTATTCTCTGACAGTTTTATAACCGAGATAACGGAGATGGGTATAAAATGGCACTTTAACGTACCTAGCTGGCCTAATGCCGGCGGCTTATGGGAGCGAGCAGTACGCAGTCTAAAACATCATCTCAAGAGGGTCATCGGTCAACAAAGACTAACATTCGAGGAATACACCACATTGTTAGCTAGACTAGAAGCGTGCCTCAACTCTCGACCTCTTTGCGCGATATCCGAGGATCCCGATGATGTAAACTTCCTTACACCAGCTCATTTCTTATCAGGAAGACCAGGAACAACTGTAATAGAAACAGAGCAAGATGCTAGAACCAGATGGCATCTAACAAACAAATTATTCCAAGATCTTTGGAAACGATGGAAGACTGAATACTTGGTACAACTCTCATCTAGAAGTAAATGGATGGAACCACAGAAAAACGTCGAAATTGGAGATCTAGTTGTGATTCATGATGAGAATCTACCTCCAGGAAAATGGGCTCTCGGACGAGTGGTCGACACATATCCAGGAAACGATGGTCTAACCAGAGCGGTTTCACTAAAAACAAAAAATGGGGTCATGAAACGCCCTATTGTGAAACTCTCAGTCTTGCCCGTTAACCAGAATAAGGCAACGACATCAAAACCAGACATAAAACCAACAATCAAATCAGCAGAAAGGAAAAGAAAACCGAGATCAAAAATCGCAACTGTAACAACTGTTTTACTGAGTTTTTTCATGCTGATTTTTCCATCTTACGGCGCAGATGACGTCAAACCATTTCCAAGCAACCAGACGCTTTATTTTGACCCTATTTCAAAAGTACAATTAATCAGAGATAAATGGACATTAGTCATGTACTACGACATGGGACCATTTTGGACAGGCATAAACACCTATAACAAAATAGCAAATTATCAAGAACAATTGTGCGCCACCATTGAAAAACAAAACCATTGTAATACGATCGTGCAGCAAGCCCGGCACGATTACCAGGAACTCGAATACTACAATGAACTTTTGCTAACACAGCATTTTGATGTCCACGCTAGACGGCGACGCGCCACAGGGAAGACGGGTCGGCGCCGACGAGGCTTTATAAACGGTATCGGGTATCTAGCGAATGACTTATTCGGAGTGTTGGACTCGCGTTTCGCAGACCAGTATGAAAAGGACATTGAAACCATACATCGCAATGAGAAACACCTTTCAAATTTATGGAAAAATCAAACTTCCATAATTGAAGCAGAGTTCAACCTCATGAAGAGAATGGAGATCACCGTAAACAAACAGCACAAGCTAATTAACAAGAAGCTTATGGAATTGCAAGAAAACACCAGCACTCTCCAACGTGAAATACAAAATATTTCATACGTCAATGACTTCACATTGTCAGCGATTTCTGGAAACAACTTACTGCAAGAATTAAGACGACTTCAAGAGACGTTGCTCGATGCGTTAACAGACATCTACCACGGCCAAATTAGCATACATTTATTGCCACCAACGCAACTTAAACGTGAGCTCCAAACCATATATGGCCAGATGCCAAGCGAACTCACACTACCAATCACAAATTTAGACACTGATCTTCAGTATCTTTACAAACTACTGAAGGTCAAAGCCAGAGCGACGCAAAAATTTGTTATAATTGAAGTTACTTTTCCATTAGTATCCAGAGAAAGTTACAAACTGTACAAAATAATACCTGTACCGTACCAAACAAACACCATTATGACCGCAATAATACCAGTCTCCGAATATGTGGCAGTCAACCTAAAGAAAGATTCCTTCTTCAGCATGTCCACACAGGAATTAACGGCATGTTTACACCATGGACCGACTTACATCTGTCAGCTTCTAAAACCAATTACAGACCTACAAAATGACGAAAGTTTTTGCGACAAGAACACAGCAACCAATAAATGTAAAGTAGAAAAAACCAACTGCACCAATGTATGGCTAGAATTACATTTGACGTCTCAGCACTTTTATTTTTGTTGTGACACCTACACAATAAAAGTAATATGTGGCGATCATGTAACAGTTCGTCAGCTGAGCCAAGCTGGGGTCATTGGCATAGGTCAAGAGTGCGTCATCAAAGGAAAGGACTTCTCATTATATTCAATACGTCATCAGTCCAACCAAATTAACATTTCACCAACTATTTACATGCCCGAATTCGATCAGATAAATCACTTGATTAACATCAAAATCCCTGATGAAAGGCACACTGATGACGGAAACCTAACCATATCCATGACCAGTCTGGGAGAGGCGATAGAGAAACTGAAGAAAAGCGATTCGGAAACAGACGACATAATATCACCACATGATATCCACCAGTACGTAATTTGTTACGTGTTGGTATCAGTTGCGTTATTCATAGCAGTAGTATGGATGTGGCGGACTGGGCGATGTCGCCTGTGCCGGAAGGCTGCCGCTGGGCACCGTGGCGAGGAATCCCGCCGGCAGCAGCCCGCAGTAACCCCGCCGCCTCAGAGACCTCGACGCTACAGCGAGAGTCGTTATCAACAGGAGTTAGCAGCGACTCCGCAGACACCACAACCAAGAAGACACAAATCACATTGTGAAGTGCTCAGTGCCAGAGATTTAAAGAATAAAAGCGAAATCGGTTTTAGTTTACACAATTATGCCAAACGCTGGCCTAGTGCGAATTACAGTGAGATCAAACGAGTCAAAAATACAGACACAGGCAATCAAAATATTGCCTTTACTGTGGAAGACTCAATAGTATAACTTTAGACCGCCTTTAAGATTATAATAAGTATCCAAGTAGACTAGTATGAATTTATTATTTGCTTTTACTATGCTTTATCAATGTTTTTATACTTACCAATTAAGATTACTAAAAAAGAATGTGTTTAAGTGGGTTAATATTTTTGTACACACCATATCATGTAGTTTTAGCTATCATCCCGCATTTCCTCTCGCTCTCGGGAATATGTTCGAGTTTCAATCGAACACTCAGCGAAAATGCATAATTGCATCGAATGCAAGTATGCACATTCGCTCGTTCACCAAAACGTGGGCCAGTTCGCGTTTAGATCTCATTAGAGACACCACGTACTCATAACCATTACCATTACCATTTTACCATATATTTTACCAATAAGTTAGTTATATAGTTTACCATTTTTATCATTTCTTGTAACTAAGTGTTAGTGATACAATATAGTTATTCCTTTATAATTCAAGACTTTAACTTTTACCATAATACATATACCACATTATTCTATCAATACGAGAAAGGTGTGTTAGGTCACCATAGCGCCGAGCACTACTTTCTACAGTATGTATAATTGCTTTTGTCTAATTTAATTAAACGTTTTCCAAACTTTGTCTACGTCTCTCATCCAACTCCTCTCATCTCTCCAACTCTACTGTCGCAGGTCTGCTGGAAGTAATTTCTAATGCAATAAGCAAATTGTGTTTTATACATAAATAACGTTATGCTTTTCCGTTAGGTTCACGAACGAGCAGCGCCTGCGCCTGGTGCAGTTCGTGACGGGCACGTCGTCAATCCCGTACGAGGGCTTCGCGGCGCTGCGGGGCTCCACGGGCCCGCGGCGCTTCTGCATCGAGCGCTGGGGCCGCGTGGAGTCGCTGCCGCGCGCGCACACCTGCTTCAACCGCCTGGACCTGCCGCCCTACCCCACGCCGCACCTGCTGCACGAAAAGCTGTTGCTAGCCGTCGAAGAAACCAATACCTTCGGTATCGAATGAACACATCAGTCCGACTGATGCACCATTTTTATAACGATTTACGGACGACGCTCTATTTAGCTCGATTTCTCGAAAATGTAGCATTTTGTGTCTTAACGAGCATTACCTAGAGCGCTCTAGTAGCGTATGCTTCGCAAAACCCTGGACGATATCAACATTCGGCCCGACAACGACTTATAATGACCATGTTGTTGGCACATTTTGTTTGTGGTACCTACAAATGTCATTTGGCCCGATAAGATACGATACCCATGATTGACCTCCATTCTAGACCGCATTTGTTTTTGCTGAGAAAATAACTATAAAGTTAATTATTATACATAATATTATGTGAAACTTAACTGTATCCTTGAAATTAACACACTTATTAACATGATTGTAATTAAATTAATTCGACCCGACCGCCGAGAGTTTGACCAGTAAACTGTATGAAGTATTGAAAATACATTTGCAGCTGTAAATAATTGTGACTAATTACAAGTATTGTGGTCAATGTAAATAATAGTCAATTGATAGAGTAATGGACAAACAAAGCTAGGGGTATTTTAGCAGTTTAATAAATAAACATGTGTTGATGTGCCTAGGTATTTATTATTATTATAATAACTGGCCGCGTATTCTACGAGGTTTGTACTTTATTATCGCTTTTATTATAAGTGAACGTATATTGTGGCTGTGAAATGGGACTCAAGTCCTGTGTTTAGTAATTACGCTTTTACGTCACTAATTTATAATATTATAAATGTAACCTTTATCAACCTTGATAAGAACTTATTAATTTAAAATTATTGGGAACATTATTGCTGCATACTACAAAATTTTATCATTGAAACTAAATTATTTAATATTCACAAATTATAAAAATAATTTAAAAATATTTTTTTATAACAGTTTCTAAATCTCCAATTACAAGCAACACTAGTCAGCTACAATTTTATTATTATTATCAATATTTTGTTTGAACTAAATCAAACTCATGTATATTATTATGTATGGCCGCTACCCGCGGTCCTAGCTATCCTGTTCTGGAATTTATAGATGTATCATTTTTACTATATAAAACTAACATATTGAGTCATGAATGTGCAAGTTACATAGAGTTCATTTAACAATTATCTAAGTTCCTTTATTATATTATAAATTAGAACAGTTGTATAGTTAGTAACCCTGCAGTTCATGGGTTGTTACCCGTCTCTACATGCAGATATAGAACAGTATTGAATGTCTCTTATGTAATGTAAATATATTATTTATTGTGCTTATGAACTCTACACTTCTGTGTAATTGATGTTTATTTTTGTAAGTAATAATTCTATTATGTTGATTATTTAATTTAACTCAAAATGTGTATTGTTTTATTATCTCTAAATTTTAAGTAAATTGTTTTTGCGTGGAAGTGATAAAATGTGTCAATATACAACATTACTTGAAAAACCTTGCTTTTATTTGCCCCTCGACTTGTAGTTACGTAAATGGGAACAGAAAGATATTCATGTTATGCTACTTGATAGAAGGCTGTGGGGGAGGAATACAGAAAAATAGGAAAATAATTAAGAAAAATATCACACATACAAAATGTTTATTTTTCTGAAGTTGTGTAACAACAAAAATCAACCTTGTTATTTTTAAGACCTTATCTTTTAACATATATCAACTATTTACAGTTCCCAAAGTTTGCATTTGTCAACACAAACTCATGATAAAAAATGCAACAAGGGTTACTTTGCATGTTCTACTCTAAATTGTGACGGAGTTAATTCATAGCTTGTCACAGTCAGTAAGTTTTAAAATCCTTATTCCATAAAACTCATAGTTAAATCATAAGCTGTGATTACAATATGATAAAAGCTACTGTTATTATAATTCCGTATGCATACTGTAGCTATGTGGATCCAAAATTAAAACTCTTAAAAATAATCCTCCCCCTCTACAACATCCTATGTGATTTGCGAGCAAGACTAGTCAACCCCCATATCAATAACTTTCAAATTGAACCCGATCAAGTCAATTAGTAAATTGAAAGGTGGTTTCCGAAGAAATCAACTAAATTTTAATGTAATATAATACACGCTCGTGTAAATATTTTGTATATTTACTTCAAAAATAACGGTACATACAATATTTTTAATTTGTAACTCTATCGAAAGGGAGAAGAGCGAAGGCTCACTGTGAGTCTAGCCAAGAGAGGGAAAATCCTTGCTGTCATCAACCTTAGGCGGTGTGGCCGGCGCACGCAGTGGCGGGCGCTCCTCTACCGGCTCCGGCTCGCGCGGCGGGCCCCGGCCGCGTCCACGACCGCGCCCGCGCCCCCGCGGTCCGGCGCCGCCGCCGCGCCGCGACGTATCGTTGAACGTGAACTCGATGCCGAGCACGCGCTTTTGGCGCCCCACGCGCTGCGGATAGTCGGCCATATCGAACTCGTCGTCGGTGTCATCGTCCTCACCTCGTTCGCCTTCCTTTTTCTTTTCGAGCATCACCAGATTCTTCCACTGGCTCAGGTCCTCGCCCTCGCCGGCCTTTCGCAGGTTATACTGCGGCTGAGTGCGTTGGGCATTTCGGAGCGCCTTGTACTCGTCAAGCGTGAGTTCGCGCGGCTCCTCTTCGGTGGGAACGGCAGCGCGCTCTGCCTCGGGCTGCTGTCCGTCACCGGCGCCAGCTGCATCGGCCGCTTTCTCCTCGACCACCTCACCTTCGGAACCGGTCTTGTTGAGCTCATCAATCTCATCCTTGAGCGTGCCCCAGTTATGAGGACCGGCACCCTCACGCTTGTCCACCGGCTTCACACCGGTCTTGTCGGAGCCGGATCTCCTGTCAAACTCGCGCTTGCCTCTATTGTCGAACGGACGCGGCCCGCGCGGTCCGTCGCGACTGTCGCGAGACTCGCGAGGCTCACGCGGCGGCCTCGGCCCGCGGCGCTCGGCTCCCTCAGGGTTGTCGCTGAAATTGCGTCGTTCAAAGTTGGGCCTGCGGTCACCAAATTCACGCCGGGGTGGTCGAGGGGCTCCTTCCTTGTTCTCGACGGCGCCATTCTGCGGCCGATCCTCGCGGCGACGCGGAGGAGGACGTTCAGTGTTGCGGTCGGTAGTCTTGGGAGGACCCTTAGGCTTCTGTTGCTCACCACTCCTGTTTTCTTGAGACTTTACATTTTGGGTTTCCTTGATTCCCTTCCTGATAGCGGGAGCGCCACCTTTAGGTTTGGTCTCAGGTTTGCCCTTGTTCTCCTTTTCGGCTTCTTTGGTCTTCTTTTTGAGCTCCTTCGCTTGCTCTCGCGCTTTTAACGCATCAAGAGGATCGGACTCATCGTCCAAGAAAAGAGCGTATCTGTTAACAACCCCCACACCGTAGGAATTCTCCATTGTGATCCTCTTGATGATTTAATCACACAATAACTGGATGTTGGTGGATTATTTTCACGCACTTTAGTAAGGCGACATTTTGTCTTATTTTATTGATTTCATTTAATATGGCGGACGTAAGCGAACGCACCTAATACGCCATATGACGAAAAGGAATAGAGAAAAGAATGAAAATGGCGGCACGGTTTTCTTTTTAAATTATTGTCTTTGGTTTTCTGAGCTCTATTTTTGTAACCATAGACAATAATAGCACTGACATTCTATGTTATAATGATATCAAACGATCGAACTTGCTACGGGCTGGACAGTGAACGCAATTCGGCGAACCAAATCCGCTGGTTGAAACAATCGGATCTGCCAGTCACCTTGTGTGCACAGTTAAGGGGTTCCGAGATGGTCAAGCGACTTGACGGCAAACACGTTATTTTATTTTGCTCGCTCAAGCAGCTTGATGCGTCCGTGAAGCAGATTGAGCCAGCAAGTGGCAATTTTCTCATTTCGTACCCGATCGTCCGTAAAGGTGGTCAACTAAGCAATTTTTTTCAGATTTTTTATGAAATGGACATTTTTAATGAAATTTATTTTTACTATATTAAAATGGTGATTTTACTTTCCAAAGCTCTGGCGCGTCTCGGCACATCGATATTAATAATAACAGAAACTCTTTTTTGTTCCGTTGTTCGTTATTATTTTCACTGCGGTCTGACAATGCGTCGTCCGCCATGTTTGCTAGCTGACGCGTGATTAAACTATGCTTGATTAAGCCGGTTGAGACCACTGTCAAAACATTGCGCCAAGCAAAAAATATAAAATCGCATCAAGCACGAGGCGAGCACGTAAATGCTTGACTCAAGCAAAAATTGTAAACATTCAAACTGCTTGGCTCAAGCAAAAATCTACGTTCTTGCTGTCAAGCCGCTTGACCATGTAGCGGCATCTACAACGCTACATGCGAACTACGCATCACACTGACGTCACGCAAAATTCTGCATCGTGCCAGCAGAGTTTACCGCGCAACTGGCATTACATTCAACGTCCCGACATCAACCGTCGGGCAGTTGCCCACCAGACACAATACCCGTCTGGTCGGTGGATCCTCCCTTTTCTATGGAGGTGTGAGTGAACGTTACACCCTGTTCCTCATACCTCTATCACCGTATCGGAACCCCTTTAGATATGGACATCATGCCTCCGATTTTTTGTAGCGTGCGATGATTACGATTGCTGTAGCTGCAACGTTAATACCACCACAATCAAGGAAGACAGATAAAAATATGTTTTTTTGCCATAGATCATATAACCTGAAAAATCTGCGCAGCTGTACGTATTTTTGCCATAATGAAACTAGATACTAATTTATCCTCATTACTCTTTCCTACTCCATCGTCAGACCCTGATCACCATCTATCTATAACCTATTCATTGAGACCATTCCAATGAACCCAAACACGATATGACTGCTGTAAATTAAGGGAGTTGGATATCCCGCAAATTGCAGGTGATGCTGAAGCATCAGTTCGAGGTTACCATGTTCTTCTAATATCAATGAAGTAACGAAATACCAAATTTTGACTCGATCAGACCTGTGCACTGTGGAAGATGCTCTCATCCTTTCAGCAACTAGAAGAGCTGATAACCTTCAAACAGCTGAACAGATTTTCTTGAAACATAGCTATGAACACTCTCGATTCTCGGTAGAAAGTAGGTACATTCTTTGCTCTCAATCAAGTTACTCATAAACAAAACAAAAAACAAAATGGTTTAGCCGTTTGAGAGCTACGATGGCGCAGCCAAGACACACAGATACATAGACACACATGTTAAACGTATAATACCCCTCTATTTCCATCGGGAGTTAAAAATATTCTGTGAGACGAGTTGTCCGAAACGACCGTACACATGCGCGGATTTGGTACGGGGCGTACCAAATCGGCGTGCCAACCATCGGACTGGGCGGACAGTCCATCAGTTTACGAAAGTGTTTACGAAACTTTACTTTTGAGCAACTGTTTTGTGGATCTGGTTTAATAAAATAACACTAAGAAATAGCCGAGAAGGTGACAAAGCCGCGAAACTGTTTTTTACGGGAAATATGGTTCGCCTGTTTGCCCCTTCTAGATTTTGCTTACCAACAGATCCTTTTCTTCTTGAATAAAATATATTAATTAATCTTTTTATTATTTATTTTTCCACCTCCACCTCCGTTATCCTCTGCTTCTGGGCAGGTAAAGCTCTGCACCTCCACCTCCGTTATGATGGCCTCCGTTACAACACTGTTATACTTTCCATAAAGAGTTAATATCTGCACCTCCACCTCCGTTATGATGGCCTCCGTTACAACACTGTTATACTTTCCTTAGAGTTAATATACTAATACAATTATTATAAACGTCACCGAAAGCAAAAACTGAAATAACTTTGAAACCGAAGCACGGATATTGCAGGCACAATTAGCACAAATTACAAGCTATATTTTTGGCTTCTTTAGATCTACCTCTTACTGTATTGACTTTAGAGAAGCCATCTTAGCAGAATCAAATTTTCGTGAATATCTCTAAAACCTCTGTTATAAGGAGACAACATTTTGCTAGGATTGAAACACATGAAATTATAATTAAATTATTATTTTTGTTATGTATTTTGTGGTGTACAATAAAAAATATAGAAATAAATAATAAAATTGTCGCCAGACTACTGCATACTGTTACGAACAGATTTCTTATGGAGCGAACCATATCCGTTGCGTTATTACTTTAGTATGAATAAGGAATCTTATTAAAAAGGTATATTTACAATCAGATAAATATATTTTTAGTTTAGTTACAGTCAAATGTTTTTTTGCACACATTCGGCAACCGCTCTCTGTGATAAACATAGACGATATATTAAGAAGGCCTTATGCCTTAACATCCGGCTCTGTTTTGAATGCCTGCAGAGTTCCAGAATCCCGGGTCCCTACAAGGGCTTCGTTAGCATGTCAGCAAGCTGATTCGCAGGGACTTTGCATACTTCTAATAAGCCATCTGTAACACATTCTCGTATAAAGAACGATTTTATACGTATGTGTATTGTCCGCTGATGACATTCATGCGGTGGATTCGTGGCTAGCCTGATTGCAGACTCATTGTTGATCCATAGGCTTGTTGGACAATTCTCATCTGTGATGTCTTTCAAGATCCACATTAGCCATGTGATCTGTCGTGCAGTTTCATTGGCAGCGACTATCTCTGCTTCGGTTGATGAAATAGCAACGGTAGATTGTCGTCGTAGCCTCCTGGAAGCTTTATATAAATGTCCTCGTCTAAGTTTCCATATAGGAAGGTGGTTGATATGTCAAATTGGGCCAGAGACATCTTTTCCTTAGCAGCAATACTTAGAACAGCTTTTATAGCACCTACTGCTTTTTGCTACAGGGCTAAAACTCTCAAAGAAGTCTAATCCTCAAAAACTCATCAAAAGACCAACAAAAAAAATAAAAATTAAAAGAAAAAGAGAATGTCCCTTGATCACTAATCTGGCCTTATACTTGTCTAAGAGTACCGTCAGGGTTGGGCTTGATCTTGAATATCCATTTGCAAGGAATAGACTTTCTGCCTTTTGGTAATTCAACTAGTTCCCAGGTCTCATTCTCCTTTTTCGAAACAATTTCATTGTTGATGGCCTCTTGCCATTTTCTCGCTCTGCTCTGGACATAGCCGCTTTAAAGGTTGTAGGTTCATCAGTGGGTACACTCAATATCATTTTGCAGATATAATCTTTGTATCAACGAGTTCTGAGATTAGTACGGTCTCTAAGAGTCATTTGACTTTCACGTTCGATTTAATTTTGAGAGGTTCTCATTATTTTCCGCTTCTTCTCCTTCAGATTCTACAGTGTCATGAAACTGTTCAGACTCTTCGGTGTTGATCTGATTTTGCTCTGCTGGAACATCATGCTCCTCTTGTGCATCTCGCTCAACATGAACTTCCTGCTCATTGATACCATTAAAGTGTGATGTCGAAGTTGAATCATTTGTAGATGGTGGGCTGTTTACCAGGGTATCCAAGTAACGATATTTCTTCAAACGTCACATCTCTAGATCTCATCAATTTGTGATTGATTTTATCCCAAATCCTGTATCCTTCATTTTTATCGTAGCCAATTAATATTCCTTTATGAGCTTTCTTGTCTAGCTTCTTACGATTTGATTTAGAAATGTGGGCATAGCATTTGCAACCAATAATTCTCACGTGTTTGACACCAGCACCTTAATTACGTAACACACTATCTACCATAATCTGAATCATTTTGAAGCCTATTGCATCCATTGCTTCATATGTTCGAAAAAATTGTCTTTTCAACAACATAAATAACGCAATGAATATTGTTGAACTGTCTAAATGAAACCCATTCCTACTGCTAATGTGTTACGTAATTACCCCGCCGGTTTCTTTCCATGCCATATGAAAATGCATTATATTTATTATTATTATTTAATTTTTCGGCATACTTAATTACGTTTTTGTGAGGTGTGATATAAGTACAATTCTTTAGGATAAAAGTATCACACTACTTTTTTTCTGGGTGCTGCGCTTTTAAGATTTTTTTTTCCATTTTCAATTAAATATAATGGCCGTTTGCGGCTATTTCGTGTATCCACCCTAAAACAGCCACCCTAGGGTGGATTCTCAGAAACGCGTGTTCATCTATCCACCCCAGACGGGTCGGATAATCGGAATACGTATATTATTTTTCTTCCGATTTTCTCCCTAGGCTGTGTACAGTCACATATATACAAACATGATAGAAACTGGCTATAGTGTTATAGTGTTGGTCATTTCCTGGACATATTGCAGAATATAAATTACACATATTAATATAATTTTAATCGAAAAAGTTTAATTTGATTTAAATGCCATACGTAATAATATTTATGTGTGGTTATAAAAACTTAATTAATAATGTATTGTCGATGTTGATGATGATTGTACTCGGGGTGAAAAGACGAAGAACAAAAAGTGAATTCCGATTATCCACCCCGTCTAGGGTGGATAGAACAACACGCGTTTCCGAATATCCACCCTAGGGTGAATAAACAGAACAACCCGTATGTTTTTTAAATATATAGGTGGCAATTATTTAATGATAGGTAGCAAATAGAAGCAATTCTTATAGCGCTTGGGAGCAACTACTCACCTTCCCTTATAGGATTCTTTATGTCGACCGCGCGTGGCTGCAAGCCACACTACCCAGTCATTTTGGTTGGCTCGGCGTCCGCAAATTTTCTAGTTTAAGCCTACCTGTGCGTTGGCGTTGGCTTTCCTGTGCTCAGTCCACAGCACCGAAAACTTAACCACAAGAATCTTAGCCCCTTCTCAGGTTGACTCTGAAGTGCCAATTTTACCCTTACCAACGCTCTGCAGATTGGTATGGAATAAACTCATTAATACCTAAGTCCACCAATACTGCCGAGCGTGCCCGCCTGCTGGCCGTGGGGAAATGGGAGTCGGGCCTCTGGCTTCAAGCGCTACCGAATAAATATACAACACACGACATGACGTCGCATCGTGGCACGTTGCGATGTCGTGTCACGATGTGATGTCGTGTCGTGAAAAAATACGACGTGCATCGTAAAAATTCACGACACGATGTCGCATCGTGGTACGATGCACGGCACGTCGGGCGTTGTCATCTCTTGAAAACTACTTATACTCTAAGAGCCCATGGCGGCCAGACCTTCGGTAATTCATAAAAACTACAAGTTTCTCTATCTATGTCCTCTATACAGGTAAGAATGAATCCCGCCTATGTAACTTGGGTCGTGGTGGCTTCGGCAGGTAACAGGTAATAAAGGTGTATAATTTTTTTTCTCCGAAATGTTATAGTGTAAAGCTCTGTTGTCATTTATTTTATTTGTAATAACATTAGAAATCACGGCGTCCATTACAGACACTTAGTATGATTGCAACCCCTTGCCAGATAACCAACTTATATAAAATTCAATTCCCCAAATAACATATATAAAATTCAGCTTCTATACTACAACGTAAGTGTAATTACAATGTATTGTAGTTTAAGGGTGCCTGGCAGGGAGTTTCAACCGTGTCTGGCAATGGACGCCGCGATTTCTAATGTCATTGCAAATAAAATATATGAAAACTGAGCTTTATACTATAACAAATTTGAGACCCCCATGGGAAGAAGGCGTGAGTTTATGTATGTATGTAAATTTGAGACAAAATTTTATACACCTTTATTACCTGTTACCTGCCGAAGCCACCGCGACTCAAGCTTCATAGGCGGGATTCATTCTTACCTGTATAGGGGACATAGATAGAGAAACTTGTAGCTTTTATGAATTACCGAAGGTCTGGCCGTCACAGGCTCTCTATAATGTACAGTCACCAAAAGAGATATAAGTAACCAGGGTCGTCGGATATAGTTGAAGTTTAATAAGAAACCGATGGATGTTTTCGAATGAAATCTAATTTGATATGTGAACTGTTTGTTTTCTATTAATTAAGTAAAATTTTATTCGAAAATGTCCATAGGTTTCTTACTAAACTTCCACTTTATCTGACGACCTTGGTTACTTAACTCTTTTGGTGACTGTACGTACTACAAAACAAATACACACGATACGATGTCGAATCGCTGCACATTGCGACGGTTACGATGCGATGTCGTGTCGTGAAAATCAAAGACGTGTGTGGTAAAAATTCACGACACGACGGACCTTGTCCAGAAGGGGCGAATTCGTAGCGAAACGTTTCGCGTGAATTCACTCGCGCGTTAGCGAGATAGTAGCCGCCAGTACATCGCATCCACAAGCATCGCGCGTATTCGCCTGACTCTCGACTCGCGTTCGCGCGTATTTTACGCGAGTCAAAATACTAGAGACGCTTTGTTACGTACAGTTAACGCGCGAACTCCAGGGCCCTAATTCACTATGACCACTTAACGATTCCTTACTTCGAAACCACGCCAACTCCCTATCTAAAACCACGACATCTGCTAATAACGTATTCTCTAGGATACAATGAGCGAAACCTTTTATTTCTACAAGACACGATATTGACGTACTCACGATATTGGTGTACACGTGGTAAGATTACGCGGAGAATAATAATTACCATACAGAATTCGGGCCCTGAGCGAGTCCACGTATCGAGGTAAATGGAGCGCCAAAATTTTGATACGATGCTCGCGCGTTGGTACGCTCCTTCTGGACGCAATGGTCGCGCTTGATACGCACGACAGAATCGCGGCGAATTCCCCCCGTCTGGACAAGCTCTTAGCTAGTATCCTATATTCTGCTATTCCATAAACTATTGTTCGGCGGTAGGGGTTCCCATTTAGTTTTGCTGCATTGAACCCACGACAGGCTTCGTCCACCACTGTCTGTTCGCCACTTCGCTGCCAGCCGCCGATTGGTTATTCCGGTTGGTTTTTGGTTATTTCTGGAATAACCTCCGCTGATGAGTGTCAGAATCATGGGTGTGCTGTCATCTCGTTGTGAAAAGTACGATTTACACCGACTGCCCCGCGCCGGAGCATGACGCAGCGGCACCTAGCACCCGCTTGGTCACGCTGCCAACCATACAATTTTTTGGCAACGCGACCTCGGCTGTGCTACCATTGCATGAACTGCATTGCATACCAGTGAGGTAGGGTATATAAAAGATATCCAATAAAATATAGCTCCAATTAAAACAAGTCTTCTCAAAAACTAAAAAATTACTTCAAATTTAAGCATCTAAAACAAAATTAAAACAAAAAAGATTATTCCAAAACCAACACCTTCAGCACTTCTTACCCTTAGCACCACCACCATCAGCGGATTTCCCCAAGCAGGTTTCCAATAACAGTCCACAAACGAGGTAAGGGTCACAGTCTCCACCAGGTCTTCGATCCTCCATGAAACCTTTACCCTTCTTTTTAATGTGTCTTTGAAGACGGATCGATGCCTTCCTGTTAGCGATACCCCATGAGAATACATCAAATGGTGCTGTTTCAAATTTCCCTGACAATCGCAATCTGTTTCCAGCTTCATCAATACTGTATAATTTCATGTGTTTCATGTGGTTCTTCTCCAACTTCTTTATGCATTCTTCTATAAAAGCATATCCTCCGTCTGAACGCATCCTCTTCGTACTGAAGTTATGATGCATGCCGATTCCTGGGTGTAAATGACCGAAAGGCTTAGGGTGGTACGTGATGTCTACTCCGTATTCCTCTCCGATACGATTCATTATGTAACGTGACATCCACAAATCATCTGCAGCCTTAATGCCAAGAGTAGTGCCTACTTGCCACTCCCAACAAGCCACCATCACTTCAGCGTTAGTCCCTTCAAAATCAAGTCCAGAAAATAGGCATGCTTTGCAGTGAGCTTCGCTTACCTCTCTTCCTGCTATATATTTTGCTCCTACCCCGCAATATGAGAACTCGTATTTTACTGCAGGAAAACCTCCTCCCTTGGGCCAACCCAGGCCCCATCCGTCATTGTCCAACATAGTATACTCTTGTTCCAAACCGAACCATGGCTCTTCACTTTTATGTATCTCACACAGTTTATTACAAAAGACTCTGTGATTTGTTCCAGCTGGTTTTCCGCCGTCACCTAAATATACTTCGCATAAAAGTATGACGTGAGGATCAGCTCGGAACGGGTCTCTATAGACGGCAACCGGTCTTAGAGTCGTATCAGAATTATCCGTAGTGGCTTGACCCGTGGAACTGCCATCAAAAGCCCACGCCGGTGCAGCGTCTGGGCTATATGGAACACAATCCAGGATACGATCTTTGCATCTCATATTAATTCCGGAACCATCAATCCACACGTATGTAGCTAATATTTTATTACAAGGCAAAGGAAGTCTCAAATAACGATCCATTATTTTTTTGTTAATAATATGATTAATATTATGTGCCAATATTGACCTTTTAGTTACAACCATGCATTTTCTAGGCTTACGAATTACCTTAATACAAGTCCTTAGGATGGATGTCATTTTTATCAAACTTAAAATTTTGTCAACCGAATTTAATAACTCTGCGTTTTTCTGCTTTATACATTGAATTTTGAATGATTCCAAAATGATGTCATTTGACATTTCACTTCTTTGATGTTTCAAATAAGTTTATAATATCTGAAAGCAATTTTTAGCGCCAGTTACTTCTTTAATCAATATAGCCGCGAATACGCTAGGGAAAATTTTCCCCCAAAATGGCCCGCAACGCTCAATCTACCTGATGCTGCAACGTTGTCCTGCGTCCCGCAACATGCCGTGCAACATCTTGAGACGCATTTACGTGACGCGGAACATGTTGCTGGCTCCCGCTCCGAGAGTAAGCGCACGCAGTGATCTCGAACCTACCGATTTTTCGGTATTTCTACGGATATGGGACCGCTTCTAACGAAATACCGAAATGTAAATAATTTCTACGAGGAGGTTCTTCCGATTATTTACCGATTTTACATTTTTGAACAGGCCACCCATTTTATTTTGTCTATGATCCATGGCTATTCCCAAAATCCCCACCGACTTTGAGAAAAGTATACATAAGTATAGGGGAATATCCTTTTATCCTAGTTTTAGGGGATGCCCCAAGTTGATTCGCCAGCCTATACATATAAGCGAAAATCCTTACTTTGTTTTTTCATTTACTCGCTCTCGTCAAGTCGTCGCTTTTAAAATAACATATAAAATACGTAAACGTATTCAGAATGTTGTCTGATGAAGAACCATGTTCAAGCACGAGTGTAAAAAGAAAAAAGTACCTACAGTTTTATAGAAAATAATGGGAAGAAGAATTTTCTGGCTGGCTGCAAGAAAGCTCTAAAGGCAGAATGTATGGCTATTCCAGAAGCTGTAACAAAGATATTAATATTACATCAGGCAGGGAAAGACGCTCTTAAGAAACATAATTCTTCACAAGCACACTAAGTTTCTTCTAAAACTATAAAATCACAACCAAAGATATCATCAATTACTTACAGTGAAAAAAACCTGATATACAAGTAAAGCAAGATAAACATTTCATTATTTTTTTTACAGTTACAGTATAGAGTAAGTATAGGTACCCGCACAAGCGTCGGTGTCGTACTATTTCTCGCTGAGTGTAGTCGTGTGCGCAACGTGCCCCTCAACATGTCTGTAGTTTTGGGAAACGACACTGAGCTTTCGCCTCTCTAAACTGCTGGAAATAAGTACAATATATACGTAGCATTAATCGACACAACCTCCTCGAGCGACATTTCTATAAACACTGACCACAGAATACCTACTTTATACTATACATAGTATAATAATATACTTCGCCAGGTATAGCATTTCGAGACACAGTGGTCACGTGGGTGACACAAGCCTACGTCATCACCGCTGTGTTACCAGTAATGTGTAATAATAACTCCCCAACCGCCTTTATTACCTGTGCGAATCCGATAAAACGATGAGGTTTTAATTAACAATTACGTTGGTATATGTTTAAATTGAATTTTTTCGTTTGATTAGAAAAACGAAACGACAATTTAAGTGCTTTATATATATTTTTTAACAGAACGGTGACTGAAAATGTTTCCATAATTCATGTTTTGTTGTAATAAAGTGGCAACTGGATAGTGACGTAAGCATGTGTCACTCCCGGAGTGCCAGACCTTGTTTTTTTAGACCATGATACTATACTGAAAACACTGACTATAGTGTGGCCTGCAAAATGTTCCACGACATTCTCTCCGGACATTCAAGTAGTTGTCGAGCGCCATGTGCCGTAACATGTCACTCCATTTGTCCCCTAGTGTATTCTAGGCTATTTATTGCTGCCTCAGGAGTCAGGAGTCCTGATAATATTTTTTTCGATTGTTTGATTTAAATCAATGTCAAATCGATGTACCGTAGACCAAACATCAGTGGTAGGTACTAAAACCAGTTTAAGCTGGCCTCGTATTCTATTGAAACTCTCAGACAGCTCAAAGGCAAAGTGTTACCACCGACGTGCGGTCTGCGGTGGGGCCATCCATAAATTAATTACGTCACAGGAATTTAATGGTTTTTAGTCCCCCGTCCTTTTCAAACGTAGTCAAATTTCTGTGATCGTCCCCAGCACCCCAATTACGTAACACACTATCAATCACAATCTCTATTGCATTGCTTCATATGTTTGAAAAAGTCTGCCCGACAACGTAAATAACGCAATGAATATTGTTGAACTGTCAACATGAAACCCATTCCTACTGTTAGTGTGTTACGTAATATACCCGCTGATGGCAGCTCCTTTTTGCTCGCCAAACGTCGGAGTGTTCACACGTATTTTTCGTCACGTTTTTACACACGTATCTTCGTCAGATTTGCATTAGTTTCCCATAAACATATTTGTGTTCTAATTATAAATATTTTCAGATTGCATTAAAATCGTTCGAAGCCATTATTTCTTTTAAAATAAATATATATTTTATCTATTAAATTATTAGCAGCAGACACCAAATGTCGGACCGCGGTCCGGGTTCGGACCGTCGACCTATTTTGTGTGGACCATAACTAAACAGTAAAATTTAACTATATCTAAACATGAGTAAGTAATTTAATTTAGCCCGCGCTTTTAGTCTTTTCTGCCGTCGACACTCCTAACTTTAGACAGATAGTTCAAAGTAAAAAGTACTTGTCTGCGTCTGGGCGCTCGTTGCGTCGCTCTGCATCACTGCCAATGCGGTGAAGGTGTCGACTGCCTCGGACACCATGGCTTATCCTGAAGTAAGAGCGCGGGCCGGATAGCATGGCACGCCAGCTTCAATGACATCATCCGTTGTGCTCTTGTCACCCACCGGGATGCCAGCTGTTGTAGAAACCAATGGCTTGGCACGCGACGATAGGAAGAGACTAGAGGGAATGACCTTTATGCCTTGGAAGGTAGGTAGGCCTTTGGTGTGGGATGCAACGTGTGTCGATACCCTTGCGCTATCCCATCTTCCCTAAAAACCCCAAATGGCGCAAATACTCCAATTGTATTGGGACTTATGTTCGAGCCGTTTGGGGTTGAAGCACTAGGGCGATGGGGTCCGAATGCCCAATGCTAACTGTCGATCCCTGAATAGGTATACTATATTTATAATACGTTATGCTTTACCACTCGATCTGCTTGTGCAGTTTTCTGTTTCATGACTAGGTGAAATTATAAGATTTCGACAAACATTATCTACCGACTTTTCACCGTTTAATAACCAAATATAAAAATAGAAACAAAATTACTTAATTTTTTCTCTATCGAAGACATGTTTCTGCTATAAGAGCGCACACTCTGTATGGATCACAGTCACCTGCAGGTCTACGGTCTTCTAAAAAACCTTTCTTTTCTACCTTAACACTTCTTTGTAATCTTATCGAAGCACTACGATCGGCGACTCCCCACCTACATTCTTCAAATGAAGCAGTTTCAAATTTTCCAGTTAATCTTTTTCGGTTTTCTTGACCGTCTCCTAGTCCGTAATTTTTCATATAATGTTCATGCTTGGCACATAAGTCTTTACATACCCTTTCAATTTCTGTAATTCCTCCTTTATCACGCATTTTTTTTGTACTAAAGTTATGGTGGCACCCTATTCCTGGCTGATTCTTTCCCACAGGTTTTGGATGATAGCTTATAATAATCCCAAAGTTTTCGGCAATTCTACCTAGCAAATATCGTCCTACCCATAAGTCGTCTGCAGCTTTGATCCCCATCGTTGTTCCAACTTGATACTCCCAAGATCCTTTCATGACTTCTGCATTAGAACCGCCATAATCCAAGCCAGAATAAACGCACGCTCTAGCATGACATTCAACTAAATCCCTCCCTGCAACATGTTCGCCCATGCCGCAGTAAGAAAACTTAGACTTTATTACGGGATATCCACGAACTTTCGGCCATCCCAATGGCCACAGATCCAAATCAAACATTGTATATTCTTGTTCTATACCAAACCATGGATCTTGGTCCGATATTTTGCTCAGTACGTTTGCACAATGAGCCCTGTAGTTTGAAGGAGTGGGGGTTCCATTGCCATAATACGTTTCGCATAGTACAATAACGTGGGGGCTTTTGCGTATCGGATCTTTATATAAGGCGACTGGCAATAATATAGTATCTGAGTCATCAGTTTTTGCTTGTCCAGTTGAACTTCCGTCAAACGCCCATTTCGGGACCATACTTAAATTACAAGGCACTTTGTCTAAAATACGATCTTTACAACGTAAGTTAATACCACTGCCATCGATCCAAACGTAGGTGGCAAAAACCTTATTTTGTGGTAATTTTAAATTTATGAAATGGTGTAAGTATGCATTTAAAGGTTTATCAATCTTTGACAAACCAGATGTAAAGTTTTCTTGGCTAAATTTTCGTACTTCAACTCTTGGAATCATTGAAAATACTTTAGACATTACGCTGCTTGTCACGAAAAATTTTGACGATAATGTTTTGCACAACATCGTTACATACATATAAATTCTAATTTATTATATTTATAAAACTTATATTTGTTGTCAAAATTATAAAATGAAAAGAAGAACTGGACAGATCTTGGTAGGCCGTGAATTTTTTTTAATAAAACTAGCTAGCCATGAGAGTGGATAGAGTGACGCGTTATAGCGCGATCACCTACCGATTTGACATAATTACTCTCAGAATATGGCTGTTCCCCAAAGTGCCTTGAGTTGCATAGGGTCTGAAATACAAATCAAACACAAACTTACAATTAATAAAAAATACCAACTGTATTTTGGTATCGTTCTATAACTTATCACCTAGACCTTAGAGAGTATGATAGAAGCGAGACTTACGAGATTATGAATTAAATACAAATCAATGTAACATTATTCCTCAAGCAGAGAAATAAATTTTAATGTATTTTCTAGAATAGATTCTCATATCTCTATTTTGTTCGTATAGATACTTCTAAGAATAATCCTTGAAGTCAAATAAAAAGACTCATACCCAAAACTCAACCCTCTCTACAGTCTTTGGTTTTCATATTACGTTCCACTGTCAATGTCAAATTTGTTACAATTTTTCTGTTGTGATTGTGACCTTTGTTTGCATTTGTATTGCATTGCATTGCACCGTCCCACTATTAAATTCTTTGATTGTACCTTACTTTGGCGCTTTGAATAGTGTCATTTAATAATTTTCTTTGTTTAAAACTTTTCTCTAACTTAATGCAGCCCATAATAAAGTGTTATAGTTAAATTGTGACGGAATGTCCAACTAACCCGCTTAAAGCTTTGGGCAATTTGAAAGGTCCTTCATGATGGAGACGTATGTATTTATCAAAATCAGACTAGAAGTAGAGTAGTAGATTATCTGGATCGCTTTTAACGTTAAGACTGCACGTTAACACCTTTCGTAACTCGCTCTAACGTCCAAATTGTAGTAAACAATGACAAAAAAGCGTTGGTTAAACTTTGGCCCATGAGGCTGTTTTTACTTAAACACAATCCCCTTTTTGCTACTAATAATTTAAAAAAAAACCCAAACTATCAACAATGTTTAGTACAAAATTAAAGTTGGTGTACGAACTTTTTTTGTTTAAGTATTCAAGATCCAATTTTAAGTTGTTCCATTATTTTTTAGCACTAAAGTGAATGCAGCTTTCCTTTGTAATTATGAGGTGATGCAGATCCTACAACAGCTTAAAGACAGTACACAGAAGAAGCACAAACGGGAAGGCTCATTAGCAACCGTCACTTATGAGGTGAGGTGCCAACAGTTTCTAGCAATGCATGTGTTTATACTATGATTTACTTTCATGAGTAAATTACAGAGACTTTTTTGTCATTTTATTACACTTGAAGTGACACACACATATATTGCGTCAGAGTTTTTACATGCTTTGGAAGCAAACCAGTGGATGCTGCTGCCTGTGACCATAAGCATCAAAAACTAGTTAATTCTGCAACAAAACTGAGAAATTTAAGGTTGGTGACTAAAACAGTTTAGGACACAGTAACACACATACGGTGCCTATTATACAATAGTTGAATGGCAGGGTTTGCCTTGCTAGTAGCGTCAGGTCCACTTAAAACACCACCATTGAACGTTGAAGTATTAAATAACTAAAGCAATAAACACTAGATTGTTAATTATTGTTTGCTTAGTTAACTTTTAGCATTATAATGATAAACCTATTTCAGACGGTACATTATCTGCAAGATACAGAATGTAAGAAACAAAATGCACAATCAATACAGAAGTTTCTAGAAGCTATGAAGAAGTTTAAACTGACAAAGACAGAGAAACTTATGATGGTGAACACCCCGCCACGGACGGAGCTAGAGATTCAGCTGGTGAGCTCTTTAGTATATTTCATTATCATCGTCATCTGCTCGACATAGACCCAAGAGTCCACAGAATCTGAGCTTCCCACGTCCAGCCAAGATTCCCGTAACTGTTTTTGCCTTCATTTTGTGGGGGCCTTACCCATGCTGACCTTATGTAAAAAACTAGAGACATAGAATAACAAAACAGTCCTGTATAACTTCTGTAACTTTTTTGTATACTGATATAAAGAAATTTAAATATATACAATGTGAAATACAACAGGACAATAAATTAATCTGCATATAATAATATCTAATGATGTACTCAGTCTGCATACATATGTCTCCAACTTGTATTTATAGCAACAATTATGTACAAAATGGCTAAAATTACCTATCCATTTACAGATTGTGCAAGAAAGTGAGGAGCGTTTATCAGAGGATGAGGTCCGTAAAGTTATTGAGCTGGTTAATGAATTTCTTCCACCAAGTGAATCCTCATCATGACACACACACACGGAATCTATTGCTAAGTTAAACGGTTATTTCATAAAAATATTTGTAGTGCTTACATAATGTTCTTTTTATGTGTTTTGAAACAATTTATTAAATAAATAGCTAAAAAAAATTGACCCTTTTTAAACTTTAAAGGATGTGGTAAGTCAACAGGTTTTTAAACCAAGTGTGTATTATATTAAATATTGTAGTAACTATGATAGTGCCTAAGCACTATAAACAACTACTCCATGTAAACTCTGTTTTGTAAAATATCATGGTATATAAAGCCTTCTGCTCCTGACTAACTATTTTATTTATTAGTTGCATAAGTTCTTTATTTGTTCTTTAAAAACAACTTCAGCATTCCAATTACTGCTGAATTCTAACTTAAAATAATTACTAGGAGACATTAGGCTCGGCGCAAACGAGCCACCGGCCACAGCCTCCAGTGGCTGTTGCCTCTTGCTGCGATGTTGAGTATTGCTGTAGCGGGTGACCGCACACGAGCCACTGGTGGCTGTTGCCTCTTGCTGGGGTGTTGAGTATTGCTGTAGCGGGTGACTGTACACGAGCCACCGGCCCCAGCCACCGGTAGCTGTCGCCTTTTCCTGCGGTGCTGCTGTAACTTGTTGAGTACTGATTTATGTAGTATAATTTATTGTCGTATTGACGTCTCCACCTTTTATTTATATTTATGCACTATGTAGGTATATTATGTAAGCACAAAAAATATTTTCATGAAATAACCGGTTAAATTAGCAATACGTTCCGTATGTGTGTCATGATGAGGGCTCACTTGGTGGAAGAAATTCATTAACCAGCTCAATAACATTACGAACCTAATCCTTTGATAAATGCTACTCACTTTCTTACACAATCTGTAAATGAAAAGGTAATTATAGCCAAATATTAGCAATCATTTTGTTAATTATTGCTTTATATACAAGGTGAAGATGACAATACGACAATAAATTAAACTACATATATACCCAACACGCTACAGCTGTACTCAATACAGCAGCAAGAGGCGACAGCCACCGGTGGCTGTGGCTAGTGGCTCGCGTGCGCCGAGCCTGAATTAAGGCCAAAATAACATCTAAGTACGTACAAAGGAACTATTTTATATATATAAAATAGTTCCTTTGTACGTACTTAGATTATTACCAGTCGATCCTATATAGGATCGACTGGTAATTAGTGATCGATACATAAACATATGATTGTACTCATCATAACAAAGAACTTTCCCAAAGAAACGATTTTTCTTAATTTACCTAGTCACCCCAATAGAATATTGAGTACCTAGCAAGAATAATACACCATCAGATGTACCTAATTTAATTTAGTTACTAATCCCTTTTTACAAACAAAATTATTCCACTTTCACCATGTATTATTCTTTTTTCATTCATTAACATCATGAGACAGAACGGGGTCAAGCGACTAATAGCTGATAGCACGCGCGCGGTCCTTACGGTTGTTATATTAATGAAACAAGAGTACTTACATAATGCATGGTAATAAAAACCAGCTTTCAAATAAAAAAAGAATCATTCAAATCAGTTCACCCAGGAAAAAGTTCTGAGCTAACACACATTTAAAAAAAAATACAGTTGAAATGAGAACTTCCTCCTTTATTAACCGACTTCAAAAAAAGGAGGAGGTTCTCAATTATTTTCCTTTTATTTATCCTATTTTTTTTAATGTGTGTTAGTTCAGAACTTTTTCTGGGTGAACCGATTTGGATAATTCTTTTTTTATTTGAAAGCTGGTGCTTCACATGTGGTCCAATTTAAATTTGATCAAGTACTGACCAGCAGTTTTTGAGTTATCCCTAATAAATAATGCTTATTTTTTCCACTTGGTTTATATTGATGATGTTATAATAATTTCTTGTCACGGTTATTTACATATCAAGTAGTGGTAAACGAATGTATGTGGGGTAGGTACCACAACATAAAAGTGGAAAATAAAAACATTTTTACAAGAAAACAACCGACTTCCAAAAAAACCCAAAAAAAAACGTGAAAAATAACTTTAATTTCGGAAGTCGGTGGCCAAAAACGGAAACACACAACCAAAGACACCGACTTCCGAAATTAAAGTTATTTTTCACGTTTTTTTGTGTTTTTTTTTGAAGTCGGTTGTTTTTTTGTAAAAAAGTTTTTATTTGAAGTCGGTTAAAAATGCAATAATTTTGTTTGTAAAAAGGAATTAGTAACTAAATTAAATTACAGCTGATGGTGTATTATTCTTGTTAGGTAGGTACTCAATTTTCTATTGGGGTAATTGGGGTCATGCACTGCACTGGGTAATGGTGAGTACAACCATGTGATTAAGTATCAGTCACTAATTACCAGTCACCCTATATACAAAAAGAATTTGACCAAGTACCTATTAAATAATGCTAAAAGTAAGTATGCTTTTTAAAATTGGCTTTGGTAATTTATGAAAGCAATCCAGAAATCTGAAATTAACATCTCTACAAGTTACATCAGAAAGGTTATTGAGTAGCAAATCATGTCATTTACATTGAAACAAATAATTTTTTATGCAGATTATAGCATTAAGTACCTACCATTATTAAAACGGTACATTCGTTTTTCCTACATAATGTAGGTTAAATCTATGTTTTGTTTTGGCACTTCTACATGCGTGCGCACAACCGGTATTTATTCTGCGTATCTAAGATCAAGGCCGTTCGCGCCCGGTTGCTAACCCGCCTTTTGAGGTTATAATCACGTTGCTGTGTTTATCAAGATTTATCATTTATCAAAGTTGAGATTATTGTTATACAATACATTGAACGTGCATTCGTTTCATTGTGTGAGTACCTATAGAATACGTAAGTTATTATTTCTATTATGCGCATGAGTTAGCTCATGTTACGTTAGGTTAGGAATGGAATGTTTTTTATACGTAGACATAGGTAAACGTTAGGGTAGGTTATATTTAATCTTTGCGCGAGTAATGTTGCTAGCTTTTTAAATCAGCAGTTTTCTATGCGGTATTATTGTTTTTTTACTAGAGATGCCGCGAATACCCGCTATTATTCGGTATTCGGCAAGAGTAATAGTGTCTATTATTCGACATTCGGCGAATAGTGTCGTAATAAAAATAAACTATTAATGAACAGAAAAACTATACTTAAGTAGAATCGCCGAGTAATAGTGTCTATTATTCGACATTCGGCGAATAGTGTCGTAATAAAAATAAACTATTAATGAACAGAAAAACTATACTTAAGTAGACTTAAAAATACTTTTATTAATCTTTAAAAACAAAACACACTTAGTATGTATTATTATCATTAATACTTAATATAAAAAGTTAGCCAAAAATCAGCCATGGAAGTTAATTAGTTAGGCTTATTAATTAATAATTTAATATTTATAGTCCAAAAGAGGCAGATTATTGTGTAGTTTTTCTGCACGTTTCGGATAAAGTCGGTTGCGCTTTTTTTCATAATTCAAACCTGCCTCAGAAAATAGTCTTTCTGAATAAACAGAGCTTGCTGGTGTGATTAAGCATAGTTTAGCAAGCTTACTTATAATGGGGAATTGATTCTTATTGATTGCCCACCCTTCATATAGGTTTCATCACGAATGACAAACAAATTCGTGCCACCCAACCTCAAACAAACGAAATCTATTGGGCGGGAAATCTCCTACAGTACCTGTTAAACGTTACATAAGTAATAAAAAAATATTATTTTACGGGGAATACGTCGTTTTGTGTAACGTACTTAATAAAATATATTACGTAAAAGAAACGGGTTGCCAGCATATAAAATCAGTAAAATATGAGACAGGTTTCTATAACTTCATTGTTTTCTTTCTCATAATCTTGGATTATGTCGAGTAATAATGACGAGTATTCGACTATTCGCTATAACAACTATCCTATGCAGTATATTATTTGTACAGTACAAGTAAAAGCTGTATTATTTAAATAATGCTTAGTGCCTGTATAATCAAAAAAATATTCATTGTAGGCATATCTATCACGCTTGCCTTTTTGCAGAGGAATGCAGAGAAATAGGTTTTTTTTTTCGAACATTTAGGTACACACGGCTACATATTAAGCTATACATTTCCAGTATAACCTGACCTCTCATTGTTCGGAAATCCTATACAATGCGAGATCAGCTTATACTGGATATCTATAGCTTGGTATGTAGCCGTATGTACAAAAAGTCAACAGGGTCAGTAATCTTAAAAGAGGCTCACCTAATTATTTATCTTTCTCGATTATAGGTAGGTACATAGTAGTAGATTATGTATAGTATCACGACACAACTATAATATAACTTTTTATTGGATAGGCAGACTGTAATGTACACCTTGTATCAACAAAGGTACATTTCGGTATCGGGGGGTTTTCGGGGTCGTAGCATTACGCTGAGCGATTGCCGTTTTGCGTGGATGTGACGCATATTTTCCCCCAACTCGTTCCTTTTTGTATTTGTGTGTATTTCTCTGCGTCATGTTTACCGCAAATAAAAGTATTTTCTTTCTTTCTTCCACCAGCTATGCTTTTAATGTAAACATAAGAAAAAAGAAAGTTTTGAGTATGAATTTGAATGACATTTAAGTAGGGGAAACCAAAGAAACGATGATTGTGTGTAAGATGATATGGCTAGAAAGGGAGTGATGTAGCGGCATCTACAAACGCCATGCGACCTACGCGTCACATTGACGTCACGCAAAATCCTGCATCGCGCAAGCAGAGTTTACCGCGAAACTAGCATATATACAACGTCCCGACATCAAACGTCGGGCAATTGTCCACCAGACACAACACCCGTCTGGTCGGAGGATCCTCCCCTTTCCATGGAGGTATGAGTGAGCTTTACACTCTGTTCCTCATACCTCTATATGACTAATGGGAAGAACACTAACAGAGATGTAAGTATGAACGAAGAAGACATGCTACGCCGTTCCCAAATAAATTGGGATAAACGACAATAGTCCTATGTCCAGCAGTGGACCTCTTTCGCCTGAAATTATGTTGATGAAAGGCAATAGGAAGATGTATTGTGAAGTCATGTCCACGCATCTAACACTGGCTTTAATATTTTCCATTTTCCAGTGGTCTCCCAAGCTGCACATAATCCTAGATATTTAAATTTTATCATTACTAATATTATAAACAGGTAAAATTTGTTTGTTTGTGCGTTTGTATGTAGGGAGTAATCTCTAGAACTACCGGTTGGATTTGAAACATTATATTTGCTTTTGATAGCGCAATTCTTGAGGAAGGCTATAGGCTATTTAATATCACGCTATGACCCTTAGGATCCGAGCTAAAAGAAAAAAAAACTGAAAGAACGCTAAGCGGAAACGAAGTGATAGCGCGCGCAGATACTAATTTCGCCTCAAAGAGATGTCAGCACCATTGACGGGGTCCGATAGGGCCGATGCCTGCCGGGGTCGCGGATTGTTCGAAAGAGTTACCGTGGCCCTGGCGCACAGGCGACTGAAGGAACACGGGTGGGTTTTAGTCAGTAAGAGTCTGACACGCCCTTCCGCTCCGCCCAGAGCGGGAGAGGTCATTTGATGATTTCCGAACCAAAAAAAAAAAAGATTCTAATTTTAAATAAAATAAAAGTCTAAACTAACAACAAAGCCGCGGGCAAAAGCTAGTATAGGAAAAAAAATTTGTGCCACGTAGGTCTAGCCTCCGCAAGTGATACTACTGAGCATGAGGTCCTGGGTTCGATTTCAGGGTCAGGCAATGTGTTATTAGGTATTTCCATCTGGAATTGCTCAGTAGCAGCCCGGAGTCTGGATTTGTGCCCGGTTGATGGCAACAAGCTCGCCCCCTATTACATGGGACTTAAACATAACTGGCGAAATGTGGGTGTACTATAGATACACCGCTGCCTAACCCTTCGGGGCATACAGGCGTGATGTTATGTCATGTTAAGTTATTATTTTACGTTTATATTTTGTGCGTCATATTTGGGCACAACAAACCATTTTTCTTTCTTCCTTTTCAAGCGTCTAATACCGGCTTTAATATTTTCCATTTTCCAGTAGTCTCTCAAGCTGCACATATAAAGATGTCTCGTCTCGTACTACACCGGGTGCTGGCCAGTCCACCGGCGCGCGCCGTCATGATGCTGAGCGATATACTGGGACTGCAGCTGCAGTTCAACGATGTCAAGCTAATGCAGGGAGAGCACAAGTCGCCGGAGTTTAAGAAGGTATGCCAGTATCACGGGTGAATCCATACTAATTCATACTCATATTATAAAGTTAAAGTTAAAAGTTGAAAGTTACCCTGTCTGTTTCCTGTTCAAAATCAAAAGTCTCTCTTTCTGTCTTTTCTCCAACTCATACTTCAAATAACCAAACTGTAGCGGCATCTACAAAAGCCACATGCGAGCTACACGTCACAATGACGTCACACAACACCCGTCTGGTCGGAGGATCCCTTTTCTATGGAGGTTTGAGTGAACTTTACACCCTGTTCCTCCTACCTCTATACTGGTGACCCGAAAATGAACTTCAGCGCAGCCTTCGTGCAAGTACATCAGCGTGACGTCATCATCACTTCCTTCAAGCTTTCGAGCGGCGAGTCACACAGCACCCACGGCTTCAACGGGTATCCTGACCACCAGCATGCAGCAACCGCGCATACCTGGTCATCACCCTCAGCCTCATCAGCAACCTTGGCACAGCACACTGCACTCTCGGCCGGTGCACAAGCAGAGCCTACAAAACCCTCTCCTGGTCGACGCTAGCAGTCAGCGACAACTTGGCGCTGTACCACATCCGATGCACTGGAGCATAACGCAGCGCCACCCCGACTCACTGGGGAATCTTCGCAGACAGTTCCGACTCACCGCGAACTATGCGACACCCGGTTCCGACTCACTGGAACCTCACCTAGCCCTGGCAAGCACCGCAAGATACAGGACTCAGCCCACTATTGACCTCCGGTCTCCGGGGGGGAGTGGTGTAGCGGCATCTATAAAAGCCACATGGGAGCTACACGTCACACTGACGTCACGCAAAATCCTGCATCGCGCAAGCAGAGTTTACCGCGCAACTAGCATATATACAACATCCCGACGTCCATCGTCGGGCAGTTGCCCACCAGACACGACACCCGTCTGGTCGGAGGATCCTCCCTTTTCTATGGAGGTGTGAGTAAACTTTACATCCTGTTCCTCATACCTCTATACCTTGTTGTTTTATGAAAGAAAAGAAAAATTGTTTAGTCTGCACAAACAAAACGTACATTACGAATAAATGACATTAAAATACACACATACAATATAGCCAAAAGCCTCGTATTCAATCCATAAAAGTTTGTCAATTTTGTCCATTGCTTGATGTTAGGGCCAGGGACCAAATACAATAAACATTGCTCTGTGTTGCGACACTGGCAAATGACAAAAACAATCGATCAAAACAAAAACAAAATGCCGATTGCAGAGTGTAAAAATGACTACTTTTATAACAAACAAACAACAATAAAAAGAACAATTAAGCAGTGCGTCGCATCTGTGCAAGAACAGCGGGGTAATTACGTAACACCCTAACAGTAGGAATGGGTTTCATTTTGACAGTTCAACAACATTCATTGCGTTATTTACGTTGATGAGCAGACAAATTTTTAGAACATATGAAGCAATGGATTAGCAATAGGCTTCAAAATGATTCAGATTGTGATAGATAGTGTATTACGTAATTAGGGTGCAGGTTGTTGCTCAGCAAAATGCTGTGACTTCGGACGAATCTATCGTCAACAGTGCTGATTTTCAGCAACTACCTCTCGAATGACTTAATAACGTCCCCCTGTGTAATATAATAAATCGGGTAAAATTTTCCACAGAACTAAATGTAATTCTAACTAAACATAGTATGTATTTGTAAATAAAAAAATATAAATAAATATATGTCGGAAATACGTTAAATCAATCGTTTGACTTTGACTAATCGGGACGCCAGCGCCACCAGGTGGCGCTCGACAGAGTCTATAACATAACGCTTGACCAGAGTTAAAGCAGAGTTTGTTGTTGGCGGTTAAGCAGTGAACACGTTTAGAAACTGTCGCGCGTTCTGTATAGTTGTGTCGTGTACCTACAATGTGTGATTCGCTAGTGAGATTAATTTGTTCGTAAATTATAATTTGATTTGAACTGCAAACGGTTTTTCTATTGCGCAATAACCAACATTACCCATAGTACGCCCACAGTAGTTAAAATATGGCTGATAATACCGAGAGAGACATACCTTCTCCGTCATTTATACATGTATATATATCATGTCATGTCACGTCATGTATATATCTGTATTATGACATGCAAAAGACATTCAGCCTTAGGGTGATAAAGCAATTACGAGGTAGACTATACCTCTCTGTCTTATGATATCTCTGGCCATGTGTGCACCACAATCATGTCCAGAGATGAAGATCCTCCTCCATCCTCCCATCCCTCTAGAACTGACAACTTTAACATTTTGATGAAGGTCAACGGTACTGTTGACGTATTCTAATTTCGTGATAAAACCACTAATTCGCTGCCCTTTTCCTTCTGCAGTTAAACCCCATGGGTACGGTGCCGGTGCTACAAGATGGCGAATTCGTTTTGTCAGAAAGGTATAGTAGCTAATAATCTATCGCAAAAATTATGAACTTCCTTACAAAATTTCATCTCCTATTTAACCCCATTAAGGAATCCTTTGGTGGTATGAATTAAAAAAAAATCGTTCTTAGTTCTCACTTTCGCTATTTAAGGAACTCTTGTGAGTGAACGAATGAATGAATTTAAGCTGAATCCTCAGCTGTAGCCCGCCAAATTCATTTTTTCTTTGGTTTTTCACAAATTGTCGCTCTGTTTTACGTCGTATGTTGATCGAAATGTGATTTGCGACTGTAAGAATTATATAGGTGTCGTTAAACTTTGGAAATTTGTTCCCCCTAGGAATTTTCATATGAAATATTCGGAAAAAAAATTGAGAGGAACAAATTTCCAAAGTTTGACAATTGATATGTATGATTATTATTCAGTAAATATATCATTCCTACAGTCGCAAATCGCATTTTGATCAATATGCCACGTAAAACAGAGCTGCAATTTGCAAAAGACCAAAGAAAATTTGAATTTGGCGGGCTACAGGTGAGGATTCAGCTTAAGTAGATTATTCGCACACCCCTCAAAACTGTATCCTAAGTGTGTTGTTAATATTTTCAGTCACGCTATAATGAAGTACCTGGTGTCGGTATACGGAGGCGACAAGAGCGAGTCGTTGTACCCGAGCGACGTGCGCACGCGCGCGCTTGCTGACCAGGCTATGTTCTTCAACGCTGGCGTGTTCTTCAAGGCGCTGGGAAATGTTGGGGTACGTTTATACATTATTTAGCTTTTACCCGCACATTTTCTACCGTGGTCTATGTCTATGTGTATATACCACAGGACGGTGCAGTTTTCAGGACATTCCTATGTCACTCCCCAACCTATAATGCAGTGCAGTGCGATGCGCGCTCGAACACGGACGTGTTTCCACTGTGCACGGTACGAATTTTATTCACGAGTTGCGCGGCCATAGCCGCTGCCCGTAAACGCAATGAGTTCCAAACAACTCATAGTCAATGAATTGCTGGCATTCCTGGTCCATGCTATCGACTACATGGACGAGGTGAGCATCCTGCAGATATGCCGGTCCAATTATAAGGAGGACGAGATCTGCAGCGGAAAACGATTGCTGTTCCAGTCGCTTGGAAAACTAGACCAAATGCCCTCTCGCCGCAGAGATGGAACCGAGAAGAGTCTTCAAGATATAATCGATATGTTGAAGAAGACTGACCCGGACGACGTGCCTGATTTCGTGGCGAAGGAGCTAGGTAAGCTGCCCCCAGTCACGTTCGATCACGTCGACGTGACGCGGCTGTTAAAGGACATCACTACCTTAAAAGTGGAGATGACAAAGATGCAGTCCAGAATGGAGGAATCAGAAAAAGTCAATACTGATCTACGTGCAGAAATAGCATTATTGCGCAACGTTGGTTCGGTAATTGGGTCACCTGAGGCCTCACGGGTGAACACTCGTCGAGGGGCGCAAAATGCATCCGTCGGCAGTTTTGAATCGGCAAACACAAGTGCGTCACTAGCTGCCGATAACGCTGAGCAAGCGCCGCCCGCCGTCGCCGTCTCCTGCACCACAACACCGGCTGCGGAAACGTCACGCGTAGGTACATTGACCCCTAAACGTGCCTACGCTGCTATTGTCACTGGTGGCAAACCAGATGTGTCGCAACCAAAGCGACAATCTAGAAAAGGGGAAAAACAGAAAAAGGGTACTCAACCTGCCCTGACTGCGGTCCGTAGCTCCTTGCCAAAAACCTGCAGCCAAGTTGATGAAGAGGGTTTCACGAAAGTGGAAAGGAAGAGGAAGAAGCCCTGTTCTCGTAACCTGTGCGGCACCGCACCGAGTGGACCCAATATGCTGTTGCGCCCTGCTGTGCCTACGACGCAGCTGTACCTATCGCGTCTGCATCACTCCACTACAACTGAGGAAGTCGTGCAGTATTTGAAAGTGAAGACCAACTGGACTCTGAGGGTTGAAAGGTTGGAATCGCGCCACAACATCAACTTTAAGTCATTCGTGGTACGAGTTCCAACCCACCATCTACAGACTTGCCTGAAAGAGGACTTTTGGCCGAAAGGTGTCGTTTATCGACGCTTCCGAGGACGGTTACGCGACACCACGCAGCGATACACGATGCCGTCAACATTACGTGTATAGATAGTTTTATAAGTTTGTTTGATATGTATTAGTTTATTATTATATAAGATTATTTCGTGTATTTTATGTATGGGCCTTTAGTTGCCTGATAATAAAATGATTATTATTATTATTATAATCTATACAGGGTGGCCCATGAAAACACGCCCAAAAGAAATTTTAAACTTCAAAGGCATCCCGAAACACCCCCATTATAGTTTAGGAGCTAACCTTTTTTTAACTCTCATCTGACTTCAAATTTAATTAATTTTCTCTCCCTGTTGTTGCATTTATTAATATTTTTTTTTAATAATAATTCCTTTCAGTATTCTTTACGATCGATAAAACACTGTCTCTCTAATTGTATCTATGCAAAAAATCAAGTCGATCCGTTGCTTCGTTTCTGCGTAAAGAATGAACAAACCAACAAACACACTTTTGCATTTATAATATCATAAAAGGACAGTAATCATAGATATAATATCATAGATATAGTATCAGCCGGCGTGCAAAGTACAGTAACTTTACAATATCATATATCTTTTGGACTTTGAACATTAAAGTTATCAATTTATTTTGCTTTTATTATCACTTTTCTCGCCACTTGTATCGTTTATGGGCTGATTTGACCAAAGTCGGATATCTTTTACCCGTGGAATAAAATTGACGTCTGACAGTTTTATTATGGAAAAGCTGTCAAAAATTCAAAACTTATTCGCAGGATAAGACTTATTCTACGTATACAAGTTTGGTGAAATTCGCTCTAAATTATGTCAAGGTAACTTAGTGTAACTTAAGGTTACTTACTGTTAACTTTGTCAGTAAATGTTCAAGCCTTCAAGGTTTTCATAAGCAGACTATAACTATTCGCCGGAGTGGGTTCTCCTTTCGTAACGGTGCGAACTACGTATATGCTAATAGTTTATGCTGATCGTGCAAGTCGCCAAGAAATATTTCAGTAATATATTAAAATATTTTTTTTCTGAGAAATACGTGTATCGCATGCATGGCCCATGTCCAGCAGTTGACGTCGTTCGGCTGAATAATGATAGTGACATAAAATCGTTGTCCGTAGATGCGAGTGAAATCGCGGGGAATAACTATATTCTAATATTTGTGGAAACATATAGGCTGATTATGCTAAGTCACTAATTGAACCAAATCTGTTCACAAATTGATAAAATTCAAGGTTTTGATTCCGAATTTAAAAAAAAAAAAACAATAGAGCTGGATGCGTAAATGTCACTTTTTGTTCCTGACCTCCTCTATTGATAATGTAAACAAGAATTAATCTTTATGATTATTAATAAGTGTAATTTTAGTTAATTTTTTTGTCGGTTTTAATATTTCTCGAAACATTGAGAGAATTCCAGCAAATGAAATAAGTCGAGAAACCAGAAACCCCAGTAGGACCTACCATTATCGTCTAATAATCTCCTTTATATCAACAGCAAGCCTCCTTCTTTGGTGGCATAACTCAGCCGACCAGCGAGCACATTAAGGACATAGAGTCTTCATTCTCAGTCGTAGACGCGTACGTGCGAGATCGCCCTTACATCGCGACCGATCGACTGACGATCGCCGACTTAGCCGCCGGCTCCACGGCCACTGCGATTCAAGTGTTCCATAAATTGGATGCTGATAAGTATGTATTTTCTCTCTTTATCTTGTTACTGTATATGCGAGCGTAGCTTCGAATCCCAAGACCAGCACCTTAATTGTGTAACACGCACTTAATCACAACGTAAATAACGCAATGAATGTTGTTGAACTGTCAAAATGAAAGCCATTCCTACTGTTAGTGTATTACGCAATTACCCCGCAGCACCCTTATTGCGTAACACACTTTCAATCACAATCTGAATAATTTTGAAGGATATTGCTAATCCATTGCTTCTATGTTTGAAAAATGTGTCTGCTCAATAACGTAAATAACGCAATGAATGTTGTTGAACCGTCAAAATGACAGCCACTCCTACTGTTAGTGTGTTACGCAGTTAACCCGCAGTATTTAAATTTTTGATAGAAAATACAAGTCCAGTGAACCGTCATGAGCTCATGACACAACTTCGAGTGAAGTTATTTGTATAAAATAATAATAATACCAGCCTATTATTATCCCCCTGCAGGGCAAAGGCCTCTTCTCATACAGCCAATTTACACGAAACTTTAATAGATTATACACCTAAACCTTCCTCAGGAATCGCGTTCAGACAGACAGACAGATGCGGCGGGGGGGACTTTGTTTTATAATAGTGATACAAGTAACTAGCACCGGTGACGAAAAACATCGTGAGGAAACTTGGACTATAATAAAATTAATATAAGTCTGAAATCGCCAATCCGCCTTGAGCAAACGTGCTGATCAATGCTCGTGCCATCTCTCTATGAGAACAGGCGAATAATAGGCTCGTATTGTTAGTACGAGTATATTATATATTTTAATAATAATTGGAGCATCTTAATCTATTTCAGGTTTCCCCGCTGTGCTGATTGGGTGTCCCGTTTGGAAGAGGAGCATGTCTTCAAGACTATCATGGCCCCAGGAGTCGCCTACTTCTCTAAAGTTATGACCATGTTATGGGAGCAGAATAAGGCTAAAAATAATAAGAAATAAACAAATATTTATTGTAAATAACAAAGTGCTTTAAAAAGGTATTTCAATAATCGCCCTTGTTAAAACCCTTTTTGTGGAAGAGGTAAGCAAGAAATGTTGTTTTTTTTTTCGAATTCTATTGTGTTTTTCTCTAGGCACGAATTATAATGAGAGTACCTAACTAACGCCATGGTACAAAATATTAGCCAGCCATGAATAAAACACTTGTTTTTCTCAGCATTATTTGTTTACTCAGCACCAAGTGGTCATCAGTGACCAAACGTCAGGAGAAGATTGCATGAAGTTAATCTTTACGCTCCCAATCCGCTTAGACTTCCTGGGCCTGCAGTCTCGATATTAGATAGCGACAAAAATCTGTCGCTAAGTCGTATTGATGACAAATTCATTTAATAGATTTTTAACTTTATTTCCAAAGAATAAGGTTGAAAGTCTATTAAAGAAATTTGACATTGGTTGGACTTAACGACCGATTTTTGTCGGTATCTATGTCGAGCCTGCCGGCCCAGGACCTGCAGTCTCGACATTAGATAGCGACAAAAAGCTGTCGCTAAGTCGTATCGATGTCAAAATTCTTTAATAGATTTTGAACTTTATTTCCAAAGAATAAGGTTGAAAATCTATTAAAGAAATTTGACATCGATAGGACTTAGCGACAGCTTTTTGTCGTTATCTAATGTCGAGACTGCAGGCCCTGCTTTTCGTCGCGGAATGTCGTACTTTCATGATGTCCAACAGTTTTCAGACGGAAAATGTTACCGATCGGTAAAATTATTCAACACGTTCAAAACGGTTTCACTTTCTTCTGAAAAATTATTTATTCGCAACAACTGACCAATGTCTACTTGAAAACAAGGTTTTCTGACGGTTTGCTATGAGTTTTAGTGTTTGCCTATAATTTTCCCAAATCGCTCATTTGGAGAAACATCGACGTAACTGCTGCTTTTAAAATTTTACAGGAGAGTGATTTAAAGTCGCTTTTTTTTTGTTATCTGTTACCGTCTCGTTCTGAAATGTTGATAAATCCTAAAAACATATTAAATATTTCACGCCTCTGCTCCTCTGAATTTTTTTTCGAGCACAATATATATCGACAACTCATTTATGGGAAAAATTACATGTACGTCGTTGTTTCTCCAAATGAGCGAAATGGTCCCCTGGGTACGTACGGCGTACAAGTGTCTGAAAGTTTTATTTTCTATATTTAAAATATATCGTTCAACTACATTCTGAAAATCAGACAGATTGCTATGAAAAAGTTCGGTAAGTTTTTTTTTTATATTTTTGAGAATCCGGTAAGTCAGACGTGACTTGGAAAATTACTGAAATTAGGATGATTGGATTCAGATTTCTATCGATTGTATACGGTTTTGTTCGTAAAACGATATGGCAAACATTTTAGGAGCTCGCGTACTAATATAGGTACTTATAATTATATAAATAACTAGCCTTAGCCCGCGGCTTCGCCCGCGTGGATGCCGGAAATTACCCCACGGGAACTTACCACCGCGATATAAAGTATCCTACGTGTTAATCCAGTAGTTTCCGTAGTATGTTTTTTTTTTTTTGGGAAATCATCAAATGTCTTCTCCTGCTCTGGGCGGAGCGGAAGGGCGTGTCAGACTCTTATTGATTAAAACCCACCCGTGTGCCTTCAGTTGCCTGTGCGCCAGGGCCACGGTAACTCTTTCGAACAATCCGCGACCCCGGCAGAGGTTATAAACTATCTGAGTTCCAAATGTCATCCAAATCCGTTCAGTAGTTTTTGCGTGAAATAGTAACAAACATCCATCCTTCCAACCATCCTCATAAACTTTCACGTTTATAATATTAGTAGGATTAGTAAGATGTTGCATAAAGTGACAGCAGAGATAGCAAAGCTGCTATCTACTAGTGATTCGAATTACTCAAAATGTTGGACCTTGAACCCTCTCAGTATCCAATTATTTCTAATCTTCGATAATATTATCATTGCCATAATATGTCGGTTATCAGTGTTTGTTATCACTATCAGACAGTTTACTTTTAGTTTGAATTGAAGACTACTAGTAAGAATATTTAAAATACATAACGTGCATAACATAGTGTTTTTTTTTATAATTTCCGCGTAGCGCTTTTTGGTATGTTTCCTAAATTGTTACATGTTATAAAACGCAACGTGGCTTCGTCTCTCCGTTAGTGTACTTAATTTTATTCATACAATTTCTTTTTTGTGTAAACGAGACAAAAGGAGTATGTAAGGTTCGTAGCAGGTGGCGTTCTGTAGTTACTGCCCACCCCTATGGGAAGAAAGCGTGAGTTTATGAATGTGTACAATTTTTTTTAACAATTAGCAGTGTCAATAATATTAAATCAAATGGTAGAAAAAATCCGACACAGCTGTTTATTTAGCAATTAATATTAAAAGTAGCCGGTACTGTACTACTATTTATTTATTTATTAATAACCAACTTATATTTACAGTTTTCACCACACACAAGTTATCAGTCAATACTAGTAATTACAAATACAATCATAAAATTTGGTAAAATTACATAAAAGTAGACAAAGGGGGGGGGGGGGGTGACTACTGTCGCTGTTGGGTAAAAAAATTGCTACAGTCTTTCCCTCGAGCACTTTTGCGCTACTTTCTGTCAATTCTAATCAAGTCGTGTTCTAGCGTGGCATTGTCTCCTGCCACACTCAAAAAATAAACAATAATTTACTTCAACTGGCCAAAATATCTTAGCAAATGTTAAAAAAAAAACGTTGAAATATTCTCAATCCTACTTCCTACTAATATTATAAATTTTTACGTGAAAGTTTGGATTTTTGTTACTCAATCACTCAAAAACGGCTGAACGGATTTGGATGAAAGGCGTATAGATAGTTTATAACCTGGATTAACACATGGGATACTTTTATCCCGGGAGCACTTTCCTTGGGATAATTCCAGACCTCGGACGAAGCCGCGGAGGTAAAAGCTAGCAATATTATAAAAGTACAGTCAGCAAAGGAGACAAGTATCCAGGGTCGCCGGATATAGTTGAAATTTTGTAAGAAACCGATGAATATTTTGGAATGAAATTTAATTTGATAAATTACCAGTTTGTTTTCTTTTAATTTTATTTTATTTTATTCGAAAACATTCATCGGTTTCTTACTAAACTTCCAACTATATCCGGCGATCCTGAATACTTATCTCTTTTGCTGACTGTACCTTTTCACGCCCTAACCACTAAACCCACTGTTATGAAATTCGACAGGTAGGTAGCCTGGAGCCTCTAGAAGGACATAGGCTATTTTTCATCCTGGATATTTGTATAAAAAACGAAGAAATACAAAATACACGCAGACGAAGTCGCCAGCAACAGCTAGTCTGTCTTTTTTTTTATGCATAAGCATAAGCACAATCAGCCTATAACGTTCCCACTGCTGGGACACCGGCCTCCTCTCTGTGAGAGGGAGTGGGCCATATTCCACCACGCGGGCCCAGTGCGGCTTGGCGGATGTCATGTCTTCGAATATTTGTTTCTAGGACATGCCGGTTTCCTTACGATGTTTTTCTTCACCGTTGTGAGAGCAGCGGTGATGAAATTAAATACTCAAAGTAAAGTGCCTGCTTGGGTTCGAACTCACGACATATAACTCGTAAGTTGGGACCGATAACACTGGGCCACCGCAGCTTTTTTAAATTTTTTAATAACAGCGTTCTAAAATAGATTGTTCAATTAAAGTTAGTACTGATAATAATTGACTATTTTTAAGTGAGAACCCTTAGTATCACAGTAAATAATGTAAATATTGTAACGTTCTTATGAATGATGTTCCAGAATCAAATATGGCGCCGCTCTTATACAAAGTAGAGGCGAGTCCGCCTGCGTGCGCGGTGCGAATGGTCGCGGACATTATCGGCCTGCAGATGGCCTTCAAAGACCTAAACATTAACCAGAGGGAGCACAAGTCTTCAGGGTATTTGCAGGTAATGTTCCACATTGTTTTAATAACTCCCGGTTCCTGAAACGAAAAAAAGCATAGCCAAGCGCGCGTCAAGTGCTTTGATTGGTTGACTGAATTATCAACAGCCAATCCGAACACTTCACTTGTGTTTAACGTCGATAATTTTTGTTCCTGGCGTATACCACACTTTACAATTTATAACTTACAAATTTGTAAATTGTACAAGTCCGTGTAAGTACCACAAAACAAGCCACACAATTGTAACGGAAAAACTTTACAAATATGTAAATTTTAGTGACAAGTCTACAATTTATACATAGCCCACACGCTTTGTGTTACGCTTTAAAAAATGCGAAAGAATTGTGGATTGTAAATTGTAATTCATACATATTTGTAATTTCTGTGTTACGCAATTTTTACTTATGATAAAATTGAATAGTTGAATATGCTATGTAATGGTCTGTGCTTGCGTGTGTGCGTGCGCGCGTGCGCGCGTGCGTGCGTGCGTGCGTGCGTGCGTGCGTGCGTGCGTGCGTGCGTGCGTGCGTGCGTGCTTGCGTGCGTGCGTGTGTGTGTGTGTGTGACTGCTAAGCGTGAGGTCCTGGGCTAGAATCGGAGCACCTTCATTGCCTAACACACTTACAATCACAATCTGAATCATTTTGAAGGATATAGCTCATCCATGGCTTCATATGTTCGAAAAATTTGTCTGCCAACAACGTAAATCATGCAATGAATATGGTTGAACTGTCAAAATGAAAGCCATTCCTACTGTTAGTATGTTACGCAATTACCTCGCAGCTTACAATTCAATATTCTATTGTGTTTAGTATCAGCCAGACATCTACAAGAATACTTCGCGTGTTTACAATAATGTTGTAAGATTTACAAATTTGTAAATTGTAATTGTTTTGTGGTATAGGGCCCTGATCTAGAATAATGTTAACCGTTACTTTTATCTTACAGTTAAATCCGCTCGGAACCATACCGGTACTCGTGGATGACGACTTTGTTTTATCTGACAGGTAAATATTAGCACCGATGCTAGTTAGAATAATTAATACGTCACCTTTTATGACATGGGAATTAAAACCTCTGCCTGTTCCTTCGGGAATACAGGCGTGAAGGTATACCTTAGGTAAACATTCATTCACATACATGGGAATATTAAAAACATAAAGAAAGATAGAAGAATATTTTATTTGGGATACGCACAGGAATTACAAACCGTAAAAAAGTAGCATTTAAAACTAACAAAATTGAGATTAAAAACAAAAAATAATACAAAAAGAACTGTGCGAAGCCAAAAAAGGCTCCTATCTCAGCATAATGCTGCGATATTAAAATTAATATTGTTTGGCGTATTGTAAAAACTATTATGATGTGGGTAGATAAAAAATAACACGTGTGGCACTCGGGGACTGCCGCGGTAAATCTATTGCATAGCATTTTTTATCAACTTATGCAATTATAATTATTTATTTATTTTTTATTTATGCAGTTTTTTTTTCTTTGATATTAATTCAAGTACAGTCGTACCATATACATACACGTTAAGCGAGCGCTCGGCCGAGCTACATGGTAGGCGGAGTGGGGGGTGTTATGTTTTATTTTCGTAACGGAATTTCTTGATTCGGTCGCCGCGCTCAAAGCCCGCGATAAAAGCTATGCAATAGCTTAAAAAAAAACTGACAATGTCCGCTCGATACACGGGCTCAAATATAAAAGTAAACAAGTTTCCGTACTACACAGATTGGTTATGATTATATAATTCCGAAGGCTCATCTCTTTGTTTATTTGTTCCTGACGCTTCTATTTGAGCGATCTCAGTCACTCACTATTAAAGGCTGACGCTCATTTGAGTTGGCCGCAACGCTACTCAAAAATCCTCTTACATCCCTTTCGTACATTTACGCAAAATTCTAAATTTCTGCGCAAATGAAATAAACATAAAATAAGAGAATGCTAAAGCAAAAAAAAAATGAAATAAAAGAAAGTAATGAGAGTATGCTTAGATGGTTTGGTCATGTGAGAGAATGAATGAAGGGCGACTAACAAAAGGTATTTACAAGGCAGATGTGAGTGGAAACGCCGGGAGGGGACGCTCTAGGAAGACATATAGTGACCTTATGGGTGATGTTCTTCAAAAAGGTCAGGTGCGTAGTACTCTCAACCGGCGTGCGTGTATGGCCAGATGTATGAACGTAAACGAGGCAAAAGGAGTATGTAAGGATCGTAGCAGGTGGCGTTCTGTAGTTTCTGCCTACCCCCATGGGAAGCAGGCGTGAGTTTATGTATGTATGTATGTGTGTGTTTCTTTCTTCTTTCTTTAAGAGAATTAGAGCCACGGCCATGTCCTATCACATTTTGTCCTTAATCCGTAACACGCACAAACTCAAACTCAAAGCATTTATTTCAATTAAACCATTTACAGGCACTTTTGAATTGTCAAAGAGTCGGTCAGTTAGTCAGAAAGTTGAAGCTAGTTGCCCATTCCAAAACGTAGATCTCTATGGAGAAGAACGGGCAAGAAACTCCAAGGACACTCTTTTTAAATCAAGATATTACAAAATCCTGGGTACATTATTCGTGTTGCTTCTATATGCGAGAACAATGAAAAAAAATATATAAAAAAACAATTCAAAATATAAGATTAATAATAAAAATAAGCCGTGGCAGTTAAGAGATGACCAGTCTCAACTGACGGCGCCCGTTCACGAACATGACGCGTGGATCAGCACCATCCAGCTCAACCATTTTGTAGGGAACCGAATGATCCAACACACGCGCCACCAACAGTGAGACATTTAAGTGAGCATGACATAGTCCCTACTGCCATGGTGTCAAGTCAACATAATTATATAATAAACGAATCCATTGTACTCACATTTACAAAATTGCAATATGCTTCTAAATTATACAAAACTATAGTTTGCTATGTATTTGAGCAATTAATAAAATTTTACTACATTTCTCTTTACAGCCACGCCATAATGATCTACTTGATATCAAAGTACGGCGGCGACAAGGGTGAGTCGTTGTACCCGAGCGACATGCGCACGCGCGCCATTGTCAACCAGGTCATGTTCTTCGATACTGGCATACTGTTTATCAGGATTAAAGTTGTTGCTGTAAGTATACAAGTATTATTACCGACCTATTATTGTCCCTCTGCAGGGCAAAGGCCTGTTCCCCTACAGAGAAGACACGAGCATTGTTCACCACGTTTGCTCAAGGCGGATATGCGGTTTCCGACTTATATTAATCGCTTGAAGGACACTAAAAGACACTAGAAGTTTTATTATTGTTACGTCTGGGGACGTTTAGTATCCCTCAAAGTGTTAATAACACAGAGAGATTACTACAAGAACCCAGTTTTTAACACGCTTTTATTAACTTGTATGTTTGTTTGTTTGTTTGTAACGGAATCTTGGCACGTGATTTTCACCCATTTCAAAACGTCGAATTAAATTGAAACTTTGCACACTTATCAAGGACCGATGACAATAGCATAATTTAAGAAGTTTGTCCCATTATCCTGATCTTCACAATTCGCGATTTTTAGTTGAATAAAACTAAAAAAACACGCTTTTGTAGTTAGCCGAACTAAAAAATAGAAAATAAATATAGTAAAAGAACTGAAAACACGCTTTAATAGAAAACTAAACTAAAAAGTAGCAAATCATTTTAAATAAATTTTAATTAATTTAGTTATTAACAAAAAAAAATACTTTAAAAAAGCGTGACGTGCTTTTTACGATATTTTCATAATTACTCTACTTTTAACAATATTATGTCAATAAAATATGTATAACAATTGACATCAAGCAAGCACACCACGCTTTTTTACAATAAAATCTTTATTTTTTGTTAATCACATTATTCTTAATTTAAATTTATTTTAAATTATTTTCTACTTTTTAGTTTGGTTTTCTTTTATAGCATGCTTTCAGTTCTTTTTTAAACTATTATTTTGAATACATAAATATTATATTTGTCGTAAGACACATTCATATTGTACTTTTAAATGATTTACTGTTATTAATAACGAATTTATTTCGGGTTTACCCGACCTCGACCGAACTCGCAAACTCGGTGTGATAGCTCATGACTATGACCTCTATTAGGGTTCGAAACTTGACGGGTTACACGAAGAGGTACCCTGAAAAAAAAAAACTGTAGAACATTCAAACTGAAACTCTCAGCGTTTATTTCAATTAAAGCATTTAAGGTGCATCCAGACAGAGCGAGGCATGCGCAGCAAATGATTTTTATTACATGTTTGGCTGCCTCAGCCAGAGGCAGCCAAACATATTAAAAAAAAATCATTTGCGGCGCATGACTCGCTCTGTCTGAATGCACCTTTTCAGGCACTTTTTAACTGTCAAAGATTCTGTCAGTTGGGGCAGAAGCTAATGTCCATTCTAAAACGTAGAAAATCTATGGAGAAGAACGGGCAAGAAACTCCACCAAGGAGACTTTTAAATCAAGATATTACAAAATCCTGGGTACAATATTCTTGTTACTTCTATATGTGAGAACAGTGTAAAGTTATTAAGTAAGCACAAGATATTTCAGCTGAGATTGTAACAGGCTATAAGAGTAGGGGAATGACCAAAGAAACGATTGATGGACTGTGTGAAAGATGATGTGGTTAGAAAGGGCCTACCGAGGTGACGACAAAGAGGAAAGAAGTGTGTGAGAAGAAGTGCGTATGAAGTGTGTGGGGGTGTGTTTGTGAGGGGATGTGTGGGGGTGTGTTTGTGAGGGGGTGTGTGGGGGTGTGTTTATGAGGGGGTGTGTGGCGGTGTGTTTGTGAGGGGGTGTGTGTGCGTGTGAGGGGGCGTGTGTGAGTGTGAGGTTGTGAGGGTGGGTGTGTGTGTGTGTATGTTTAAGTATGGAATAAAAAGACATGTAGCGCCGACCCCTAATTAATTGGGATATAAGGGAGGAGAATGATGATGATGATCATTAGAAGAGATTAACAGGAATACTAGTAATGTTAGCAGTTTGGTAGTTTTTAGTTTTCCCTGCAAAAATTTGGCAAACCGGAACTATTGTAGCAAAAGTTGAATTTTGTTATCTGAGGGTTGAAAAAATCAAAATTCACATACACGTAAACTGCGTAATCTGATCTAAACATGCCTTAACTTTAACAAAACGCTACACTACTAAATATAAATCCCCATTCCAGTTACCGACCATAATGGAGGGTTTGAAAGCCCCTACAGAGAAGCACTTACATGACCTAGAGGAGGCCTACGGCATGATAGAGGCCTACTTATCTCGTAGCAAGTACATCGCGGCGGAACATCTGACGATAGCTGACCTCTCTGTCGCCACTACACTCGCAGCTGCTGAGGCGATACTACCGTTAAATAAAGACAAGTAAGTCAATCTTCCTAACCTTTTTCCAACATGTTGGGGTCAGCTTCCAGTCTGAATTCCAGTATTTTACATGGAGCGACTGCCTATCTGGCCTCCACAACCCCGTAGATCGAAGAAATAAATACCTACCTACTTTCGTTTCAGACAGCCATACTCATATTAGTACCACATTTTTAAACTAATAACTAGCAATTAATTGGTAATTCACTAAACCATACTAATATTATAAATTCAAAAGTAACTCTGTCTGTATGTTACCTTTTCACGCCTAAACCACTGAACGGAGTTCGATAAAATTTGGCGAGGAGATAGATGACATCTTGGGGGAGGACATAGGCTACTTTGTCCCGGTAGCACGTTCCCGAGGGATAATTTCCGACATCCACGCGGATTTCTTTGACAAGATCTTAACTTCAAATTGTCAATTCGGAAACCGGGTAGTCCGGGTATTTCTGAAGTTGATACGCCACATTTTAATTTACATTACATCACGCGTGTATTTCCCGAAGGCTTCGGCAGAGGTGTTTAGCACATCCTCATTTACTCAGTTATGTTTAAGTTCCTAATTGTAGTAGGGAGCGAGCCTGTTGCCATCAACCGGGCACAAATCCAGACTCTGAGCTGCTGAAAAATTCCAGATGGAAAAACCCCATAACACTGCCCGACCTGGGAATCGAACCACGGAATCCATTTCAGCATATTTTTTTATATCATCATTAAAATTTGCTATCTTTGTCTTCCTAGGTTCCCCCTCACCGCTAAATGGCAGTCCCTGCTGCAAGAACTGCCGTTCTTCAAGACCATCGCGACGCCCGGCATCGCCAAGTTCAACGTCGCCATGCAGTACTACTGGAAAAAGAACAATGAACAATAAATATTACGTTAGTTTCTGGTTTTTTATTATGTTACTATAATTCCGCCACCGAGGCAATGTGTTCCTGGCACCTCTCAGTTGGGCACGTTTAGGAGTTAATAAAGTTTAAATTCGTAAAACACGTATTATTTTGTAATCAACGTTTGCAGTCCTTTAACAGTTATTTTTTCAGTTTACCACTGATTGGTCTTTATTGTCGTTGCCTTTATGGTTACTGTCAGATGCAAAATAAATGTGGAAGGAGTTTATATAACTGCACAGTGTCAGGAACGCATTCTCTCATTATTAGTTGATTATTTTACTTTGAAGGTAGCTGTTTTGTATGCTGTGGCTACATATGCGCACAAATAGTAGCGGGTTATGGTGCGAAAGCGCGGCAATACTGCCTCATAAGCCAAAAAGCGTCATCTCAAAAAAGTGAGACTCAAGAAAATTCATGTTTTAGTTTTTTGATTTCGCGTCAACTTAGTAAAGTAGTTTTAAAATTATTAATTCGTAATATTAGATACTCATACCCATATTTCTTATTGATGTTTTAAAAAAAGGAAAAAAATATTGTTTTTACCTCATTTTTGAGATACCGCTATTGGTCTTCGAATAATATGTTTATTAATATGAGTTACCGCTTTTAGTTATAGTGTGTTCATAGGATTTTTCATACAAATGTTTTTATATACATTTTTGCTAAAAATCCATGTAAAAGAAAATAAAACACGAAAAAAGTGCATTTGGAAATAATTTTAATAAACTTAAGATTAACATAATTAGAAAATTTTAAATTTTGGAAATAGATAGGCATCTATGTCATAAATCACTCAGAAGTAAGGAGCTCCCTCCAGAAAGACAGTCTATTGCCTGGTATTATATTTTGAAGGGATTTCAAAATATTGTTCTTCTTGGCTTGCGAAATTCCGTTAAGCATGGTTTTCTTCTTTGGAGGTGGAAGAACATTCGTTTTTAAAATCTTGTTTCCAATAATACTAGCAGCTATATACTCACTATCAAAGGAAGTCTTGTAATTAAAATCGAAACTACTTCTCGTAGCTTCCACTTGCACTATATCGCAGATATAAGGACGTGGATTAAGGCGAGACAGTTTGTATTGCGTTGTATAATCTTGCCATTCATAAAAGTATTTGCGGTCCATTTTTTTTGGAATCACATTTTTCCCAGCACTACCGTAAGTAAATATACGGCCATTGTGTTTAAAAATAATGATATACCTCTCAGCTCCTTAGTAATATCGTATAAATTTGAGATATGCAATATTTTCTTAGTAGGTTTTAGGTGGTTTCTGGTTGAGATAGCGCCATGTAACTTAATTTAACCTGTAGGGAATTTGTTAAGCTATCAGATGCAACAAAAATCTGAAATTTGTATTTTTTTGAGATACCGCTTTTTGGCTCATGATGGCAGAATAGGTCGTGAAAACAAAGTACAGTACAAATATTTTCTTAATGCCCCTCGGAAATCATCAGAACTAAGTACTTTAAATGTTGTTACGTCAAAACAATAAAGTACTTAGTTCTGAATTCAAATCATTATACACGATAAATCTAATAATTGATGGACTTGGAAGTTAGCATTCGTTTGTATTCGGAAATGCGATGATTCTCGAGGGGCATTAAGAAAATAGTTGTACTGTACTTGTCTAGACCTGCGAAATCAAAAACTCGAATATTTATACTCTAACGACCCGCGCCGGACCGACCCGACGACCCGTGCCGGTGCTTCGTACGGATTTTGCAACTTGACGAAACAGAGATTGCTTGTCCTAGATCCTATTACCATGCATGGATTCAGTACATGATTCTAAAAGCCCCTGCTTTGAAAATGTCAGTCGGTTATTAAAAAAAGAAAATGCTGTTCCATACAGTTTGACCGCGTAGGTATTGCACTTTTTAACCGACAAAAAAAGGAGGAGGTTCACAAGTCGAGACGTATTTTTGTATGTATGGCCACGCATATCTTTTTTATACAAAATATTGTTTTTTTTTTTGATAACCGACTAAAAATTTCTACGCTAGGGGTCTAGAATCATGTACTAAATTCATGGTTACAGTTTGCACGTCGATGTCCCTGCCACCCTGTATATTGTAACTTTTATAATAACGTATTACACGTATAAACCTTCCGGTATACATTTTCAAAATTATGGTAGAAACCGCATCAAAATATATTGCGTAGTTTAGAAGAACAACGCGGTCACACACAGACATGAAAAGTGCCTTTAATTCATAATAAGTTCAGATGTGGCAACTTGACATAAGGAAATGTCCCTATTTATGCATGTTATTTAAAGTTGTCATTATCTTGTTGGTTATATGTAGGGTTGCCTACCAGAATAGTAATGAAAGGCTCGAGAGTCAAATGCCAACTGTTTATATTTCTCAATAAACTTATATTTATACATTTGTCTGTGTGTGTGTGTATGCGTGTGAGTATGTGTCCCCACAGTATACCTCCCCTTTTTTTTAAAAAAAAAAAGCATAACATGACATCACGCCTGTATTCCCAGAAGGGTTAGGCAGAGGTGTACCTATAGTACACCCACATTTTGCCAGTTATGTTTAAGTCCCATGTAATAGGGGGCGAGCCTATTCCTCTCAACCGGGCACAAATCTAGACTCCGTGCTGCTACTGAGAAATTCCAGATGGAAAAACCCAATAAAACGTTGCCCGACCCGGGAATCGAACCCAGGACCTCATGCTCAGTAGTAGTGCTTGCGACCACTAGACCAACGATGCAGTCATTACTCATTATCTTTAAGCTTTCTTTAAAATAAAATAAATAATATTCGCCGCAGCTCCCACATGTATCCCTCAGCCTTACCGATATTTTAACGAATTATAGAATGTTGGTATTATTTTCAAATCTAACACAATCACTGCGTTAGTTTGCCGTTATAAATCACATCAAATCGGTATACAATCGGCCTATAATTTTGCATCTTTTGTTAATCCTTGTCATAGCGATAAGGATTAACCAAAAATGTTTAGAAAAACGATGTTTGCCTGAGATAGCAATTTGCACTAAGCACAGCAAAAATAAAACAGGTAGTGATACAGACACGACCACTACACTTAAAAGAAACCACCTAAAGCTTTCGAATAAAAATATAGTTATGAATATAATTAGCAAAAACGGGAAAATTTTGTCAGCCTAGGTTATTTTGGCAAGGACAAACATCCAGCAAGGACAACATAGTTTTTAGAATGCTTGCAGAAAAACGCCCAGTTTTTCGCTAATACGTCAGTTGTAGTTAAGAAATTTAGAAAACGATTTCAAATGTACATTAAAAAAACATTTTTACAAAAAAACTAAAAATGATTTTATTTTAAATTTTGTAGTTGTGGTACCTGCCCCACACACATTCGTAAACCACTACTTGATATGTAAATAACCGTGACAGGAAATTATTAAAACATCATCAATATAAACTAAGTGGAAAAATACGCAGTATTAAGGATAACTCAAAAGCTCCTGGTCAGAACTTAATAAAATTTAAATGGGACTACATGTGAAGCATCAGCTTTCAAATAATAAAAGAATCATCCAAATCGGCTCACCCAGAAAAAAGTTCTGACCAGGTTCTAAAACACATTAAAAAAAAAAATAGTCGAATTGAGAACCTCCTCCTGTTTTGGAAGTCGGTTAAAAAGAGACAAATTTATCCAGGACATACAATTACGTCTACTCGAATAACGAAATTAGTTTTGGTAATTTCCTGGATATTTTGCCGAATTTATAAGTTGTTTATTAATATTATTTAAAACGAGGAAGTTTAATTTGATTTAAATGCAAGACGTAATATGATTTTTGTTTAATTTTGTGGTTATTCAAAATTTATGAATAATTTATTAAAGTGTATGAGTATATATTATTGTTGTGTTGTTGATGATGACTGTACTTGGGTTGAAAAGTAGGAAGAACAATCAAAAGTGAATTCCGATTATCCACCCCGTCTGGGGTGGACGGATGAACACGCGTTTCCGAGTATCCATCCTTTTTTTTGGTGTATATCTTCAAATAACTTCTTCCGCTCTGGGCGGAGCGCGAGGGCGTGTCAGTCTTTTATTGACAAAAAAGGTAAAGTGGGGCTACCTCGATGGATGTGGATCTGGAGCTATGTCGCAAACTATGCTCCACCTTCTATCCTGCCCTCTGTGTCCCAAAACTTGCAGTCAAAGTGACCTCTGCGCTGCCACCGATGACGCCGCGGAAGTGGCGAAGTTTTGGGCCAACAAAATATGAGAAAAGTCGTGCCAGCGACACGAAGAAGAAGACTGATTAAAACCCACCCGTGTTGCTTCAGTTGCCTGTGTGCCGGGGCTACGGTAACCCTGTCGAACAATCTGTGACCCTGGCAGGAGTATCCACTCTAGGGTGGCTGTTTTAGGGTGGCCAAAAGAATAAGCCCACATTTACACCTGACCTTTTTTTTCTCAGCTATCAATCTTTTCTTTCTACAAAGGAGTGTAAGGATCATAGCAGGTAGCGTTCTGTAATTTCAGCCTACCCCCATGGGAAACGGTAATGGCGGCGTTAGGCGTCGGCGAGAGCCGACAGCCTCGCGCATATGGGGGCCTCGCAAAAATGTTTTACAAGTTATTAAAAGTTTACTTATTTGTAATTATTTCTGTACGCGTGAGCAGTATTTATCCAGAGTCGCAGAGTCGTCTGGCAACACTATGAAAGTCATTAAAAAAATCATTTTTTTTGGCCATTGAACGGTCCTAGGCTCAAAAGAATTGAAATCAAGAGCCGCCAACATGCTTGAAAAAAATGAGTGATACCGCGCGCGAGACTTATTTTTGTTTCATTCATCTGTCACTAAACTCAGACTCGCAAGCAGAAGTTTCTTTTCACAGGCAACAATGTACTTATTATTAATCATCTTATCGTTTTTATTACTAAGTGAGTGAAAAACTAGTTATGTAAGGTGGGGGGGGGGGGGAGATAAAAAACGGGGTAACACAAAAAGTTGTCCATAACGCCAGACTTAATGCAGTTATTGCGGTTTAAATTTTCACAAATTATGTATTTCTGTTGCTGCTATAACCACAAATACTAAAAATAAAATAAAGATTTAAGGGGGGTTCCCATACAACAGACATGGACTTTTTTACCGTTTTTATAGATAATGGCATGGAACCCTTCGTGCGCGAGTCCGACTCGCACTTGACCGATTTTTCTATCTTTACCCACCAATATTTGACGGGGTAAGAAGAACATATAAAAGATTCGACCTTACCCCGTTTTCAAAAGTCATACTATTAGTCAGATGTTCTCAAACTGTTCATGATAAGATGAGTATACAAGATAAAATAATAGGTACCTACCCTTTTATAATTTTATGATGTTCTTATAGAATATCGTTTGTGCAAAGTTTGAATTAATTAATTTTGTGTATAAGTGATTAGTGATTACATACTGTCTTTGAAATATTTAATTAGAATAAAATTATTGTTTTGTTTCAGCCAATATAACGGATGCACTAGTGACAACCCACAGCATCTGATAATCATTTGAACGATTTTAGAAACTATTTCGATCTTTCCCCATCACCCTTTCGTTTTCCCCCTGTTTCATTCTCGTGATAAAAACATTTTTTTTTTTAAATGCTTTGCAACAGATTTAACAGGATAGAAAAATATACTCTTTGCTCTTTACTCAATACAAATAAATTTTTAGCATAAGCTAATATGTACAGTTCTACAAGACTTCAAATACAACACTGCTCATCTCATCAAAAAACCGTTCGATCTTGCCCCCACTCACTTTACTTAGTTTAAACAAGGTATTTTATTTATTTATTAAAACTTTATGCACAAGTAAAAAAAATTTTGTACAAAAGCGGACTTAATGTCCGAGGCATTTTCTACCAGTCAACCTTATGGTGATGCAGAGACAAAACATGGCAGGTGCACATAAGTGAACATAAGGGATAGATAACAGGAAAAAGAATAAATGCCATAGATACATACATACATATAACGAAAATAAACTCATGAGAAATAACGATAGGTAGAGAGAAAACGAATCAGCGCAGGCATGATTCTGCTAACTTCTTACGAATATGTTAACCTGCCTTCACTTTAAAAAGATAACCGAATGATTGCCATCCTGATGTTCAGAGGGATTTTAATTAGCTCATTGAATTTAACATTTTCTTTTGACTGGGAAATGAACGAGGCCTCGCCAAGCTGATCTCGCCGACGTCCACGTTTGGTCTAACGCCGCCATTTGGAAAAGGTAATATATATATATGTATGCATATGTATGTGTCTTCTTACAAGACTATAGTTACTTCTTACTACTTGTGTCTCATCAGCGATCGGATTTTGGCATTATCAGAACATGGATAGGCCATCAAATATATGCCCATGTACGATCGATCAAATAGGTCAATTATATCACATTATACCCCAGTTATTGCACGCCAAAATCCGTTCCTAGCTCATTATAGTACCCTAATAGCTTTAGAATACTTGTATTTTCTTGGTTATAAAGCAAGGGCCTCTTCCTAAATTTTACAGCAAACAATTTGTAGTCCCAATGGATGCGCATGCGGCTATCTGGAGTTCCTATTAGTAATGTGGCTAAGCCGGCCCCGCAGCTTGTCTATTAGCAGTCTAAGTAGTGATCATACTGGCCTTGAAAAACTCGTTAGGCTTACAAGGCGATATTCTGAATAAATCAGTGTGTACAGTACATTACAGTCAGTTGTACGTCTTTATCCTTATACTCGTAGGATTGATCGTAGTAGCGTATCGTGGGTTCTCCAAGTGCAGAGAATAACTTTAAAAAGTAAGCTATTTGTTTCTTTCATTTAAAATTTTATAGTTTATCTAACAAAAATCATTTCTTTATCGCTGGTTCGTGGTTTCAAGGCACCCTTATAAACGGGTGACAAGAAAGAAACCTTACAAAGTAAGCCAAAATGGTTGGGTTTATTGGCGAAGTGGCTGTTTAGTTGAATATCTGCGCTTCGATCGCACGTTCTATTAAAGCAGGCAACCAATATTATTTGTGAGACCTAATATGCAGAGGCTAACTTATACAACGTAGATTTTTGAGACGAGACAGTAAGACTGTTTGTTTACCCCACCACGTCAACTGGTCGTCAACGAAAACTAGATGACGGCGAAGAAATAGCGATAGATATGGCCGCGTGACCACCGCACGCTGTCACCGAGACGTCACGCTCGGTTCGAATAATCTCGTTCTCGTTGACGGTGGTGGGTGAATAAAAGGTGTAAGGGCAGGTAGCGGGTAATTGAGGTACGGGAAATGTTTTTAGCGATTTTCGACTTTTCTAGTAGGTACTCTAACCTTAGTTGGTCCAGAAGAGTACTTATTTTATTCCCGGCAACGATTGGCATCGTTAAAATAAAACGCGATAATTTACGTTTTCTGGCTGACAGTACCATTTTTCCAAAATGCAGTTGGCAATGATTCAAAACGTTAAGGAAAGTCTCTTATGGACGTTTTCCTGTAGCCTTTACTGCCGCCTCAAAAATCCCTTGTGTAATACCTAACCTAACGTCAACAATTAAATGAATCCAAATTAACAGCTCACTCGATTGTGGATTGATATAATCAAAACTTTTTGCGTTATCATCGTATTATGTACAAAACACACAGCCCTAAGGCCAGCCTTATCTTTCTACTTGAGATTATACCTATATATTTTTAGTTAGATATAAATAAGAGCTAGTGTTTATCATTACTTCGTTGAGTACAGACGGTAAGTTGCTGTTTGCACGTATTTAAATTGATTCTTAAATATTTATGGATCGAATATTTTGTGTTAACTCTTGAATAATAGTTTTGTTTTATCTTTGTATTAGGTAAGTATGTTATTGTAGTACTTTAATTGATCGTCATTTATACATTTAAGTAAGTTTGGATTTTCATTTTACTTTTTAGGGTTCCGTACCCAAAGGTTAAAAACGGGACCCTATTACTAAGACTTCGCTGTCTGTCCGTCTGTCTGTCTGTCACCAGACTGTATCTCAAGAACCGCGATAGCTAGACGGTTGAAATTTTCACAAATTATGTATTTCTGTTGCTGCTATAACAACAAATACTAAAAACAAAATAAAATAAATATTTAAGAGGGGCTCCCATAGAACAAACGCGATTTTTTTGCACCTTTTTGCTCGATATCAATAATGGCAACAGGTAGGCACCTAATTTGTGTACCTACTGTTGTTTACCTAGTCAATGGTACGGAACCCTTCGTGCGCGAGTCCGACTCGCACTTGGCCGGTTTTTTTTGCAACACGTCCGTACTATCCATACGAATATTATAAATTGAAAGTAACTCTTGTCTGTATGTTACCTTTTCACGCCAAAACCACTGCACGGATTTCGATAAAATTTGGCAAGGAGATAGATGGCATGCTGGAGAAGGACATAGGCTACTTTTTGTCCCGGTAGCACGTTCCCATGGGATAATTTCCAACATCTCCACGTGCGAAGCCGCGGGCAGAAGCTAGATTAATTTATTCAAAGACAACTTTTTGGTCCACAGTAGGTGTTAGTAGTCCTAAAGTAAATATATATTTAAAAAATATTCATATATATATCATTGAAAATAATGTAAAGCCAACAATAGTTAATTAATTTACTTATACTTTTCTTTTTGGTATTTAAATAATTAATAAATAAAAGTAACTGATTAAAAGAGAAAACTTTTGCGTTAATTAAGTGTAATCACGTGCATTGATAAGTTACCTTTGCGAAATATTGCTAGTTACATATATAGTTGATATCAGAAAGTAAATATCGAACAGATTTATACTCAAAAAACAAGTTTTACATAATAAAAATACAAACATACTAGGAACAGTGAACATTTGTGTATACACCAAATGATGATATTTTAGTTCACATTTTTAACAAACACATGTAGGTATATTCATGCATTTATGTATTAGGTACTTTAATAAGGCTTACTTGCGCCACAAATCACGAAATGCGTATCCCGCTAAGTATATTTAAAACATCGGTATGTCGCTGTCATCTTCATACAATTTAAAGAAACAGAACGTTAATTTAAATAATGATTTAACGATTTGTTGTGCAAGCGGGCAGTAGTATTACAGGGGCCCTGATAGGTGAGAAACCTCTACTACTGATTATTATAATGAGGTCCCGACACTTTTGCATTGAAATACCTCTGTTACATGGTGGAACAAAATAAGTCAGACGGAACTCCGTTAAAGCAAAACCACAGAGTACACCATAATATGGCAATACTGAGTCCCGTTTATGTGTGAATATTTATGTGTGTGTGTTGCCGGTTTGTGCGAGTAATGGCCGACTGTCGGTCGGCCGACTAATGTGTGAATGTGTACAGCGAGCTGGCCGACTTGAGTGACACAGTTTTTTGTTAGCGTGAATCGGTCAGACTTTATTTGTTTAAAAGTATTAGTAAAATAGAACTTTCTTCCTAAAATCATGATAAGAGGTCGTTTTTATATATTTTGAGTAGTTCGGTGGTTTTGGGAAACCATCGGTCCATGTGCGTTTTTAAGATAAGATAATTTATTGTCCAAAACACGAGTGCCACACAACACATGCCATGCATGATGTTACATTAAATTATATCACAGTCATTTTTTGCCTTAACGGCGTACAAATATAAATAGGTAGCATATTCTATAAATATCAAATAATTATAAATTTATCCATTATTCAAACAATTAATCACACCCAAAATTAGAATTTATAAAATAAAAGTGTGAGTGGTTGAGCTCCTTAAGTTTTGAGTTGAGCTGCACGATTACTGACAAATGCGTGCACTGACTGGACCGGTCCACTCATTCTGTGTGGTTTTTCCTCAAAAGACCATTTCAGACACAAATCTACATGGTCTTCACATGATGTGACCAAGATTATGGTTTAAAAGAGACTGACCTCTGAGTTTGTTTCAGCCTTTCTTCTCAGAGTAGTCAGATAGGTAACGCCGACCTTATCTAGTTTTAAAATATGATTGACGTGTAAAAGTGTTTCTACAAACCTAATAACAGAAAAAGAATTGTAATGCGTGACTCTTCCTAGAAATGTATAAAACTACTTTGAAGTCTTTGCTACGCTTCTTCCTTTTATTTGTCGTCGAAAATCTGGAACGAATTTGTCGAACAAAATGTTTCCCTTCAAGCGATCAAAGTTTTCTCTTGAACTATAAATAATCGCTGAACACACATGGGGGTATTTCGGAAAGCCCCTGGAGAGAGGCTTAAAAAAATCGTTTTGGACCGCTATAATAGATCACTTTGTATGTTAAACACCGCGGCATGATATTAATTATCGGTCTGACTGTACATTGTCCGGGGGGAAAACCTGAAGAAACTTAAAATTCATATTTCCACGGTCCACCCTGGGTCAGGAGGGATACTCGGACATCCATTTTCGCGAATCCAACCTAGGGGGGATTTTTGGAGGGCTTAACGGAATAACTCCTCATAAGGTAGGTACAGAAATTTCACTCCATTCAATAGCTATGTTCAAACCTTGAGAGAGAACAGTCATGAGAATATTCAAAATTAAAGTAATTAATTTGTTTGGTATTTTTAATATTTATTCTGCAGAGGAACTTGCTATTTATTTTCTGAACATAAGTAATAAGTCCCTACCGTTTTTACCAGTTTTTTTTTTGTTTGTATATTTTGTGCCTTGGCTTGGGTCAAATCATTATTTTCTTTCTTTTCAGAGGCATCCACAATATGAGAAGTAAACCGTGAGATCTCAAACTTTTTACTATAGCTCTCACCTCACGACGGTCGAGAATCTCTCCTCGTGTCTGCTTATATTGGAAAATGTATATTTTAAACTGTCCCTCTATCCAGATAACAAAATGGCGCCGATACTGTACAAGATAGACGCTAGCCCGCCGGCGAACGCGGTGAGGATACTCGCAGAAATCATCGGGCTGGAACTGGAGCTCCGAGACCGGGACTTTGGCACTCTGGAACACAAGTCTCCTGAACACATTAAGGTATGACAATAAAATAATATTAATATTCAGACCTGAGTACATAGTAAAAAAAATACAACTAAGTTATTCAATAATTAATATTTTAACATTTTAATGCCTAAAACTAGATGGGACGGCATCGTGGCTAAATAATAAATGCACGGGTCGATCTTCAAGGTTAAGCAACGCTTACTGAGGTTGGTCCGTGGATGGGTGACCGTCCATTACATACCGAGACCCCTCCGTGCTTCGGAAAGCACGTTAAGCCATTGGTCCCGGCTGTCATTTGTAGATCTGTGATAATCGTTACGGGCTGTCAGAAGCCCGAAAGCTGACAACTAGTCTTACTAAAGGGTATCTATCCTGTTACCCAGTTACTGTGGGATGTGGAGGTCAGATGGGCATTCGTTCGCTCCATGTAAAATACTGGTATTCAGCTGCATCCGGTTAGACTAGAATCCGACCCCAACATGTTGAGAAAAAGCTAGGCACATGATGATTACCCAAAATTAAATAAATTAAAATTTCTCACATAACATTATCATTTAATATACATTAATGTCGGTTGATAAGCTATTATTTTAATTGACATGTTCATATTTTTTTTTCTGTATGACATACTATATTATTCTTGTTGACATTACTGTACAAATTTGACTACTGTTATTAGTCTGAGTTTTTTTTTTTTTTGTAATTCTATTGATTTGTCATTTATATTTAGTCGGCATCAATGGAATTTCTCTCTAATTTTGGAATTTAAGATTATTTGCATGCCCATGAGGCGGTAAAATATGGAGGACTATATTTTATAAGAAACATCTATGTACCAATTACCCATGTTTGCAATAATAAATGATTTGATTTGATAAATCGTCATCCAGGGCAAGATTATTGGGCTGTCCATTATGTTGACCACAATGGCGACCAGTCTGGAGGAATTGGTCATTTCTGTTTAATTACAGCTCAGTCTATGTCTTATAGCCTGACTGATACCGCTGTACCGCGCCTTAGATATGCACGGAGGGCGGGGGGCGGGACGCCGCCGTGAGCGTTGACCAGAGCCGTATTTAAGCGTGTGGAGGCCCTGGGGCAACCAAAAAGTGTAGGCCCCGAAAATTTTGTGGAACAGACGATAAAAAAAGTAAAACACAGTTTTCAATAATTTTTAAACAGGGTGGATTTTTTAGCTAGGGCAGTAAGGACAAGGTACCCTAACGGTTGTACGGTTGTACCTACACACCGTGTGTAAAACAGCGAAAAAAAATATCAAAGGAAAAGTTGTTTACTAGTGTTTACTCGTCGGAATTTAAAAATATACTTTTTTTTCGAAGTCTCTATTGTGGGGGCCCCTCTTTTGTGGAGGCCCCGGGGCGGTCGCCCCGTATGCCGTCCCCTAAATCCGACCCTGGCGTTGACGAATGATCGGCCTGCACTGCCCCCCATATATCCGCGCACATACCTAAGGCACGGTACAGCGGTATCGGTCAAGCTATAGTCCTAATTGTTAAAATTGGAGTGGAAATTTGAGAGCAAATCACGGACATAACCCTACGCGTCGAATACTGAACCTCCTTTGAAAGTTGGTCAATAATTTATGATAATTTGAGAAAGAGCGTGTTTTTAATCAGAATTATACATTGACGGCACGGTTGGCGCAGTGGTTAAGCGATTGACTGCTGCGCTGCGTGTCTCGGGTTCGATTCCCGCACGGAACAAATATTTGTATGACCTACAAGTAGTTGTTCCGGGTCTGGCTGTTTGTGTATGTGAGTTTGAATGTTTGTAAACGCACCCACAATACAGGAGAAAATCCTAGTGTGGGGCAACGTTTGTAAAAAAAAAAATTGTAATCAATCTATTTAACTTTTATTTTTCCATCGGTAATTTCTCAGTATCAGCCCGAAGGTCTGGATTTTGTGACCAGTTGATGGCAATAGGCTCGCCCCCCTGTTACTTGAGCCATAAACTTAACTGGCGAAACGTGGGTGGGGCTTCTACCTAACCCTTGGGGAACACCAAGCGTCATGTTATATTATGTATGTATAATCTATTTAATTGTCTCTACAGCTGAATCCTATGGGCACAGTACCGACGTTGGTAGATGGTGACTTCGTCATCTCAGAGAGGTAATAAAGTCTTGATTTTTATTCCTTTTTTAAACTACTAACGCTAAAACATAGAAAGCCTGGCCATTTAAACCCGTTGAATAAACAATGTTGACTATAATGTGCGATCAAAAACAGAACAAGCATCAATTACTAATATTTATATTTGTTTCAACCACAGACAACTTAGCCCCATAGACACCTCATTAAGAACATTTTGTTCGAATATACTATCGTCAAAAGTCAGGGGGGGCCGAGGTGCAAAGAGAGCTGTGATTGGCTATTTCAATGTCACATGTCATACGTCAAATGACTCATAGGACGGCTTAGGGTCGGTATGAGACTCGATATTTTTTATCGATAAGCAACATTTGTAAGTACTTAGATTTATTTATCTATTGAAAAAGGTACACCGATCAAATACTAATCTCACATTATAGCACAGAGTATACCGTACCGTAATTCGTTATACCTAGTACTTACATCTAGGTATACTTAATTCAGGAAATATTTTTGCATCAAACAGAAAATAGTTTTGGAGAAGCACGTGCCACATTTGCGCCAAATTCCATGCACGGAGTGTATTAATTAGTGCTAAAATATTTCGGGAATTAAAAAACAGAAGTCGATAATATCTGACAATATTGACAAGTGACCCACCAAAGTTGGTAACAAAAGCGTTGGTACAGCAGTAATAAATAAAATTTGTCGTTTCTTTTTGAGTTCAAAGCAATCCGTCGTAAAATGACGGGAACATATAACACTATTTGTAGTGGGACACCAATTTTCATCTCGTTTTGTAGCACTTATACAAATTTTCTTTAATTCTAGGCATTTAGGAAACCTTTAAAATAAAATAATGATTATTTATTTATTTTATATTTGTGGTAACATCGATATTTTATTTGTAGATTTGTTATCGATTCATCATCACTAGTAAACTGTTACCGATGATAGAGCGAGATAGTCATATATAAATTAAAACGTGAAAGAAAGAGATTTTTCAAAAGACATCAACGAGCGCTACTGTACCTTTGCATTTGTTTCGTATTCAAATATTGTCGTTAAATTATTTTTTTAAATTATTTTATGCTTCTAGATAACTTATCGGTGAAATGTAATGCCGTCTTTGTGTAATCTCGAAGTTCTGCTACATTTTCCGCACCAATTCACTGCACAATACGGCATTTTGAATATTCTTTTCGATTTTTAAAACCTCAGAACAATAACTAAAACACGTCAACATTCAGTAACGGACTGACTGGCGCTTCCTAGACGAGTTGGGGGCGTGGCCATCACATATGAGGCCGTAGAGCTAATGCTTGGCGAGCGCGGTTGCCCTCCTATGCGGTGTCTACGGGGCTAAGTTGTCTGTGGTTTCAACCCAATGGGGGCTATCGTTTTTGTGCTCACCAGTTGGCGCCACTGTCGAGTAAGGTGCTGTTGCAGTACATTTATTTGATGTTTTGGATGTTTAAGTACCCTTATAATCATATTATGTTTATTTTACTACATTTTAAAACTTCAAATGAATATTTAGATTATAATTTATTCCTAAAATTGGCAAGCATGAAGCAGAAAAATCTTATTCTTCCTTCAAGTGCTACTAAATTAGATCCTAACTTTTACTGAAAGTCTTAAACCATAATTAATCAAGAATGGCACAACCATTACAGCTATTATGAATCATTCGATAAAATCCGTGATAAAAAATCCTGCAAACAGTGAACGTTCAGTACATATTTTGACATCTAGAGACCTTACTCTACACTAGCGCCTCTAGCGGCGATCTCAAGCGCGGTAGCCCTCATTGCTTACATGTTAAGTTTTATTTTAGTTTAAATATTATATTTTTGTACTTATTCCTAAAAATTAATATAAATTATGTGTATCGCAAACATAATTAAACTGAAATTGTTGATTTAACAATTTTTTTATTTGAACTTTAATTTTTATGGTTATGTAATTAAATGACACGCCATTTAAGCATTGGGTTAGCAACAAATATCAGCAGTTAAAACAGGCACAAAGTACATTATATTTGTTCAGCTTGATATACAGGGTTATTGGTAAAACACCAGCAACCTCTTAAGGGGTCAATGTATTCATCATTATAAACAACTTTTACTACGGATCAAACTAGAAATCGCGAAAAAAATATCAGCTGTTCCCTACGTTTTGACGTGTTATGCGAATATAAATGTAGGGAAAATCTGTTTTTTTTTTTCGCGATTTCTGGTTTGGTCCATAGTAAAAGTTGTTTATAATGATGAGAACAATGACCCCTTAAGAGGTTGCTGGTGTTTTACCAATAACCCTATATATGTTTGCAAAATAAATAGTCATAATCTATAAAAATTAAATGCTGTTCGTTGGTAAGCGCGTCACTTGAGAACGGCTATTTTGCTATTTTTTGTTTCAAAATGTTCGTAATAGTCCGAATGAGGATTTTTAGGACAGAAAAATTGGAATTCTTTCCCGTAAAATTTTCAAATCAGGGAAAAATTGAACGTCCTTTTTTGTATGAATTAATAATAAGGACAAAGGGACTTTTAATTGAAAGGACTGGACAACGTATGTCGGATCAGTTAGTACAAAATAATTACTTGGTCATCAAGATTCTACAATTGTTTTGTACCCATTTAAATCCTAGCCATAGACATCCAGGTACAAACGACAATATGTATATCAAGCTATACATTACCAGTTTGAGCTGACCTCGCATTGTATCGGCTTTTCGTACAATCAGAAGTCAGCTTATACTGGAAATGTATAGCTTGGTATGTCGTCGTGCCTACATAAGTTAGTATGTACCTGGATATTTATGGTTATAATCGTGGCCAGTTGAGCAATGAGTTTTGATTCGAGATCCTTTGTCTGGAGTTTTCTTGATCGAAGCATAAAACATAACTACCGTCTCATTACGAAAATAATTCTAACTTTAGTCCAAATCCAAGCATTCGAGCCAGATATTGTTTTTTGGAGTTGGACTTCATTCCGACAATCATAAAGTTCTTAAGAGGGCGTACAACGGTACACTAGCGCCACTCGTTTAAAAAAATATTATCTCGTGACTGAGAAGGAATTATGAATAACGGTTTGTAAGGGCCCTCGGTGAGTGTGTCTAGAATTTTCTAATACCTTTTATAAACTTTCATATTGAGAAATGAAGCAACAAAATAGGATCTAGAAGAATGTGGCCGATCGAATTTTGTTGCTTCGTGTCTCAATATAAAACTTTATAAAAGGTATTAAAAAATTGTAGACACACTTACAGAGGGTCCTTACAAGCCGTTATCCATAATTTCTTCTCAGTCACGTGATAATTTTTTTTTAAGGAGTGGCGCTAGTGTACCATTGTACGCCCTCATAATACAAAATTGACAACTTAGACTCGGGTTAACGTCAATTTTCATAATTAGAACATTAACGTTGTCGGAATAAAGTTCGATATAAGAAAATGGCTCCTGGGTCTGAAGATACCATTTACGAAAGAGTTTAAAGACATTTTCATTGATTGTTTTCAGTCACGCTACAATGAAGTACCTGTTGTCTGTATACGGCGGCGACAAGAGCGAGTCGTTGTACCCGAGCGACGTGCGCACGCGCGCGCTCGTCGACCAGGCCATGTTCTTCAACGTTGGCATCTACTTCATCAGGCTCAAAGTGATTGTTGTGAGTATTTGATGAAGGTACTTGTAAACATGATGACTTGAAGTATCCTGGAATTTAGATAACATACCAATTTTTCACAAAATTCAACTGAGATATGAAAAATACTTATAATATTCCTACCATGTTCCTATGAAGTAGTGTAGTCTTACACTGAATCTACTTGTATTTTCAAAGTGCGTGTATAACAACCACAAAGTGGCTCGAATTTCATCGGCCTTTAAATTGCATCAGCAATGCTCACAGCTTCTCTCGAATGAAGGTTTATTTTTCACGTTCACACGACACTGACATAATTAAATAGGAATGAACGTTCATCTGCTCATTACATTAAATTTTTCGATCATTCGGTAGGAGAGTGAAAGATGCTCGGAGTCGAAATCCAAGTTTTTGATCGGTTGACCAATGAATTGCGAATGAGCGGCACGGTTAGCGCAGTGATTAAGCGATTGACTGCTGCGCTGCGTGTCGCGGGTTCGATTCCCGCACGGAACAAATATTTGTATGACCTACAAGTAGTTGTTCCGGGTCTGGCTGTTTGTGTATGTGAGTTTAAATGTTTGTAAACGCACCCACAATGCAGGAGAAATTCCGAAATATTTGAAACTTTTGATTCATTTTGTATTCATTCATTGTGTTTCACTTCTAGTGAGATGCCGAATGAAAGACAAAAATGAACAAAAAGTTAGGGGTCTGATATCTGTTTAGGCGGCAAGCTATTAATAATTGTATGGCAGAATTACCTGGAAACACTTTCTCCAAGAACCGCTACTGTTCATTATTAGGCTTAATTATACTTACTAAATGGTTATTATGTGACGAAAGTACTTAACGAACAACATTTAGAAAACGTTAGAAAGGTGTGAAATCACATATCACATTATTAGTTAGTATTTAAGTGCAGAAACCTATTTATTTACGTTTGTAGTGTCTACCTACCAAATGTTAAAATTACCTAATTAGATGGTTGTAATTTTATGATGCAAATAAAAAACCATATGATTATGTCAGCTCATGCTATCCCACTGCTGGGAAAATTCTCCCTCCATTCTTTCCTCGTCACTTTACTACTACCTATAGTCTGTTCCAGAATTATCTGATGAAAGTGTTAACAAACTCTGTGCAAACTACAGTTTTGTATAATTTAGAAACATTTTTTAATTTTGTAAATGTGAGTACTACGGAGCCGTTTATTATGTTATTAAGATGTATGTTGACTTGAAAGAGCATGTCAGTTGAGAGTATGTCATGCTCACTTAAATGTCTCACTGATGGTCGCGCGTGTGTTGGATCATTCGGTTCCTTACAAAATGGTTGAGCTGGAGTGCTTACTTACCCACGCGTCATGTTCGTGAACGTGCGCCCGCCGTCGGTTATGACTGGTCATCTCTTAACTGCCAGGTCTTATTTTTAATCTTATATTACGATTTGTTTTTTTTTTTTAATGTTGTTTTCACATATAGAAGCAACAAGAATAATGAAAGTACCCAGGATTTTGTAATATCTTGATTTAAAAGAGTGTCCTTGGAGTTTCTTGCCCGTTCTTCTCCATAGAGATCTACGTTTTGGAATGGGCAACTAGCTTCAACTTTCTGACTAACTGATGGACTCTTTGATAATTCAAAAGTGCCTGTAAATGGTTTAATTGAAATAAAGGCTTTGAATTTGAGATCAGGACAGATTCTTAATCACACTCACTCACTAAAGTGAATTAGTAACACATTCATCTATATTTAGAAGGTTTTCATTTTATATCATTATACTTATTGAATTGTAAATTAAAAATCATCGACGAAAGCTGTTATAAAATTAACCTCAATTGTCGAATAAAAAACATATTTAACATGGGTGAGAGTAACCCGGCGATCGATAGTCACGCCGTAGCATCAAAGGGCCTGGACACATCCACGGCGCGGCATCGCCACCGTGAAATGGCACAACGTCGTACCGCGCCACGGCGCCGTGGACGGTGCGCCGCGCCGGCTCACGGCGCACCCGTGAGGCAGTAGATATTTCGCTGCTGCAAAGTTCTTACGTGTTAGTGTAAAAAAAGATGGCTGATAATATCCAGAGTACTGAGTATTATAAGGACAAAAAAGTCTTGCACTAACACGTACGAACTTTGCGACAGCGAAACATCTACTGCCTCTCTGGTGCGCCGTGAGCCAGCGCGGCGCACCGTACACGACGTCGTGGCGTTTCACGGTGGCGACGCCGCCGCGCCGCGGTGATGTGTCCATGCCGAAATTCAATAGCAACTATATGAAGCAATCTCCACACGGCGATATCACCGCTGCGAGAATTTGATGGCACGGCGAGACTATTACTACGATTCTCTCGCCCGTGGTGGACGTGGCGCCTAAGATTACTTAAAATTAGAATTTCGGATTAAGTATTTTAAGAAATCAAATCAATGCACTCAATTTGTAAGTGAGTGACGATTTTTTCCAATGCATCCACAGTTACGATTTCAGATCTATTTGTTAACATTTTCATCAGATACTTTTGGAACAGACTATAGTAAATAATAATACTATACTATTTGACAGCTACCAGCTTTATTCGGAGACCTAGATGGCCCCACAGAGAAGCACAAGGCGGACATCGACGAGGCGTACGGCATTGTGGAGGCGTACCTCGCGAACAACAAGTACATCGTCACTGACCACCTGACCCTCGCTGACCTTAGCGTCGGAGCTACCACAGTGGCTTTTCAATACTTGTATAAACTGGATGCTGCCAGGTTAGTTTTTGCTATACTTTATGCGAGAAGTTCAAACTTTGAAAGAAATAAAGAAAGAAAAATATTTGGGGCACGCACAGGAAATACAAACAGTAAAAATAAAATAAAAAGGAGCATTTAAAACTAACAAAATTAACATTAAAAACAACAATAAACAAGTTAAAAATAAAGTACCTATGCGAGGCCAAAAAGGCTCCTATCTCAGAATAATGCTGCGATATTAAAAAAATAAATACCGCAGCGCGGGTATTCTGATGGGGCCCGCTGTGATGCCACGGACACACCTACAGACATCCATAAATCCCACTTTACAGTATATAATATACATTTATTTGGTTTTGTTGGTTGCACATTTTACCACACCACAATGTGGTCCATAGAATTTGTATGCTGATTTTGAAAGTTGTGTAGCCAGACTTGCATTACAAATATTTGTCTGGATAAGACTATGTACCGGTCAACAATTTATTGCGCTGTGCTGTGGGTTTCCCATAGCACAGCATCGTGCTGATCTGTCGTGCTCGTCTTGTCACAGTCATGACGTGCAGCTGTCGACTATTTCTGTTTTGTGCTCGTGATTATAGATCTATTTTGTTTGTTTTTATTTTACATTGTTACCAGAGCTAATTATATTTTTTGTATACACGTGTTTCTGTGACAAATAAACCTATTTTTCTTTCTTTTCTTTCTTTCTTTATTTTGTTTTCAGATATTTATCAGCATCTCTATCTAACCTGTCTGTAAAACTGGGTTCTTTTAGTGTTGAATTGTAACGTTTTTCCTTCATTTTCCTATTTAATTAATTTTTATTTTGTCAGATCAAATCAATTAATGTGAAAAGCACAAAGGTGCTTTTCACATTAATTGATTTGATCTGACATTTTTTGTGACTCATATTTTTACGACATTTAATTAACTTTATTTATTAATCAATCAACTACTTATTTATTACTTATTTAACTGCACAATAGTGACACTTATATAAATAAATAAAAAAATAAAAATAAACATAATAAAATAATAATAAAAATATATATATATAATAAAAAAATATAAATATATTAAATAGTCAATATTGTCTATTGTTGTTGTACTTAATATGGTTCAAGGACGTGAAAAAAAAGTATTTTTTTTTCAGATTCCCCCTTACCGCTGCCTGGCTGGCTAGATTAGAAGAACACCCCTCATTTAAGAAAATCCTCATTCCCGGTTCCAAAATCCTCGGAGAAGTTGTTAACGCAGCCTGGCAGAAAAATAAAAAATAATAAAATCGAATATATAACGAAAAATGAAATTTTATTTGTTTATTTTTCCTAACAGTACCTGACTAGATACGTTGTATTATTGTGTTGTGTGATTGTTTGCAGAAGACGACTTCTGCTATCCAGTAAATAATAATATTAAGCTTTATTTCATAAAAATAGTACTTAGATTATATTACATTTAAGTGCTATGATAAAACAAAAGTACACAAAAGTTTTAGCATCTGGAGCCGAACTAGGAGGACCCTTTATTTCGGCTGACAGCGCCAATCCCCTCGAGTTACATTAGAAGAGTTCTTAAATGCAATGCATTTTACAAAACAAAGGAATAATAACAGTCTAAGGTTGTATTTATGGTCTGCACCTCTCTTTGTGTAATGTGATGTGGTGAATGAGTGAGTGTGAGAGGGTTTGTCCATTTGTAAGTGTGCATGTGCCTAATATGGGTGAACACATGAATTAGTGAGATACGCGGATATAGTGAATATGTTAATATATATGTAGATATATTTGTCTATAGATAATAATTTTTTGCTAACTTTAAACACTATTACTGTCTACCTTGGTACAGTTAGAAGTTGCTCAGTCTCATCGTATGTGAGACCTTGCAAGTATTCTAATACTTTTTTCTTGCAACGATCTGTGTTGAGAGGATAAATATTTAGATTTTTATTAAGTTTATTGTAGATATAGGGACCGAGGAAATTAAAGAATTTATTAATAAATTTGGTGCTGTAAGACCTGTGTTGTGTACAAACCATATAATTTCTGCGTGTCTTCAAAATCTGGGGGTCGTAATTTGTACAAGTGTGTTGCATAATTACTATTTTCAATATGAATAATTGGCTCACAGTTAGTACTCCACACACCTGGTAAAGCAAGGCAGTAGAGAAAAGTATTGGTTTAAAGGTGCTAACCTTTAGTATTGCACGTTGGGCAAGCTCAACAGACTTGAGTGTAGTTTTCGGAGCACCTCCCCAAACGGATATACAATATGTTATGAGTGACTGACAAAGAGCAAAGTATATTCGTTTCAAGATATGAGGATCAGCGATGTGTCGTAGGTTTTAAAGATATATATGAGTGTACGAACCCGTCCCGATAAAGTTCTTATGTGTTTCTTGAAGTTAAGATTTTTATCTATAGTTACGCCTAAATATTTGATGGAATCAACCCGCTCTAACTTAGTACAAGAGCAAAAGTCATGCGGTGTACACTCATGTGGAATAATGGCATGATCGTGGCTAATCCCCATGTCTGATCTAATACTAAATCAAATGTATTTAGTTTTAGCCGGTATTTAATGTTAAGACATTGTCATTTAGCCATTTTCTCACAGTATCAAATCCAGATTGAGTGGCATCATATACTTCGTTCCAGTTAGCAGAAAAAAAAGGAGAACAGTATCGTCCGCAAAAGAGACGATTTCGCCCTGGGAAAGTATTATATTAGTAAGGTCGGTAATATATATAAGAAATAAGTTTGGCCCTAATATGCTACCCTGTGGAACCCCGTGTGTGACTATGCGGTCAGTGCTAGTAAAGTTTCCCACACGAACACACTGGCGGCGGTTTGTAAGGTAGCTTTCAAAGAGTTTAACTGCGTGCCTCTAATTCCCAGCCTTTCTATCTTGGCCAAGGGGACTGAACAGAGATTGTGTCAAAGGCCTTTGCTAGGTCTAAAAAGATGGCCAGGCACTTCTTTTTCCTATCCAAATTATCACTAATATAACCTAAAAGATTGTTTACCGCTTGTTCAGTAGATTTACCATTTCGAAAGCCGTGCTGATTGGGTGAGAGCAAGTTATTATTTTCAAGGTATCTAGTAAGTCTCTTATTGATAATTCTCGCCAGGAGTTTAGAAATAGAAGGGAGTATGGATATTGGCCTATAATTGGTGATGGAATCTCTGTTTCCACCTTTATGTATGGGGCAGACTTCAGACTTCTTTAGTGATTCAGGGAAAATTCCAATTTGGTGAGACGAATTGAAAATAAAGGTGAGTAGGGGAATCAACATGTTTTTGAATAAAAAATAAAAAAAAAATCCTAATCCCGTCAAATCCCGTTGAGCTATCTGTTTTCAAGTTAATGATAAAGCGGTCTACTTCCCATTCATCAGTATCCTCCAATACAAAAGAATTAATTGCAGCGGGCTTATCAGAGTTGGTACCTACACTAGTGCCTATTGGGTTGGAATTAATTTGCCTGATCTTATCGGCCAGAGACCCGCCAACATTCACAGATAAGTTATTTATTTTATCCAGAGACTGTTTAGGACTGGCATCAAGAGATAGAAGTTTATTTGAGTAGTTAGCATATAAAAATAAAACCCAACTACGACAAAAACGCCAACTAAAAAGGTAAAAACGACATATCGTAACAAAATAACATCGGTTTCGGTCTTCGCATAACCGGAACACGTAATCCGTATGATTTATGCCTTTAATGTTTGTTTGTTTTTATTTTTCATTATCAGAGCTAATTATCTTTTTTTGTATGCACGTGTTTGTGTGAAAAATAACCCTATTTTTCTCTCTTTCTTTTATTAAATGATCAGTGTGTATGCGGCGTCTCTCCACAGACAATGGCTCACCACCCATCTTGCGCAGCATGCACTGCCCTGCATACATGAGGACCTAATAGCTGCGTCAGCGAACGGTATTCGCGTTGCTGAATTTTGGGCCAAACTCATTTAGAAACTATATACATTTTTTGGCGTTATTTTTGTCATCGACACGCTAAGAAGACATGATTCGTTAGATAAGACTTCCTCGTTGGTCTAGTGGTCTACTGCTGAGTATGAGGTCCTAGTTTCGATTCCTGGGTTGGTTCGCCCCTTATTACATGGGACTTAAACATAACTGGCGAAATGTGGATGTACTATAGGTACACCTCTGCCTAATCCTTCGGGGATTACAGGCGTGGTATTATGCTATGTTACATTATTTTTATCTTACAATGCGACGCGCGCTTTACTTGTGGTAACCAAGTGTACACGCTCTTTAATAGAAATAAAATGTTAATAAAAACCTTTTTAAAAACAAGTTTTTAATTACTTAACTAAAAAGTAGGTAAGGTGAGTGGGGGGAAGATGAAAAACGGGGTAACACAAAAAGTTGTCCATAACGCCAGAATTAATGCAGTTTTTGCAGTGATGGCAACATTATTAAGATCGCCATTTTGTTACGTCGCACATCTCAGTCAGCGTTTGCCGCTTTGAGTAATTGGTTGAGTGAAAAATGCAAATGTCTGCGCAGTGACTTTTACTCAAATTAATCGAGAGTTTTAATCTTACCCCGTGTCCTGTAACTTTACTTTCGAGGTGGGTACGAATGTTTTATTGGAATATCTACTCATTATTTTTAATTCTTAGTTGTGTTATTACATCCAAATATGGATATTTTTCGTATTTTAGGATTTATTTCAATTTTCCATCTTTACCCACCAATATTAACGGGGTAAGAAGAACATATAAAAGTTTCGACCTTACCCCGTTTTCAAAAGTCATACTAATAGACAGATGTTCTCAAACTGTTGTGATAAGATAAGTATACAAAATAAAATAATAGGTACCTACCCTTTTATGATGTTCATATAGAATATCGGTTGTGCAAATTTTGAATTAATTAATTTTGTGTATAAGTGATTAGTGATTACATACTGTCTTTGAAATATTTAATTAGAATAAAATTATTGTTTTGTTTCAGCCAATATAACAGATGCACAGTAATAAACTGTCAGCGAGACAAATTCGGCCATTTATATCTAGAGGTACTTACAAATATTATTATTATAAATACCAACTTAGGACTACCGAATGACTATTCAATAAATGCATTTAGCCAATTCAGAATCACCATGTCACGTAACTACGTCCGGAAACCTCTACGCGCAACTTCCTACACTCATGACGATGTTGCTAACACCATAAAGTAAGTAAAACGGAAGGAATTGACATTATACGGCGCGGCAAAACATTACAATATACCTATTGCTACTCTTCAAACTCTCTGTTTTGTAATATCTTGGTATTAGGATAGAGTAAAATAAAAATATATATGTGATTAATAGCGATGTTTTATTTTCAGTATAACCTTAAGCAATTAAAGTGGAAAGTTTGAGAACCTCTATGTCAATCTCCCCCGGTTGGGGTAAGATTGAAATATAAAAAAATACAAAAATATTATATCTTTGTTAACTAAAGGTATTTTGACACTTCAGGCAGTTCTCAGTTTTTATCGCACTTCAAACTATAGACTAGTGACGACCAACAGCGTCTGATAATCATTTGAACGATTTTAGAAACTATTTCGATCTTTCCCCATCACCCTTTCGTCTTCCCCCTGTTTCATTCTCGTGATAAACACATTTTTTTTTTTTTTTTATGCTTTGGAACAGATTTAACAGGATGTTATCAATATGATAGAAAAATATACTCTTTGCTCTTTACTCAATACAAATAAATTTTTTGCATAAGCTAATATGAACTGTTCTACAAGACTTCAAATACAACACTGCTCATCTCATCAAAAAACCGTTCGATCTTGCCCCCACTCACCTTACTGAATAAAACTTACGTTAACATAGAACTATAATATTTTCTTAAAAGCTTGCGGCTTATCTAAGTGTAAGAAGGACGTTCACACCTCAAGCTTTTAAGAAAATATTAAAGTTCTATATTAACATAAGTTTTATTTAGTATTTTTTAGTTAATTATAAGCTTGTTTCAAAAAAGGTTTTCATTTACATTTTATTTCTTACTTTTTAGCATTAGAACTTCTTTAAATATCCGTTCTATCACCTTCTCTTGATAGGTATCTACTTGTAAAGACAAATCCAACGAACCCAAACACTCCTTTACACAAGTCATTGTATGAAGCCATCCAGTTGCACTATCCAAGTCATGGTAAACTATAGAACGACCTATCATAATTAAAAACGTATATTAAATTTCGTGTCTGTACCGTTGACCGTTAAGGAGTTCCTTCGTCTGGAGCCAATCCTGGGTGTAGAATCAGGCTTTGCATCATAAAAATGCATTGTCTTCGAAGCAGAATCAACGTGCGAAATTTCAACTCCGTAGGATAAGAGGAAGTGCTTTTATTTCACCTTGCAAGATTTCTCCCGAACAAACACATACAAACATTGCAAGTTAAATAAATAAATAAAAATGTTTATTTCCTCACTTAAGTAAATAACTATGTTAGGTTTGGAGTCACCTTTTAAGCATAGATTTGCTTTTATTAGGTGGTTCCGCTCCTCCAGTTTACAGTAATTCTACAAATGTGTGAGAAATAAGCCAAAAGATTCATTTAATTAATTCATTTTAAATAATTCACTAATTAACATTTTATAACCCATTATTATATTAGTAAGGGCACTGGGTGTAGAATATGTTTGTGAGTTTGTGTGTGGGTTCGTTTGTGTGCGTGTGTGTGTGTGTGTGTGCTTGTGTCGGTGTCGGGATGTAGTGGGCATGTGTGTAAGATAAACGTGGTTTGTGTACCGTGGGGGTGTGTGGTGTGTACATGTGTACAAGTTATATGTGTTTCCTAGTTATGTGATCTTGTGTAGGATATCTTCGATTTCTTCGTAACTTTTGCTCTTGAGCCATCTTGAGCCATTCAATTAGTGTTTTTTTGCAGTCGTGGTATGTCATAGAGCAAAATGTCAATGTCATGTTGTAAATAAAAGCATGTAAGAAGTTTATTTTTGTAGTAAAAGTTTTCATACAAATTGTTTTGTTGAGGTTCCAAATTCAAATCACACTATTCACCAGCGGGTCATAATGAAATCCTATACAATATATTACCAGACCTAATTGCATAATGTTAGGTTTGTATGACATAATATAACATAAATTTATGACATTTGCGAGCAGCACCCTAATTACGTAACAGACTATCTATCGCAATCTGAATCATTTTGAAGCCTATTGCTAATCCATTGCTTCATATGTTCGAAAAATTTGTCTGCTCAACAACGTAAATAACGCAATGAATACTGTTGACCTATCAAAATGAAACCCATTCCTACTGTTAGTGTGTTACGTAATGACCTCGCTGCATATTCACATAAACAATTTATGAGTTAAGAACGTTTTCGTCAAGCAGTTTTAGTGAGTGACCAGAGTAAAGGCTCCCACAGACAGGAGCGACGCGACAGCGCTACACAAAGGCGCCGCTCGTCGCGCGACACGCGGTACCTTTACGTCGGGCGTCGCGTCGCGTCGCGCCAGTGTTTACGAGCCTTGACAGCCAAAATTTACCTCTTTACTAGATTCAAAATTGTTATATTTCAATGCAGGTACATTTAAAATAGAAACAATTAATGCAAATTGCAAGCTAAATACATCTAATATATAAAAATCTCGTGGTACGGTGTATGTTATCGAACTCCTCCGAAAGGGCTTGACCGATTTTTATGATTTTTTTTGTGTAAGTACCTATACCTATTTGGTAGGTCTGAGAATAGGGCGTAAAGTATATTTCATACAGGTGCGGGTGAAACCGCGGGGCGCAGATAGTATTTAATTAAATGTTGTACTTAATTGATTTTGGGAGAAAGTTTCAAGTTTTTTTTTTTATTTGAGTAATTGATGAATGATTTTATTTCTGTAAGTAGGTTTGAACAAACACTTTTACACGTCAATCATATTTTAAAAACTAGATGATGTCGGCGTTTCCTATTCGACTACTCTGAGAAGAAAGGCCGAAACAAACTCAAAGGACACAGTCTCTCTTTAAAAGTCCAGACATAATCTTGGTCAGATCGTGTGAAGACCATCTAGATTTGTGTCTGAAATGGTCTTTTGAGAAAAAACCACACAGATTGAGTGGACCTGTCCAGTCAGTGCACGCATTTGTCAGTAATCGTGCAGCTCAACTCAGAACTTAAGGAGCTCAACGATTCGACGAACAATACCAACGAAAAGATATTTGGGTAGGCCACAAAAATTACTCAAACTGCCAGTCCATGATTAAAATTAATTGAGGAGAAAAAGAAAAGAGCAACAATGACCCCCATAGTCTTCACATTCACAATATTAAAATAATAATGATATATTCAATGTAGCCTGCATGCTAATTACATTCACAGTCAGTTTTCTCTTTAAAAGTCATAGAAAATACCATAAGTTATGTCATGTAAATCAATTAAAATTACATTATTAATTCTAAAACACAGCTGAAAAAGAAGGGTAAGTAGTAATTATTTTTAAATGCCTATTTTCAGAAAGTACTAAGACCTCTCATTAAATACCAAAAAAATTTACTGGGTAATTAAAAAAAAAACAGTAGTACCTACTTTACACCTGCGGGGTAATTACGTAACACACTAACAGTAGGAATGGTATTCATTTTGACAGTTCAACAACATTCATTGCGTTATTTACGTTGTTGAGCAGACAAATTTTTCGAATATATGAAGCAATGGATTAGCAATAGGCTTCAAAATGATTCAGATTGTGATAGATAGTGTGTTACGTAATTAGGGTGCTGCTGAAAGACGCCATGTTGGATTTTATGTGACATCGTATATCAGTGTTGCCATCCGTACGAGGTTTCTCGTACATATACGAGATTCAGAGGTCCTGGTACGAGGTACGAGCTTACCTACATCTATCCTCGTACGATTTGGTACGAGATTCGTTGATACAATCATACTTTGGAACGCGCCTATCACGGGTAGTCAAATTACAGAGGATATTGTTTTTGACTTTCCAGCGCTTCAGCCTTGGTGTTAATTTCCTTTTTAAGGTTCCGTACCCAAAAGGTAAAAACGGGACCCTATTACTAAGACTTCGCTGTCTGTTCGTCCGTCTGCCTGTCACCAGGCTGTATCTCAAGAACCGCTATAGCTAGACAGTTGAAATTTTCACAAATTATGTATTTCTGTTGCCGCTATAACAACAAATACTAAAAACAAAATAAAATAAATATTTAAGGGGGGCTCCCATACATCAAAAGCGATTTTTTTGCCCTTTTTTGCTCGTTATCAATAATAGCAACAGGTAGGCACCTGAAATATTCACAAAATACTCAGTTGTATTTTTACTTTAATAATAAATAATAAAAATAAAATAAATATTTAAGGAGGGCTCCCATACAAAAAACGCCATATTTTACCTATTTTTGCTCGATATCAATAAATGGTAACAGGTAGGCACCTAATTTGTGTACCTACTGTTGTTTACCTAGTCAATGGTACGGAACCCTTCGTGCGCGAGTCCGACTCGCACTTGGCCGATTTTTGTACTACTTACGATTTGTTTGCATGCCATTTATCTACTTTTATGTTTTGTCGAAATGCGGAATGAGGAAGCGCCCCTCAATTCTGCGTTTTCGAGTAGTTTCTAAAAATAGACTGAAACACACGTGTTCGATGTTTTTAAATTCCATTAAATGACGTCATAGATTGAATAGTTAAACGTAAAATTCGGTGTTGCGTATGCCAACGTCCATACTACGTTGAATACACCGGTTCTCGTCCGATCACCGAAGTTAAGCAACATCGGGCGTGGTCAGTACTTGGATGGGTGACCGCCTGGGAACACCACGTGACGTTGGCTTTTTGCTTTTTATATTTTTACTAGATTTTGTCCGGGGCTTCGCCCGCATAGATGCCGGAAAATATCCCATTTATTAATTGTTTTCATATAACTATTGGTTTACGCGGCGCATGCCAGGAAAGTCGGCATGATTTTTCCGAAATCTTCAACAAGCATCGTCATATTTCAGCCAATTTACACAAAATCGTAATGGATTATATACCTAAACCTTCCTCATGAATCACTCGGTCCATTTGTGAAAACCGTAGCAAAATCCGTTCGGTAGTTTTTGAGTTTATCGTAAGTACTGTTTTCTATCTTTGCCAGTTTTATCAAAAAAAATACGGGCACCTTTGGATAATTTTTTAAAATTAGTAGCTCGTTGGATAGCTCATAAAATGAGGATGTTTTTCAAATATATTGTTAACTTAGTGTCATAGTAAAATTTTGAAATAATCAACCATGTTTAGGGTGTACCCTTTTTTTTTTTTTTTTTTGTGGGAAATCATCAAATGACCTCTCCCGCTCTGGGCGGAGCGGAAGGGCGTGTCAGACTCTTACTGACTAAAACCCACCCGTGTTCCTTCAGTTGCCTGTGCGCCAGGGCCACGGTAACTCTTTCGAACAATCCGCAGCCCCGGTTAGGGTGTACCCTGACGATGCTAAAATTTTGCTACCATTACGTTCAAGTGTTTGGTAACTATTTTCAAACTTTTGAATATCGAGAAATCATCACTTATGTGTCAGCTTCAAATTCAAACAGTAATCGAAGCTATTGGGGACCCTTGATTATAGCCACATAAGGACAATTTTATGAATTGATGAAATTTCGTCATATTTGCTAAAAAGGCTCCATCAATCCGTCAGATATATATATATCGGTATCAGGATATGTAACACTATTGCACAGAATAACTTTCATTCGTCCTGACTATCCTTTTAAAAAAGGTGCAAATCTGAGTTTTCAAAGTCGTCAGATTTGGGGAAAGCCCACAATTTCTTCGTCAGAATTATCAGTTAGGCCGCACACGATCATATGAAAACCAACGGCTCTGAAGATCACCTTATCTTTGGTCCTTTTTAGAGTTCCATACCCAAAGGGTAGAATAGAATAGAAATTTTATTTGCTTAAACATGTGTATACATACAGAATTAAAATAATACATGCATGAAAGATCTTAAATAGGCGTGGGTCATGACATGTCTGCCTATTTCAAGGCGTGCAAATATGTTAGGTACAGATTCAAATTATACGAATACATTACATTTATACATTAAATTATTTAAAAAAAATAAAATTAAAATTAAACAATATTTCTTTAGTCATTTACACATTATCATTACATCATCCATTTATATTTATTATTTAATTTACTAACACAAGGAGTCATTTAAAAATTCTTTTATACTGTAAAACAGGACCCTATTACTAAGACTCCGCTGTCCGTCTGTCTGTCTGTCCGCCTGTCACCAGGCTGTATCTCATGAACCGTGATAGTTAGACAGTTGAAATTTTCACAGATGATGTATTTTCTGTTGCCGCTATAGCAACAAATACTAAAAACAGAACAAAATTAATATTTAAGGGGGCTGCCATACAACAGACATGATTTTTTTGCCGTTTTTATAGATAATGGTACGGAACCCTTCGTGCGCGAGTCTGAATCGCACTTGGCAAATTTTTCTAAATTACGTAACTACAAAAAGAAAAATATAGAAAACATAATTATTATATTTTATAAAATAATTTTACTGTCTATTTTAATTCCACTCTACTCCACGTCCGCTATAGTAGGTACAGTCCGGATATAACATACAATATCAAAGCAAAATTCCGGTTGTACGACCTGCCACCTGCGGCCATGGACACTACGAGTAGATTGTCCAGCGATGTTTATGGTGTGTTTGTACAAACTGACCTCAGTTTTGACTAAACTGCTTTGTAGAATGCTTTTTTTGAGGTAGTTGAATAGAAAAACAATAGACTTAAAAAATAAAAATAAATTAGGTGGAATTACGAGGTTGTGTGGACAAAATACGAGATTTGAGACCATGTCTGTACGAGACACGCCGTCGGTGTCTGGCAACACTGTCGTATAGACTATAACCCGTGAAACAACATGACGCTTCCAACTATACTTATATCGTTTATCAAAATACGACGAGAACTTTAGGAGTTATGAGAGAACAGATGAACATACATACATAGCCTGTCAAAATCACCTAACCACATAACCTTCCTTTGGCTTTGCTGTAGTCGGGTAAATAGCGCTTGGCACGGCACTGAACGCCAAACCAAGTTGGTCTCTATGAAAAGGCACAAACTTCCGATCATATGATAGCCTCTCAAGTTTTCGTTTCATGTCCCGATACAGAGAATAATAGCATAAGCCTTGTAGTCTGGTAAAAATACAATAAGCAAAAAGAAAGACTCCTATTGTAGCCTACTTTCAGTATAGTTTAAAGTACTCTGTGGCCCTTTGATCACAGAGTATCATTAGAATTATGCCTTTGATGATAACTCGTAGTGGTTCTGATACTGTCATAGCGCCATCGTGTATATTACTTTAGAACTTAAATGATCATTATTGGGAAACTCGCCAATAGATGCCGCGCTAAGCTATCATAATTTTATTTTTTTCAATTAGATTCCACAATAAATTGTATTTCGTCCAATAGACATTTTTGTAAAAAAAGGATTGATAATACAAACAGTAATATATAAAAAAAAATACAAAATTATCATTTTTAAAGTGACATCTGTTAGGCATTGGTTCAGTTTTATTAAAACTCGAAGAAGCGCCACCTATTAGTTCCAAGTAAAACTTCTAAGTTATTTACGCATTGACCTTGCTTTGCAACTTTCGAACTTAGAACGTTGGAACAACGACATTCGCTGGAATCGGAATTTGAATGGTATGGGCAGGCTCGGTTCGAGTCTCAACGGACCGGCAGAAACGTGTACGGCGAAGTGCGATCGACTCGTCGATGCGCAGCTGTCCCGCCGCTCTTGTCAATTTTTAGTTTTTCCGGAACGCGTGTGTAAATAAACAAATTATTACTTTTCATTGCAAATTATTATGAAGTGAAACTTAAGTTTGTTTAATTAACGTGCCGATTCAAAGTGGAGCGTTTTGAATGAATCCGTAACCGCTTCTCGCAATGACAAGGGAGAGCACTCAGTTGCCTTTTGAGAAACCGGAGGCATTAAAATGTTTCATGTGGTCTAATTGATGCCATTTTTTACATAAATAAGTGTATACGTTGATTTTAAGAACTATTGTGGATCGTTTAGTGACGCTTTGAAGTTGTAACCGTCGTTTCGACTCGGTCGGTAGTCGTCTACACGTTTTAAAAATGAGTGTTTTAAGTGGTTTGAGTAAGGCTGACTTCAAAACAGCAAGTGATGGACTGCTGGAACTGCCCGAGGAGCGGCTCCGCAGCCTTATGCGCACGGAGCCCATCACCTCCGTGTACCACGTCGAACAGACACCCTTTGCAAGGTAAACTTACTTTCAAAAGTTTCAAACTTTTACACTACCTACCTGCCTAGAGTAGACAACGAACAATAAGTTTTTTTTACTCGTAAATAAAGACGCAAGCAAAGGAACTGCAAGCAAAAACCACGTTGTATTTTTTGCTTGCATATTTGGTCTTGATAGATTGGTTCCACACTAGACACGACCCACACAGCTGTCAAAGTTGGTTAAACTATTTACAAACTTTTTCTGTTGTAAACTTACCAAGTATTAATTAATTCTACAAAGAATGAGATCAAGGGCATCAATTTTACACTATCTATGAGTTTTAGATCTCTTCAATGTGTATAAATGTGCTATAAAATGAGATATTTCTTGGATATTATTGATAGTATAAACTGTTTGGCAGCCAGTAATCTTATAGTTACCATTACTGCGTGTCTAAAGTAATACAATAGGATGTAACTTGGCAGAATTGAAGATACCTGTGCCTAGTGCAATTTATATTGTTATCAATAAGGTTACAAAATGGCCAAGTTACAGTGTTTATCTTGGTATTCTCGATAAATATGACTGATGAGTGTGAAGGAGCAAGATAAGTTGGATAACAAGTGTTATTTTTGCTGTACTGGAGGACTTGAACAAAAGTTTTTAATGCAAATAATAAAACATGTTGTCACACACATATTGTTTTAAATTTTTTCTAGAAGTTTTAGTTGATGATTACAATCCCTTGTTTGAGGATTTTGATAACATTCATCATGAGTTTATAAATATTAAATACATAATAATATAATTGTTAATTATTATCAACACTGCCTTTTGTGATTAGGTACAACTTGAAGGTGGTAATAAATAATAATAAAACATCTCATATTAAATTGGTTTAATAATGAGAATACAGTTTAGTATAGTTTGGGTAACAATACCTAGCAGGATAAATTATACATTCAATAAGTAGTTAGTTAAATTTCCAATAACCGCTGGTTGTATAGTGAAGTAGGTAAATAAATTAAACATTGGAATCAAATATAAAAACAATCATACAATAGCTAAGTACATATATGGAGTCCCACCTTAAAGTATAAAATTTGTCTATGGATAAGGATTTGAAAACCATAAGTTAAAATTTGATTTATTGCTAATTCTTTTTTAATTTAAATTCACTAAATAAAAATATAGAAATAGATTACTTAGTTCAAAAGCCAGCTGTTCAACCTGATTTTAACTATTGCTTGTACAATCATGTTTAGTGTATTTATTAACTTTGTGTTTTTCAACTTTTTAGTACAATAAATATTAACGAATTTTTTTTTTTTTTTTTAATGCATTGGACATAAAATATACCATTATTGAATTAAACTTGTCATCACTCACTGTCATCAAATAATTTCTAAGGTTTTTTTTAAAGCATTTTCTCCATATATTCTGAATGAACTGTCTACCTTAACCTCACGATACCCAGCCTACACATGACATCAGCTTCTCACTAAACCATGAACAGCCGCCCTGTCGCCGAACGTGACATAATTAGCCAATCGGACTGCAGCAGCCGTATGCGCGTCGCATGCGCAAGTATCGGAATAGTGGTCAAATGTAGAGGAACCAAGACGATGCTGCATGTCTTACAACTTTTCCTGACGGTGCCTACCTGCTGCCGCCATCTTCCTGTGCCGCCTGCGCTGGCGCCGCTTAGCCCTATTCGTCGTATACTGTATGAGACGTTCAGGAATTGATTTGAAAGGTTTGATGATGTTTTGCAATTAAATTAACTGAAGGACTACAGCCCGATTCAAACTTTATGATGGCTCGGAACATGAGGCGAGTCGCTGCGAGTAGCGCACTTCAGAGCCAACATAAATTTTGAATTGGCTGTACCTATTCTGGCTATTTCCGAATAATAGGCCTTCTCCAAAAGATCCTAAAGTCCCAAAAACTACCTGCCAATATTAGTTTTGCACTTACAACGAAATGTATAATTTTCTTGGCGCATGGTTGCATGGTAGTGTGCCATTTTAGAGGTTGATTCTCTATTACGAATTAAATTTTGAAACGCGTGTAAAAATCGAGTTTTCACGGTCTTGAATTATTACAAAAATTCACAACGGTTCAGTTTGCATGTTCCGTAAATTACGTTATTGATTACATTTTTTTGCGCTGAATTACTTTACACGAGAACTCTGTAACACGAATTGTAAAGATTTTGTTTAACCCATCGCCGGGGGTACGTACCAAGAATGTTCTGTAGTTACGTTTTGCAAGATCGCGGGGACGGCCTGGAAGAGACTCGCACAGACCAGCGGGGTAATTGCGTAACACACTAACAGAAGGAATGTCTTTCATCTTGACAGTTCAACAACATTCATTGCGTTATTTACGTGGTTGAGCAGACAAATTTTTCGAACATATGAAGCAATGGATTAGCAATATCCTTCAAAATGATTCAGATTGTGATTCATGTGTTACGCAATTAGGGTGCTGCGAAGCTAGGCTCAAAAGGGAGGAGGCCTATACACTGCAGTAGGTGGAATAAGGCTGCCAATGATGATGTTGACGTTTTGTACCTGGTCGTAAATAAATACCATTAAAATTAAACGAGCGTCGGGTTAAGTAAGGTGTTAGGTTGTTAGGTTATTACACTCAATACAGATAAAGAATGGAAAAAAGTACCGGACTATCTTATCTTGGTGTCAGGAAGCTGACGCTTTGTTACTGGAACAGGGTATTGTAAAGGTACAAGTTCGCAGCCAACTGCAGGCAGCAGCAGCAGACGACGTGTCGCTGCGTCACTTCTGGTTTCTATGTACCTATTTCTATGAAAACGACGTGTCGCTAGCTACGAAAGGCATTTCATAGAAATACATAGAAACCACTAGTGTTGCAGCGGCACGTCGTCTGCTGCTGCTGCCTGCAGTCGGCTACAAACTTGTACCTTTAACAAAAATTGCATTATTTCCCTAATTAGCACCTACCTATCAACATTTCGTAAAACTACTCAGAATGGTGATATGATCAGCTAGTTAAGGTAGATAATTTAATAATAATAATTCACGTCATTAGATGTTACTGGTTTTAATCGACTTATTAATTATGTTGTAAATAATCGTATTACACTGTGTTCGTTAACAAGTTTATTACCCGACCTAGTTTCATGAATTAATTAAATTAGAAGGCGGAATTATTAGACTTGATACTTTTGTTAATATTGACAACTTAATTATTGTATAACGAATCAACCTCTATTGCACAGCATAATTATTAAAAACATATAAGTAACACAGTATTAATTATAGTTATTTTTATGTAGATCTGAGAAGTACATTGTACCGTACCAATGTCGAATAAAACAAACAGCTGATTGGGTGTTATCAATTATTTTATTGATTATGGCGCCCTTGTGTTTTTTACTGATTATGCCAACTTAAAACGTGTCAGTAATTATTCCTAGAACATACAAAATGCCAGTTCTCATATGATTAGCAAAGGGTAATGAGCATTTTATACTTCAAAGAAAACAACAAGAATGCTGACAAAACATGACGTGTCAAGAGTGACGTGTCTGTTTTAATTACCCATATAAACTTATGCAAATTAAGAAAAAATTACCCATTTCTATTCTTCCTGATGATCATGGATTAGTAAATACTCAGAAACGATACGTGCAGTCGCCTGCACGTCAGTGGTAAAACTTAAACCTTGAGCTGGCCTAGCGTAGTACGAAGTTTTAATAATAATTATATAATCGTATTCACATATAATTATATAATTAATGTATACAAAATATTGTAAAACATTTTAAGAGTAACAGCGGAGTTTGTTGCCCATTCTTCTCTAAACGAAACTACGTTTTGGAAGGGCAACTAAAATCAATTCTATTTTATTGTACATTTTGACGTTCAAAAGTGCCTTTTATGTGCCTATTTGAAATAAATGCTTTGACTTTGACAATAGAATACGAGGCCAGCATAATATATTAGTTAGGCCGAAGCAACCAGGGCCGTTCAAAAGCGTGTTGGCTTGACGAGATCGTCAAAGTCGCGGGAAACACCTGGATGAGGGACGTACGGAACCGGGAAGTCTGGTAGAAAAAAGGGGAGGCTTATACCCAGTAGTTGGGTGAACCCGGGCTGAAAAGATCATGTTGATACACTAGTTTTGTTACCATTGACGTGAGGCAGACTGTACTGGACCTATTCTACGCTAACAAAATTAATGTAAAGTGCGATGATAATTGAAACACACGATTGTAATGGTTTGAATATCATTAACAAGGTCCATTGTAATATCAGCCGTAATAATAGTTATAATTATGATGTGAGTATGACGTGGAACTCATCATACGGTTGTTTCGAGTCGCAGCGGGCGTGTCGAGTTACGAATACGATGGTAGCCCCTAGTCTACCTAATACCTAAGTAAATAATACTACACTATGGTTAGGACACGTATAGACAGACAGTCATAACGTGTTCTTATTGTACTACTAGTTGCTGCCCGCGGCTTCGCCCGCGTGGATGTCGGAAATTATCCAAACGGGACCGTGTTGCCGGTACTAATAAAAGCCTATGTTACTCCTTATAACATCAGCTATATGCCAGTGAAAGTCCCGTCAAAAACGGTCCAGCCGTTTCGGAGATTACCTGGAACATACAGACAGACAGTTAAAAAATAAAAAAAATTGGTATTTTGTTATAAGTCCTGTATATACTTTCATATGCATTTTGTAAAAAGCTGTTATTTTGACATTACAAAGAGACGCTTCAATTTTATTTGTTTGTATAGATTAGAATGATAGAATCTATTATTTTTGTGTAGCTAAAAATGATAACTGTTTATTTAAATCTAGTTTTCCCACAACGGTCTGCCAATACAGGTATTGGATTTTTTAAATAAGTAGCTGTTTTTATGGTAGAAATCTGCATCAAATCATTGAAAAGATGGAAGATGTAGATATGGAAGAGAAGGATGTACTTCGTCGACCCCAAATAAAAAGATAACCGCAGCAAGGGGATGATGGTGATGGTAGAAATTAATTAAAAAAACAATTAAATATGACAATATGATGGTTAGGTCATGTTGAGAGGATGAATGAAGGGCGACTAACAAAAGGTATTTACAAGCCTGATGTGAGTGGAAACGCCGGGAGGGGACGACCTAGGAAGACATATACCTTATTGGTGATGTTCTTCAGAAAGGTTAGGTGCGTGGTACTCGCAACCGGAGTGTATATAGGACCAGATGTATGAACGTAAACGAGGTAAAAGGAGTATGTAAGGATCGCAGCAGGTGGCGTTCTGTAGTTTCTGCCTATCCCCATGAGAAGTAGGCGTGAGTTTATGTATGTATGTATGTTAAATATGACAAGTAATTATCATAGAGGGACAGGGGCAGGCAGAACAAGAAACGTTGAGAGAGAAGAACATAGAGACTCCTGGGTCCAGAATTTTGACCACAAATTTATATGTTACAACTTTTATGCTGTTTTTTATTAGTTTTCTAGTAATGTGCCTTATTTATCAGCCCTAAAAGCATTAATATACTTCGAATCGTGCCAATACAGTCACGGGTAATACCGTTCGCTACTACCGGTTCTACTTAGCTACCAACTGCAGTTAATTGTAGTTTTTGTCAAATGGTTACTATTCTCCCCTCTGCATATACCGGCTCACAACGAGTTACACTGGTCGGCGAAACGATTACATTTCCCCTTACCATGCGTTGTACCACAGTTTTTATCTAAGATTTCCGCAGATGTCGATGTGTTTATAACCTCTGGTTGCAGATGCTAGGGCTAGGTACATTAAATTGTTCAAAATAATCTATGTAGGGAAATGGGTGGTAAAATACTACGGCAAAAATTTGAATAAGACGATGAGCACATATTGTCGACATTAAATTTGTATCAAAACAATTCAAAACCGTGTTGTGCTTGAGTTAGCAATGCTTTATATTAGATAGCAAACTTGAACAATCTTCATAGTTGTATGACAGCATACTGTTTCCCTAAACAATTCTGCTCTTAAAGTTAGAGAACTCCAAGACTCCAACACATACACAAGTCAATGTGGAAGTTTTCGCTCAATGAACATTTTCGTTCTTCGAACCTCACATAAATTACAAGGTGTAATTATTCCTAGGAATGTCTCGTCTTTATTAGAACCCATATGAAATTAGTACGTAGAAGTGATGTTAATTACCATTCACAAAGTCATCGTTTAGTATTGCTCATTAGATTCACGTATTTACTTAGTAGGTTTCCGTTGCAAACAGAACATCTACTACATCAATAAAGGAGTGGTCATCATATGAGCCCACAAATGGATATTAGTGGCAACAAACTTGGGCTAGTACTCAAACCAGTCCGAGGAAGCCAACTGACATCATTCATGACGATTACGACAAACGCTTTTGACTACCGATTGCTGTATTATGCTATATTCAATTGCTATGAAACTTGAATGACTTAGCGCTTAGCTCCATTCGATAACGGGTCTTGCCTATCTAGATCACCTCGCATTTTAGCTAAATCACGATCCGTTTTTATTTCTAGGCTTGCCTCTAGTTTGGCTTCAAACACTTCAATGACTTCGATATTTTGATTGAGCAGTCATTTATTTAGTTTGCCGTTAATGTGTGAGGATAATCCTACTCCGTTGCAGTAATCGTACTTGCTGAATAAAAATATTAAAGACGGAACAAACTTCTTCCAAATAAAAAGCTGGAGTTCTTTCTAATATTTTTATGCGAATGACGATACGCAAATGTAACGTTAGATCATTTCTACGATTAGACCGTTGAAGTGATTTATTTTGTATATTACAAAAGTCAACTATCGGAAATAGCCCCCGGTCATTCGGTTACGGTTATTTAAGTGAAATTTAACATTTCAACAAGCCATGGCCGGCTGGCGTTTGAGTAAATGAAAGGAATCGTTTAGCGCCCGCCAGCGGTTATTGGCAATTTCTCCGCGCGACGTCGCCCGGGGCGCCTCGTTTCCCGGGAGCCCGGCGCGACTTGGCGCGATAGCAGTTTTTGCTCGTCCGGCGACGCCGGCGCTGGCGAGATGTAATCGTGGACTTTCTACAGCTGAGCGGTTGGTTGCCGAAGCGGTTTCACTTTCATGCGGCGGCGGAATGCGGCCGGACCTCCGACCCGCGGCCGCCGTGTCACCGCTGCGTAGCCTTCCCCCACACGCGCCCTTACGGCTCGCCGAACAAACGTATGCACATGCACGCCGCCGACCATGCTCAACACGCTTTGCATATCAACGACGCCTCCGAGCCAATCGTGTTATACAGTTGGATTATTGAATAACTTTCATGTGGCGGCTATAACGGTTCTCTCGCATACGATCGCCGCCTGCAGGGAACCAGTCCCGATTCCGACATTTGGTATCGCTAGAGCTAACGCATCACTTACCTATAGATAGATTATCGGTCGCGGGTTAATTTTGATTCTACAAGCGGCCCGAATACCTGAGTTGGATGCCGGCGCCGACTGGCGAGCTATCCGTGCTAATATCTTATTCGTGTCATTAGTGCGAAATGCCAGCCGTTTGGCACCCGCGGCGCCGGCCTCAGCGTTCCCTCGCGGCCGATGCACCGCTCTGGGCCGCACCAGCTAAATTCGGGTCCGTTGCATCACGCATCACTTTCGGTTTCGTTTGTCACGCGGCTATTTTAGATCGAGTGTCGATTATTAGAACTCTGTTTTTAGCTGTAGCGACCCGTTAGACATTCGGAACGCTCTGGCATCATGACTAACCCGTAAAATGCTACGGAAACTTAATTAATTATTTTACTATAAGCGTAACCTCGCAATTCTTATTTAAATAAGTCGACGGTAGCTAAAAGAGGATACAATAAGGCTAGAGCTACTTTTCAAAGTCGGCTCCTAGTATGCAGTGAGTCTCGGCGTGCTGCAGTTATCTCGAGTTTGCGGAACGAAACCCGATCCGTATGCAGCGGCACGCGAGCGAGGCCAGCGCGTCCGCCGCACATATACCATACCTTATCTACCGTTGGGCCAAACAACTATTTTTCTTCACCCGCGAGCCGATTCGCTGCGCCTCCCTAGCGTGTAGGTAGGTACGAATATACGATGTACCCAGTCTCGCCGGTTCTTGGGTATCAAAATACAAGTTGATGGGGAGGCGGTGGTGCCTCGGTAGTGCTCGCAGTCGTCACGCTCCGCGGACGTCCCGGTTGCTCTGTGGTCGGCGGTCTTGCCCTTCATTCGCAAGGCCGTCGAGCAAATGGTCACCTGCGCCGGGATCGCAGGCGGGCGTGCGTCGACCGCCGGTTGTGCAATCAGCGCGACACCTCGGTGCACGTGGGCGATCGCCTGCCGCTCGAGAACAATCGAGCCTCTCATTCAACAACAAGCCCGCTGGAATGCGGGCTTTTGATATCGTTACAAAACCAACAGTAACGGTGGGCCAATGTCAACACGGCTCCTGTATTGACTTTTAGATTGTCTGTATGGTAATGAGATCGCAGCAGCGTGCGGTGTCTGCATCGCGTATTAGTCGCGCATTCGTGTAGGCGACTAGATTTTCCGACACTCGGGTTGGGCCACTTGTCATAATGTGGCCACGCAGCGCCGCTACGTAGCGAAAGTCTGGCCGACCTTCGGCGTCTAGATATGGACCGTAATAAGTACCTCAGATCTCGATATACCTAATTATGGATCGACTAAGAAACTGCTCGGTGACAAGTTGTATGAATTAAATATTGACTGATTATGATACGCTGCTCGTTGATCTTCCTTATCGCGTTTAGTTACGTGATCTGCACACGATGGAATAATTAACGCGGTCTTATTGCTTCATCACGAGAGTCGCTTATTCTGGTTCTGTGTTAGAGCTGGCGAGAAGATTGAGTCTCGAAATAGTTGGATGGATCGCATGCCTAGATATTTCCCGAGATATGATCGGCTCGGCGACGGCGCTGTCCTGCCTATCGTTGACAATATTTTTTGTAATAACAATCTTGGGTATGCACTGTCGAGATGGCATCACTTTATCAGCCGTGTGTCATTCGCTAATTTTAGAATACGATATAGTGGAATGTTGTGGAGTACTCCTTGTTTTTTAATCTGTCTAGTCTCTATACTGCACGTTTTTCTTGACCTGTGTAGTAAACAGTCTTGATTTCTTGAAGCTCGGATATTTTGTTTATTGACACTGAAAAAACTAATCAAGACGGTTTATAGTTCGTGTGGGCGTTCAGTGTAGTGTTAGACTAGATAGATGGCCCAGTGAGCTCGATTGCCTTTCGTCTGAATCAGTCACGTTAGCATGATTCACAAAGTTATGAGATTTCGTGATGTAACGTGTGGACTTTCCCAAGCCAAGAAATTCGGACACGTCTTCAAATGTGTCACATTCATAATATTGCAATTTATAAAAATTAAAACGTTGCTTTCGTTTGCATATGCGAGTGTTCTATATTATCATATCAAGTCACCGTGTAATGTTGACATCATTTAGTTTATACAACATCAAATCGCGAATTTTCCTGTATCAAAAATCGATAATTTCTCGTGCGTTATCCACTTCACATTGCTGGTAAATACGAGTACCCTTATCGTTGTTATCTGCGGTTGCAAATGCAATAAGCTGGTACATATCTAAGCAGAGGTCTGAGACCAATATTGACGTGTCTCGGTTACTCTGTTTGCACACTTGATGGATGCGGTTTGCCGTTGAGACTGTTTACAATCCCTTCCATAACCTTGGACCGAGTTCAGTGACTCGTCCGTCATACACATCTCGCTTGTCTTTAATTGTACACTTCCGGAGTATTTCCATCCAGTTGGGACCTACGGTATCGGGCGTCACGTTCACGTGCATCCTGCCCAAGAATTCGTTCTATTTATACAACGTGATTTGTGGAGCGCACCGTGAACTGAACTTCTGTAAGTGATGCCGACTGTTATGTTGAAATGTATTACATTTTATCGCTAGTTTACTAGTTTTGGTCTAATACTCGCGTCAGCGGTGATGGATCCTACGACTTCGTCTCGTATCGGCTGTAAACGGTGGTGTTATTCCAACATACCACGGTGAGGATTTATAGCGCGTCGACCGGCGCTGCGTAAATATAATTAGAGAGGCTATTTATCAGCACGGCGGAAGGGCGCTCGCTATCGCCGCCGTAAATCTCCTGCAGCTTCTGACGGCTCAATCCGGCGAAGAAATGGAATGTCATGCTAATCGCAACGGTGAGGACCGCGCGCGAATTTGTCCGTCGGTTGCGCGGATCTATCCCCCATACGTTACAATCAGCCGGGATTACGAGCTTGCACTCCTTATTTACGTAGACGGATAGACGAGAAGCCAAGAACCACCGCCGAAGCTTGTGCTCAGGATTAATTTATGCTTATTCTAACTTAAATCGAGCTGGCATTCCATTCCATACGCATAGCTTGGACTGTAGATATTTTGTTTTGGTTATATCGTGTGTGAAGTAAGCAGCTAGTCCAAGGGCAGCGTCGTCGGCGGCGCGTGCGCAGCGGGGCGGGTAATTGGAGCCGTCACCGGCCGCGCCGACTCCGCACTAATCGCACACGATAAAATATCTATATATAATATCCCTGCTATACTGGACTTTAATTGAAAAATAGTATAAACAATAACTTTTTTAAATTAAAATTAACTTTGAATTAATTAATATGTTTAATTGCTATATATGGTTATGTGATTCATTCATTTCATAATGTTTGAATAATTATTAGGTAACGTTTTAAGGTCACTCATTAATTATTAGTTTGTCTTTGAATGAAGGATTTATGTTATCATTGAACATAATGTTATAAACAAATATATCCGCCTTGGATCCGCTGGCGCATTCAAGCTGCAGCATGGGTTTAGGACTTTTTCCCCCAAGTTGAATTAAATGCGAATGAGATTTTTACTTAGTCGATAATTCCTCCGAGTAGATATCAGACGCTCGCATAATCGATGAATTTTGTGTAAGGTAGAAAACAACGTCGATTGTTACTTTGTTATGTTAAGGTACGTAGATGTTGGTTGCGAGTGCTTGCGGGGTGGTCATGCCCGGGCCTGCGCCGGCGCAGCTGAGCATTAGCATAAACCGTGCTCGTGCGCCGCCCCGCGGCACAGCCACGACACATGTGGTGCAAGTGGGGAAATAACCGAGGGGATACTTTAAAATTCTAAGAAAGACGCAGTAATTATAAAACAAAAGCTTTAAATAAAATAATTGTTGAGGGGTGCGAGAAACGAACCACCCCATCGTTTTCCAGGATTGGTCTTGAAACGACCAAAAGCACTTTCTTAGCAGATGCTGATTTACTTAGTTAATGCAGCTCTGTAAATCTAAGAAAACAAGCTTACATTGACATCGCAAACAGTATTAAACAAAAGAAATCATGATGTCTTCCTAAATCATTTCTCAAAGCCGCCGTAAGATTTTGCAAATATTGAACGTACTTAAAATCAGAGTACAAGGAAATATAATTCCGCAAAGCTAAAAGCCTGAGAGCCACCGTCCGTCGCCCGCCGGTCAAATCACGTATTCTCAATGTCACCGTGTACCATTTTATGATGCGAGTTCACTGGTAAAGCGTTATTGTCCTCTCTTATTGCACCAAGCGCATTAAAAATAAATTCTTTGTCATACAATACGCGAATACACCCATGAATATTTAATGGGACACTCGCCACAGCCCTGACCTTTATTTTGGCCTTTCTCAACGCCCATTGTTCTTAGCTAGAGCCCTACGCTTTGTAGGACTTATCTAATGTTGCCTTATTTTGTTTCAGGTGAGTGAATATTACCATACAACAGTAAGTTTGTTCAGTTTTTTACCACGTCCATATCCTTCAACCAGTTCAAGTCTCGGAACAAAAAAATATGTATTTACTACGACGCTTACCTAATCTATGACCGATCTAAACGATTATCCTTCCGACCTCTGACGCTGACTCATCCGAGTGTGCTACAGACCTGTGGGAGATTCAAAATATTCGGTTTTAATTAACCTTTTTCTGATGACTAATAAAACGAGAATTCGTATTTGCATCTCTTCAAGACAGTTGGTCGACTGGCGAAACGTCACCCAGCGTACCAATATTTTATTGAAATATAGAAATGTTTTTGTATAAGATCGAGTTCAATGTTCTAGGAGTGATGAACTGAAAACAGCCTCGTGGAACGTTGTTAACGTGTCTAAAAAGGCCATTAGGAGTGAGGGCCGTCGCCGTCGGCTGCATGTCGTCACTCAACTCTCGGTTTTTTGTCGCCAAAGACTACTAGTTATCTTCTTCCTAGTCGGCCGCTTTGATTAACGACCGTAACCCGATCTAGTGTGTTTTCGGTCTCTCCTACCGAACGGCCCACATGAATAAATTAATTCAAACGTTGATACACACCCACGCGTGGGACTAACACGGACGCTTGTAATAACAAGAATTTAATGATGTCGAATAAGTGTAAATCAATTGTGGCCAGGCAAAAAATACACCTCTGGAAATAAACCCACTTAAAATAATTACTGTCACTCGAATTCGAAGCGAAAAAGCTATTCAACCCGAGATGGACATCCACTGCTAATATATTTTATTTGATCTGTAACTGTGTCAGCTGATGGAATTGTAATGATTAAATCACCGGAAATTACATTCAATTATGTACTTGCACGGTTCGGTGACCGATTATTATGGTAACCATAGATGATGACCGCAACGAGATGCCTCGATGCTATCTGCTGGTTGAGAAACCAGCAGCGTACGCTCCGATAAATAGGTGTTCAGATGGCGTCCGGATAATGCTGTCGACGCGGAATCCTACCGATGTGCGAGATCAAACAACCCGTGAAACGGAGTGCGCGGATGCCAACACGCCAAATGTGCAACTTCAATGTTCTCACACAATGAACGACCCTCTCGCTTTACCTTGCAATGGTCTGCATTTGCTTGTCTCTTTCTATCGTCAGTTTGTTCGATTTTGGGCGAGTGTGGACGATGACAAAGCGTCACTTTCTACGGGGCGCACGCGCACCGGCAAATGAAGTGTGTCGCGTACGCAGACAGCTGCGCGATAGACTCTGCTCTAATGTGCGGCGGAAACCATCAATTTAGATAGTGCGCCGGATTGCCGCCGCGAAGCTTCTGCCGTAGGATGCAACTGTTACACGGAGGAAACCGTGATTTATGACCTTCATTGTTTTGTGGTCGAGATCTCTTACTCTGCATCCTCATTTAATTAAACGCTGGCTGGTTACTCACTTAAAAAACAAGATAGAATACGCTTTTCCGCCTGTAGGTTTTATAGTTTGCAGTTACTCTTGCTCTTAAATAATATTAAAACAGCACTGTTAATAAAGTCTACAATGATTTGGAAACTATCAACGTTAGTGTTAATCCAATAAGGGAAGCATCTGCTCTGCAATTCCCCCAGTCTAACGGCACAGTACGCATGACCCTCTGAATAGATAATCTGTCTCAATTAGAGCAGCGTGTCGCATCAAAACACGACGGTGTGCTCTTGTGGTTTTGTAACGGATTTGTTTTGGAAATCTATATCAGTTTATACGAATTGTGTATCGCAATAGTTCACACGGTAAATCAAACTGCACTCGCAATCGGATATTGCCTTTCTGTGACCAATTGGGAATTTGGATTCTCATTGTAACATGCATCGGCAGTGTCGTTCAGCAGGCCCTTGTTATGACTATTGGTTAAATTGATACAGGCATCGCCTCTTGCATGTTATCGGCTACTTTCTCGCGTCCGAGCGAGCGCTGCGCCGTTGTCGAAGTATTGTTTATGAAAAGCGGGTCAGAAGAAAGCGATAGAGGGGCGAGAGCGGCTGGTCACTCGCTGATATCTCCCGGTGAAGAGGTCACGGCCATTACACGAAAATAAACTGAAGACAGAACTTGACGACAGCCCACGGAACGTTTATTGCTACCGTAAACTGTAACAGCAGCTGATTTTTTGTACGGATCCGTGAACGGCCGATAATGGAACCGATTTCTCTTTTTGCTCATTTTTCTGTTGCTAATTGGTTCTGTGTTTATTGTGGGGGAATTTTTATTTGCTTCGACAGTACTTTCAAAATGTGTTCGTTATCCGTGCAAGCGCTCGTGTAAATATTCATTTACGCGTGTGTGAATGTGTTTGTACACTTGCACCGTCGCGCTAGCGCAGCGTTCTCTGTATCGAATCAGGAATGCGTTCGCACATCATGGCCGGTGTGGCAACGGTCGCGGCTTGTCACATGCACGCGCACAGTAGACAATGGTCTTGTCTGTGATCACTCTTTGTTTAAGTGTTTTCTCGTCTCAAGGTCGGCCGGTGCTGCGATCATTACTTTTATCTTTCGACTTCATCCTTACAATTTCCCGGCCTATTGCTCCGCTTTGTTTAGAGGCAGTCGTCCGCTCTTTCAAGCTTTTACCTGTACCGTACTTGACACCCTTAGTTTAGTGTTGTATTGTGTCCGGGATCCGTACCGGTTCTCTACAAACATATCTCTATTGTGAATCTTTATTGTAGACGTTTTGTTTTATGTCTGTATCAGATATTTCTTATGTAGGTATTGAAGGGTGTAAATCATGTAATTCAACACCGCGTAGTTTGTTACTCCTAGGGCAAATCTTACCGGTATCTGTGGCCGCGCGGCCATATATCACGCCGGTGCTGGGTCCCACATAATTGGTATGCGGCATTTTGTCCAGGCTCGCATCGATAAAGTATCTCTTCCTCCTCGTATGTAACGTAAGCTTATTGGAGACCAAGATTTAGAGGTTCCTTGAGCTCGTAACTTGTTCAGAATTAAGAAATGTTTTGTAAGTACTCGTAGTTTAGCTCCTTAAACGAATTTAGAAAATATTCTAAGGAAACAATATTCTTTATGTTATCTTTCTTGTTAAAACCAAGGAGGATCATATTCAGTGAGATGGTTAGCAGCTAAAGTATTTATAGTCTCATACACGTGTTGCTTTGCTATGAAGAAACTGCTGCTTATGACATGTATTCTGGTTCCTGTTTTCATTACTAGACAAGTTCTCACATCGACGGCCAAGATTTTACGATTGCTGGTTTTATTAGAATTACTGTATGTACAACATTATCTGTTATTAATTGCATGTGTTCATCCGTTCGGCTGGATGGATGTGATGTTCGCATCGTGATTAATTTGTGTAAACATTCCTGCTAATTGCCCCTATTAGTGTAACGTGTTATTTAATGTTATGGCCCCCAGTGCTTTGATGTCTTGCGTTTTACCTGGATGATTTTATTTTATACTCCCGCTGGTAAGAAAAACATTAATGAAGAATGTTTCAATTGCTTGTTTTCCCGCGTTTCGTGCTTGTTGATCGAGGGAAAGGTTGTAACTACCTTCTACGATGGTTCAGCAAGTTGTAATGGCTGAATGTATTCATTTAACCTAGTTTTAACTGACTATATACCTATTGTTGGCATGGGTTATGTTATGTTTGGTTTTTGTTCTGTGACTCCGCCGAAGTTGCATTCGTTTGATGTTTAAGTTTTTATGAAACTTTCAAGTTTTGTGTAGGAGGAAATTTGGACGAATTCTAGTCTGATATTTCAATACGAATTAGTTGACTCATGTTCTAGATTGTAATATCTATCTATTATATTTCATAATTATAAAACTTTGTTAGTTCAAGTTCTCAAATCGAATTTTTTGCTACATATAAATAAATATGAAATGGTTCACTGCCATATTAATTACGTCTAGATTAGGTATGCGAAAAGGAATTACAGAACGATCGTCCGTCGTTATTTAAGTTAATGGCATGTGGGCTGCGCCCACGCACAAATAGATCAATAAATTATAGACGTGTGGCGTCCACGACCTTTCCGCAATATTCATGTGCTAAATCGTTTAATATATCGAATGTATCGTTAATCTGGAAAATATCTTCATTACACCAGAATAGACATTGGACATGGCATTAATTAAAAGAACCTATAAATGGTAGCAAATGATTGGTTGTAATTTAAATAAACAAATAAGAATATCATGAATATTCATCTAACATAAAAAAAGAAAAGTAAGGTCATAGTTTTCAAAACACATTAAAGAAAAAAGGAAGTAATAACGACATAGTAGAGTATTAAATTACTGGTTGATTTATAGGCTGAATCTTATTAGGTGGCTGGGAACGACGCCAACTTCGATCGCAGAGGTATTCTATGCCCGTGTCACTAGACTGTTCTGCATAGAAATGGTGATATGATTCAGTTTGTTCCATTCTCAGACCAGATATACTCACTGTCCATACATTTTAGAACAAAAGAAACTATTTCATATGATTATATACAATGTAATGTTCTCAATATTTCTGGTGCTGAAGATGTAAGTAAAAATTCTGGACTGGTTTTCTAAACAGCTATTGCATAATTCAAAGTTTACTTCGATAAACACATAGAATCAAAGCTGTCCTTTATACTGAAGGATAATGCAATAACAGTGCAGCCTATTGATTATAAACTTGACCATGAATAAATAATCCCTGTACATAACATAACCAATGTTTGTTGTAAGCTCCTTATGCGAAATCGACATGGCTACCATATTCGTTACACAGAAAGATTTGCAAGGGATTTGCATAATTGTACATGTGTATCTGTTTGTAAGCCAGTGTCATCGACTCTATATCATAGTCAAACAGTAATCCATATGTAAGGAGAAAAAAAAACACGATACTCTATGCAATAACACTGCACGTTTTGCGCTGGCGAATAAAAAATGAAAAGTTCAAATTCAGAACAGCGTTCAACTATGTCAGCTCATGGCAAATTAAGGACAACGAAATTAAAGATTTTACCAAGAAGCTGTTTACTTTTTACAGTTTTAAGCGGCCAGGTTTACGAGGTTCTTATGACCAGAGAGAAAAAAACGGCGTGGTGGTATGACTCGCTAATCTAAATGACTGTATGCTACTCAAACTACTTCAACAGTACAAACTTCCGTATAATTCAGGCACATGTATTTTAGCACAAAATTGTTTTGGTGAGAACCAAATTGAACGCCATGTGGGTGGTATAATTAGGTACTGGCACTTACAGGAACGTTTTTTCGCCTTCCAAATATATTCTGATGATTCAGACCTCCTGCGTAGTAAGATCTAGTGAGATGAGTTTTAATCGCAAAGCGTGACAAATGTGTTTGATGAGAAATGATTAATGCAAAGTACAACTTGTTTTTCTCATTGTGGACTTAAGCAGTTGAATGATTTTATTCGAGTTCGATGAAACTTCTGGAAAGGTCTAGGACCATGTTTTGTTAAATAAAAACAACGTAGTTCTGATAATTCAATATCAGTTTTATCGGTCTGTGGTTTATCGATTGGACCGAGATAAGCTTAAACTTATCTATTTAAGAACCCATGAGCAAACACATAAAATTTTACGAAACCAATAACAACGGTTTCGATCTTAATTATTTGACAAACTACTAGAAGACAAAAAAATATCGATTACCGTACTGACCATAGTATGAGATGACACAGTTTTTCTCTTAATTCAGGTGTTAGAACGACGTACGCAAAATTTTCCGTCGATGACGCAAATATAATTTGTAGGTAAACCATCAATCGTGCTCGCAGTTTTTAGATCCTGCTCATATTCATCGATCAATATGTTCTTTGGCCAAAATTCATTGTGCGCCTGATCTGTCGTTTGTTACATAGATGAGATTTATGATGCTTCAGAGATGACCGGTTCACGAGGTCCATTACATAAGAATGAGCGATTAGTTAACTGTGGTATGTTCAGCGATCCATCTTGCGTAAATAAATTCCTATCTGCTGTGAAGGTTACTGATATGATAAGATTGAACATAGAAATAGACGCAAGAGGCACCGGCAAGGTTTTGTACTGAAGATAAGGTTATTAAGATTTAACATTATAGCGCCAAAATATTGTAATTGATTTGTATTGGTACCAAATGCAGGAGGGAAGTCTCTGACTCCCGATGCGAAAGATGCCTTGAAATAAAACTAAAATTTGTAGTAGCAACTTCTAACTAATTATCTTCGTACAATATCTCTTCCGAGGCAATGACTCGTGTTGCATCTAATGCTATTTCACTATTAGCGCCTGTGTCAACACATAGTTGAACGTTTTCCTTGTACTGTTGACAGGTCATATTACCGGATATTGATCAAACCGTTGCTTAGAGATTTTAGGGGTCGATAGCGTCAGTGTTAACTAATAGGGATTTCAGTAATCCTCGCGGAAGGTTGTTAGGTTATGGACCCAAACGAATTTAGCTGTTATTTCCTTTTCCATTACAACTAATATTGTATACACTGCTGGTCTGACTGGTCATTTCCGCTATGAAATTGATATGGCTGTTAAAAGTGGTTTAAAAACAAGTCAAGTATGCAAAATCTTTTCGCAACAGAAACCTTCCATCTGAGTCATCAAACCCGAGTCAAAGACGTGATGTAATAAAATGTCAAAACTGTCTATATTTTGAAAATAAAATTCGTTGATCAAGTTATAACTTCGACAAACACTCCCCAACAATTTGTGTAAGTGCATAAAATTATTTCGTCGTCTGTCCCAAATCTAATATATAAAATTCTCGTGTCACAGTTTTCGTTGCCATACTCCTCCGAAACGGCTTAACCGATTTTGATGAAATTTTTTGTGCTTATCCGGTATCTATGAGAATCGGCCAACATCTATTTTTTTTTTTTTTTTTTTTGGTAGGTAGGGTAGGGAGTTAGGGAGGTAGGTAGGTAGGTAGGGTAGGTAGGTAGGGAGGTAGGTAGGTAGGTAGGGAGGTAGGTAGGTAGGTAGGGTAGGTAGGTAGGTAGGGTAGGTAGGTAGGTAGGGTAGGTAGGTAGGTAGGGTAGGTAGGTAGAGTAGGTAGGTAGGGTAGGTAGGTAGGGTAGGTAGGGTAGGTAGGTAGGTAGGGTAGGTAGGTAGGGTAGGTAGGTAGGGTAGGTAGGTAGGGTAGGTAGGTAGGTAGGGTAGGTAGGTAGGTAAGTAGGGTAGGTAGGGTAGGTAGGTAGGGTACGCCGTAGATAAGTACCGCAACCCGTGCGAAGCCGGGGCGGGTCGCTAGTATGGTATAAAATATTGTATGGTCGAGTGCGTGAAATCGTGTTAACCAATGATCATTGTTCATCTTAAAATTAAATTTTGCCTCAGCCGGTTTAAATAAACATTTCGATTATTCGCACAGCATCAACTACGGAAGCTCGTATTGTTAATGAATTTCAGTAGATATTCGACTCGTAAAACGGCAAAGTTATAGCCGTTTAACACGGAATTAATGGGGCGACAAGTGTGACCTCCGGCCAGGCTTCTTTGTGACTTAATTTTATCTCAATAGTGCTATTTTGTTTCTGCTGGAACGTACGCACTTGGCTAAATCGTTTTTCGCCATTTATAGAATGTTTATTTTAAAATTATTTTTCTTCTTCCGCCTGGTTCTTTGTCGAATAGGTCAGGTTGATAAGATTATGTCCAATAATACGGATTATGTCTGGTTGCGTCGGCCACGGGTGTCATTGCTCGGCGCCATGTTATAGCCTCTTGAACACTATTTGGTATCCTATTTGTTTCTTTAACTTGTCATTTTCATCGTGGCGTTCCAGGGCCCTTTGTCATGGGCGCGTTCCTTGAGGCTCCGGCCAGCCCGCCGGTTGAACGCGTCCCAAAGGGTCATGGCCATCCGGATGGTACGGGGATACCGCACGGTCTCCTGCGAGGCGGCGAGCCTCCTTGCCGGATTACCGCCGTGGGATCTGGAGGCAAAGGTCCTCGCGCACGTTTGGGAGTGGCGCGAGGAGGCGAAACGCCGGGGCGTAACTCCGCTGCCGCGAGAAATCACGGCACAGCGGACAGAGCTCCGGCGGGATCTCATGGCGGCATGGAGGGTGCGACTGTCGCAACCCAGCGCAGGGCACGCCACAATTGCGGCGGTAAGACCCCTCTTTGAGGAGTGGCTTGAGAGGCGCCACGGCGTCCTCACCTTCCGCCTGACGCAGGTCCTCACCGGACATGGCTGTTTCGGGAGGTTCCTGTTTCGGATAAGGCGGGAGGAAACGCCCGGGTGTTACCATTGTGTGGATCGACCGGAGGACACGGTGGAGCATACGGTGGAGGTCTGCCCGGCTTGGGCGGAGCACCGCCGTGTCCTCGTGGCGGCGATCGGCGGCGGCGACCTCTCGCGTCCGGCCCTGGTTCAGGCCATGGTACGGAGCGAGAGGGAATGGGAAGCCGTCACCTCCTTCTGCGAAGCAGTAATGCTCGCGAAGGAGGAGGCGGAGCGCGAGAGGGAGAGGCAATCTCTACGCCCTCGCGCCCCTAGCCGCCGCAGGAGGAGGAGACACCCTGGGCGTCGGGAGTCGATTGCCGACTCCCGGCCACCGTAGGCGCGGGCTTGCGGACGGCGAGCAATGGGCAGCTCGCCGTCCGGTAAGGACCAGGCCCGGGTCGACGGCGCGTCGTGTTCCACGCGCGCCTCAAAGAGATGTCAGCATAACTGACGGGGTCCGATAGGACCGATGCCTGCCGGGGTCGCGGATTGTTCGAAAGAGTTACCGTGGCCCTGGCGCACAGGCAACTGAAGGAACACGGGTGGGTTTTAGTCAGTAAGAGTCTGACACGCCCTTCCGCTCCGCCCAGAGCGGGAGAGGTCATTTGATGATTTCACACCCAAAAAAAAAAAAAAAAAAAAAAAAGGGCCCTTTGTCAGAGTTCACCGCGAAAATGTTCTTGCCTTTCATTTTCTCTTCTTAATCTAGTAGCAGAGTGGCAATGATGATAGGTCGATGTCACCTAGTAATTTCACAATGATAAATGATTTTATTTTTGTAAGTAGGTTTGTACAAACACTTTTATACGTCAATCATATTTTAAAAACTACATGAGGTCCGCGTTCTCTGTGAAGAAAGGCTGAAACAAACTCAGAAGTCACAGTCTCTTTTAAAGTCCAGACATAATCTTGGTCAGATCATGTGACGACCACGTAGATTTGTGTCTGAAATGGTCTATTGCGGAAAAACCACACATATTGAGTGGACCTGTCCAGTCAGTGCACACATTTGTCGGTAATCATAATTGAGTTCTTGATAATATTAAAGCCAGGCCCCACTAACGAAGATCAACTGGGAGGCTAGTTACGTTAACCGACAGCTTAACACGTTCTCGAGGATCCTGTACCAACAACATTTCAATAAATCAACGTTCCTTTCAACACGGGTGGTGGGAAATTTATTGTTAGAAACAATGTTGCGGTGCCTTTGAAACAAATTGGATACGGTGGATACACTCCCTGTGTAGTTACTTCATCAGAAACACTTGGAATAGGACCATCAGCATCCCAGATTCACTTCTGAATCCAATTGAATACAATTAATCACATATTTTCTTTGCTGTTTACGCTAATTTCAAAAAGGTTCAATTTAACTTCACGCCGTTACGAAGGCTCATTAATAATTGTAATAGAAAACACCATGTTAAGAGGTTAATTGATAATCTAATGGAGGCCCTGTGAAGTGTAAGGAAGCGTTTCTATCGTAGCATATAAGTCATAAATTATAGCGTCCATATCCTACGTGCCATTTATCATAATATTGTCTGGCGGCCGCGTTTTATCTCCACCATGGCAGGGCAGGTGGGTGTCTGCCTATTTCAATATTAATTGATCCTGCTGCGTTGCGGAATTGTTTTGTTTCTTTGTCTCGTCTGTCGATCTGTTTTGCCATCTCTTTGGTATGTTAGTTTGGAATCCGAAGTGGCAGGAGGCTGGGCTGCAACCGAACTGATGATCGTGAGCCTGACAGCTCCTTTGGCGAATTTAGGTATGCGAATTTTGGAACGCCCATTTGAGTTAGATTTATTAATGTTCGCTTTAGGTTTTTTGGCTTTTTGTGGGGATCGTAAATAGATGACTGATTAATGTATGTATGATATGCGAGGAACATTATCCCAACTCCTAAATTAACTTTCCATTGTGTTTATGTTAAAGAAGTCAGTTTCAATTACAGAAGTCGATTGTTGTCCAAATAACCTAATGAGATCTTCATTAAACACGTTGATTGAATTGCGTTGCTTAATATTTCGGATGAAAGTCTCCATATTGTAAGACGACACAATGCTTATCTTACGTGTTGCGGAACACGACGGTTATTTAGTAATTTGTGGGTATTCACCGTGGGAAAACTTAGCTCATTATACGAATAAAACGGTATTTTTCTAACCTAATGAGTAACCTAACAGGCAAAGTTGCAACACTTTAGTCAAGCCAAAGGTATCTGAATCACTAAACGGTTGGACCAGCTACTTAGCAACAGATCGTTTAATGTTACTCCCAGATGACAACGCAAGGTTATCGGTGAGATCGCTACATCATGACTCACGTGTAACTTTAATTTGATGATTCTTGCCAATGTTTATTTGTACAGTTATTCGGGACACATAACCCAAGTCTTTTAACGCTGCAAACTAGCCGTTGTAGTGCTCTCGACCTCACGACCTTTATTCAAAGTAGTGGATAAATTCACCAGTCAATGTAGATCCCTGGGTTGCCAATATCAAGTGTAGTGTTTCACGCGTCTGTAGCTTCAGAGTGGCTGGTCGTCCGGAGGGATGCCCGTTAGTCTGGAGGTCATCGGCAGGTGCGGATTTCTTGACGAGCGTGGCTTTCCTATTTTGGTTCTGCATTGTTAAAGAAATGAGCGTGTCTCGTTACGGCTGTGTCTCGGTGTCAGGTTCCCATCGTTAGTTGATGTGTTCAATATGGCGGATCTTTTGTATTTGTTTTTACGAGCTTCAATTGCTGTGTCAACTGTAACAGGATAAATTTATTTTGAGGTGTTAGGTCACGTCTGCACCGCAATACCGACAAACAGGATATCATTGTCCATAATTATTGTTCACCTTATTTAATTATGTTTTGATTAATGGGATGCATCGACGTTTATTTTATCACCTATCAACTGGCCTGACTGGTCTTTGTTATTGAAATAATAAAACAATTTATAAATGTATTCGGTCGATTGTAGTTAAAATTATATCCAAAAGTAACCTACCTCTGTTTTTATTAAACAATGCATTCACATTGTAATATAAATTGCAAACTTTATGTTGAAGTCAAAACGTTGGGAGTGCATGTTTTAAAATATTACCATTTAATGGAATGGAAACAATGTTGTATTTTATCGCCGTGAAATTATTCGTGTGTAAAATAAAATTAATCGCGCGTTCCATGACGGAAGGATAAAAGAAACTCCGTTGTTCTTAAAAATAGCAACATTATATGAAAAATGAAAATGGAGGATTCGAACCTCAAATTGATTATTAATAACGTATCCATTAATAAACTAGCCAAAACCGCATGTTGTATGAGTGGCTACAGTAATTTGCATGAGATTGATGTCTCTGCTCCGTGCTCCGATGACTTTTTGGTTGTGTTACAGTATGTTATTAACATTTTTACTGTCATTGCTTTATAATTGAAAATTATGGATAAGGCACGCTCCGCAATCAAGCTGACGGAAATGTTAAGCAGTTTTAATCCCCTGCAACTTGTACGGATTCTTTCAAGTGAAATGAGACGTGGATAATACTTTCGTCTGCCCCGAAAAGTGGAACTGGAAGCACTAAACTAGTAATAAAAAACAAAAACTTTATTCATACAAAAACCTTTGAATTGCTTAAGACTAGGATACATAACTTATTTAAGTAAAGGCCATACGGATAAGGTAAACCCTGACTCCTAAACTAGGTAATCCTGTGACTTAGGAGTCAGTGTTCTGCTGTCACTGTAATACAAAAACTTTATAAGTTGTGTTCTAACGTTACAAAACAGAAGACTTCTGTATTTTGCCGAGTTGAATGAATTTGATTTATACAGAGTGTAAAATGACACATCACATAGCTGTCAACTACACATTCTGTACGTCAAACAATGTAACTAGTACAAAAATAAATGCTGGTAAACGATTTTTATTTTTGGTGTGAAAAATCTCTGTTTGCGGCGGTAGTGCGCAACGTAACGCACGCAAAACATTGTGCTTATGGGTGCATGCAACGCTACAGGGGTCGGGGGGTATTTAAAGTTGTGTTATAATTACAAAATTAAAAACAGGTTTTCGTAAAAAAAAAAAAACAGTAAATTTGGAATTTTGACCTTAGATATCTCCGTAACCAAAAGGTTCCCAGGTTTGGTCCTGTACAAAAAAAAAATGAACAATGACGGGGAGTAAAAGTGACTCTCGGCTTCGTTAAGTGTCTTTTTACAACCGTTGATACTAGAGTTAGGTGTATAGGACTTTGATGTTTTGAAATTTTTTTCATGCCCGATATAACACAATACAAAGATGCAATTGTCTAACAATATACAAAATACTTTAAATTTATTATATAGACGATATTCTTGCAATGTCATCATATCATCATATAATGGCCTGTGACCACGAAATTCGAATCGTGTCATATTGTCGTAATGTTTCCTGTGGTTTTATGATATTAATGAATATTGATGAAATCTTTACTATCACTTAAATAAATTATGTCGTAAAACGATCTTCGGGTGTCTGTGGTTGTGCGGTGGTCATTACAAGATAAATAATGTATTAAAATACCATTTATACTCCCATTTTACTATGTAAGTATTTTTTAATAAATATTTTTATGAGCACTTAAAGAGGTTGGGTTTTTTTTGTGTAATATAGTAGGATATTAATAAATATTCAACGTATACGCGAGATGCATACATGGAATGTTGTTGAAACTTTAGCAGTTCACAGAAATGAAATTGTGTAGTTTGTTGGATATAGACTTACCTTGTTATTCATTTACATACACCCTTTGACTACCGTACCTTTTTGCCACAACCTGTTTCAGTCGTCATCTGCCAATGCATACAATCGTTAAGATAAACATGGGAAATGGTTACAAATCATCGGATTTTTGCTTTTATTTTAGCGTCACTTTAAAACTTTACATTACTACTTTTACTTTAACTATTGAGGTAACCAATATGTTGTAACCATGTTTTGATTTAAAACAGTGTCCATGGAATTTTTGCCCGTTCTTCTCTATAGGTACTACGCTTTGGAATGGGCGACTAGCTTCATCTTTTTGACTGACCGACCCCTTGACAGTTCAAAAGTGCCTGTAATTGGTTTATTTGAAATAAATGCTTTGAGTTTGAGTTTGATTTATTTTGACAAATCTTAAAGACAATATACAATCTAACACAAAAATATTTATAATATGTACAAGTATATAAAAAAGGCAAGACTTCATAGGGCATCAAAAAATTCGTCCATATTCGCTTTGAGAAAATGCTATTAACTTCAAATCAGTTCAATCATTATCTTAATATTTGTATCCTGTACTTGTGCAATAGCTATTAAAATTATGGCTTCTAAAGTACACTATCAAGTATCTCAATTATGGCTTCTTAAGACCCCAGTCTATCAAGTATCTCAATTATGGCTTCTAAAAACCCCCGTCTACCAAATACCTATCTCAATTATGGCTTCTAAAAACCCCGTCTACCAAGTAACTATCTCAATTATGGCTCCTAAAAACCCCGTATACCAAGTACTATCTCAATTATGGCTCCTAAAAACCCCGTATACCAAGTACCTATCTCAATGATGGCTTCTAAAGACCCTAGTCTACCAAGTATCTCAATTATACATGTACATACTCTGTGCTACTGTACCGTTTCTCATCTGTGACATAAAGTTATTAGTTGCGGTTCCAATATCTTAATGCTTTAATTACTATTCACTGTCATAGAGCAATTAAACGGTTCCTCACGTGTAATGTTAGTGAACAATTAAAGATAAATACTGTTATAAAAGTTACTAAATGAGCGCAACGGGTTGGGAAAACGTGGCGTTTTAGAAACGGTTGGTAACTTGTGGGGGTGAAGAATGAGTGGTGGACTCTGAAAAAGATCCCAGAAAAAAACAAATTATCGCTGACCTCCAATACATCTTTATAAAGGTACAGCTAGGTATACTTGTCTTGTCAGGTTTCCATTATCTCGGATCTTTCTGTTTATGTTTCATAGCTTCTCCCCGCGACTTCGTCCGCGTGAAGTTTCGTGTTCCCCCGATCCACCCCGCCGCATCGCATCGCCGGTCCGCACTATTCCTTCGTTTTTGCTTGGCGTTCTTTCTGATTTTTTTCTTTTTGCTCGGCTCCTAAGGGTCCTAGCGTGAAGTTAAATAGGCTATGGCCTTCCTCAAGAATTGTGCTATCAAATGCAAACATAATTTTTCAAATCTGACCGGTAGTTCCAGAGATTACTACATATACAAACTTACAAACAAATTTTACCCCTTTATAATATAAGTATAGATTTAGGGGTGTTTCAGTCACGCAGTTATGATACTTATAATAAAGTGTGACAATCATTAACAATGATTCATTAATAAAATTCGCTGTACCTATTGTTTATCTATTTTTGTAAATAAGTTTCTTTTTTCCGTCCATTGTGAGCACATACATCTGATGAGTTACATAATACAGAATAAAGGCTTCTTCAAACAAGCGCGACACGCGACGCGAAACGCACGCGACTCAAAGACACCGCGTGTCGAGCGATGAGCGGTGCCTTTGCGTCGCGTGCGATTCGCGTCGCGTGGCGTGCCTGTTGGAAGGAGCCTTAACAGTCCAGTTTCATTATAATATAAACAGTCACCGTTTAAAAATATTGCTCACCTCCCAGAAGTTTCTTGGTCGTTTAACAAGGGGGTAAAAAAGGCATAGACAAATAAACAAACTCCTACACTGGTGGAGGCAGCGAGGCAGACGGTGGCTAAGTTGACGTTTCCCACGAGGCTGTTTGTGCTCATGAAATGTAAAATGTAATGGTGCCCCGTTAGTTTGTGGTCGTGTTGGTATACTTACACAAAGACGAAGCGAAGCTAAAGCTATACTAAAGTGCCTCTGAAATATTTCTTGTTTACGTTAGATTTTATCCTGAATGATACGAACTAAGTCGGAAGTGAAGATTGGCAACTCAAACTCACAAATAAACCCATTACAGGCACTTTTGAATTGTCAAGGGGTCGGTCAGTGAGAAGGATGAAGCTAAGTTGCCAATTACAAAGCGTACTAGGTAACTTAAGTATCAATCCCTCTTCTACTAAAGTTATACTCATCCTGAGTTCCTGGACCTTTATTCTATGCAATGTTCCATGAAATTACATCACTGAGAATTTAGCATAGAGCATTTTGTAGAGTTGTTGAAAACATACCTCCAGAGTGTTGGACGGAGACTATAAAAGGCGGCCGTCAGTCCTGGCAAGCTCTTAATTAATTAAACAAGTTTTAGTTCAGTTCTTAACTTAATCACTGTTATAATTGTGTTTTCTGAACTGACTAAATACATTCACGAAAGGAACTTGTTTCATTGATAGAGAATCCCTACAAATATTGTGTGTGTGTGACCCATTCCGTCCACTGCCTCCGGCCTTATCGCCTGGGTCTGTGGGAGGCCTCTGACGTCGAGGGCACTCTAGCTGCGTGGCATAGGATGCCGCAGCTGACGATTTCTGAACGGGGATGTCTCCGACACTGGGGCACTTCTCTCGCGTGCCATAGAAGGCCGGGACATTCCTTCTGCCGAGCGTGAGGCACTCCCTCTGACGCCAGGGCATTGCACTCGCGAGGTGTGAGACACCAACGCGGCCCTCCTGCTGGCGTGATGCGCTATAAAGCTCAGTAACGAAGCCGCGAACGAAGCGTTACGTACAAATATTTCACAGGTACAGGGATGGTGACAACACGAGGTTCCTCCTGCTCCTGTTCGGCGTAAGACACCGCAGCCCCGTCCTGACTCAGTACCACTACTCCCTGCCGATTCTGTTACATCTTGCTGATCCTGTTTCCGACTCCGAGCGTCCCGAGCTGCGCAAAGTTGAAGTCGACCTGAAGTTCCTTCACCTTCACACTTTTTTATCCCTTGTGTTACTTATTATTCCTTTATATACATGTGACCTATTATTAGCCCTCAGTCTATTCGTAACGTTACAAGGCATGTTTTCATTTTGCTTATGATAGCATACAATAGCTTCTTCATAGCACTGCTGTAACTGTAGCAAGATCTCGCAGCTTTAATAAAGTTGACATAATATTGTTGTTGGCTCTCAAGTCTCGTGACAGATTTGTGATGTGTTTCACCGTTACACCGCATGCTAATTGACTTAACTGTTTCTGTCTTAATTTTTATTTTAAATTGCTAGACGTTTCACACAGACCGCAAAACTTGATAATCTACATTTGTCGAACTGTTACAAGCTGTTCATTCGGTTTCCTCCGTCTGATCTTTTACACTCCTGATAAATAACGACATCCTCGAACAGGTGACCTTATTTAAGCTTGTTGAGAACTAATTAAAATCATTCATTTCATCCGATATTTACGAGCAACCGGATCGCCTTTATCAAAGCTGAACTTCAGTCACCCATCTACAGATCGCACGCGACCGAATTCGGCACGTTACCGTTAATTCGCAACGTGTCGTCTGTCCGGTCCGGATTCGATTTATAACCGACGTAATCGGGCCTTACGGTAAACTTGATCTCCTCTTACATATCGCTCTATAAAGCATGGAACACACGCTCAACACGCACGCCGAGTTCACCAGCGACCCTGTTTTGTGACGATACGTGAAGTCTAGTTTTCAATTAGATTTGTGAGTTGGTCTTAATTGAGAGTCAGTGTGTTATAGGGACATGTGCGATGAGAAGGGTTTGTGTGACAGATGTGTCGTTATAAAGTTCAATTCACAGCAATTATATCAAATTGTACTTCAATTAAGCGAGGTATTTCTCCAATCCTAATCAAAGAGTCTTATTCAAAAGCATCTCGCAGAGAAATCACACTACGTAGCTCCTAACCTTTACTGCCATAATCGCCGCTAGAACAGTCTCAGTGTTACGTAAATCCCATGTCAGTGACAGTGATGCTTGCTGGCAGTGAGATGTTCAATTTCCCCGCTCGCTTCCCATCAACCTTTTTGCCGTTTGTACAGACAAAAATGTGCTTAATGTCTCTCGTTAACCTTTTAGTAAGAACAGATGTAACCCTCCGGCGTCGACGCATAATTGCGGAAGTAGACTCTGCCTCCTCTACCTGTTTATGTTCGTTTAAAGTGTTATCTTTGTCATCTGTTTTGCTAAATAGCCCTTTAAGGACTTTAGCTATACTCTTTGTTTCGTTTTCATTGTGTCTACCTACGTCCTTCTGGAACGTGTGACATTTCATATCCGCGTTTTTTATCCTTTTATTTTCGGTTAAGTATCAATTTCAGTCCTCTAACTGCGTAAATGTGAGCTTGTCGACTGATGTCGATGTTTGTCTAAATTATTTGGCAGCACTTTCCACATCACTTTCTATTTCAGATACAATTAAAACACCTCATCGCGTTAGGTGTGTGTGTGTGCGTCCGCCCACTCAATGCTCGTCAATTAATTAGTCATGCTTCCAACCGTTAAGGAGCAAGCAAGGAACGTGAGCATATATATCTCACCTTAGGTAAACAGTGCACGCACGAAGTGCGCGGCGCCAGCGCACGCCAACGACCTAATTCTTTGAGTGGTGGCGCAGGCGTCGCGACGCCGCGATGCATTTGCTCATTACATATGTTTTAACAATTAACAATACAATCTTGAATGTTTTATGCATCTGTTTGTTAGTTTCCGCGTTGGATGGGAATAAAGGATACGTTGTGTGATTTGTTTCTCTAGCGCGCCACTTCTTGAAACCATTGAGGTTCTATAACTCAACTTTGTCGAGACAAATGGGTTGTTTGTTTTTGTACTCACGCGCTGTTAGAGCTTTACAAATTGCTTAATAACTTCGATTGATTGCGGCTTGAACGTGACTAAAACTAAGCATTTGTGGTGCTTAGATTTTCGTGCCAGCAGTAGGTAAACACGATCATTCTTACCATGTAAGGTGAATCATTAAAGAAAACAAGTCTTCCATCTTAATAACACATTTACTTGTTCGGAATCTTATCGATTGCCTAATTGTCACATATTATACGTAACATTGACATGATTCTAAAGTAATTAAAACGTCAGGAATGATCAGTTACAAAATAAATAGACCCTTGATATTTGTCGTTGAATAGTATTAGTTAGCTGGCTACAAGGGCGAGGAGTTCACGTCGACATGTGACGCGGCGGTCACGAACACCTATCGACTCCTGCGCACGACTTGTGCACTCAAATCATTGTGCAATTAAAATATAACTAACTGATGAAAGCTCCAAGGGCAACACTAATTTCACGTCAATACAACCTAATTGAAATACTCAAGACCACTACCGTACAATTAAGATGCAATATCATATCTTCGAAGTCTATAATTAAAGTCTATGTCCCAATTAATTCAATACAAACCTCTCAGAGTGACGAAATTTTGCGGTTTCACTTCGCGATAAATAGTATCGATAAGGGACACCGATCCAGTTATTAGTGTCCATGCTTTTCAGTTTCGTCCTTAACATCGATATTATTATAATCGATTTATGAATTCTTGATTGTTTGAGTGATGGGAAAAGATCAACGACAACGCCTCCCGATGAATTAAATTTGAATCGATTCACGCATAAAAGGCTGTTTCGTGTCTTGTCTTATTCATGAGGCTGCATAATGATGAGCGGTTTTAGAGCAAAATGAAGAGTAGATTTGCTGTTTTTTTCGTGTATGTAGAAATCCTTTTGCGACGATGCAGTGTGTTAATAAAAAGAAAGTGCATGCCTAGTTTTCTTTGTGATGCTTTGATTGATGTCCAACTGACCTTGCAAATTCTTTGAATATGTAGTTCTGATGGCGTGATTTTTAATAAAAACGCGACGTAATACACTATCTGTCTTCTACTGCGTGTCCGATCAATCATTTGCACTCCATTCTAACGCAACGCCTGTCAACAATCATGATGAATATTCCTACACACGATCCAATTCACTCGCATTAATATCGTTATGAAATCGAGCGTATCGAGCACTCGATTCAATGCAGCCGTGAACTTAGAGTAGCGAGTTGACAGTGCACAATGAGCGCTATTAAATCATTTGTTATTAATCGAGTACCATGACAATATAGAATCGAATCGGTTCAATTCGATGGAGTCCTTGAACGGTATTAACCTTAATAGTTGTGCAATCGCTGGTCGATACAGTGCTGAAACGAATCAGAATCGATTCGGCCCACTTGGCTCCTCCCGTGTCAATCGATCTGTCTTATTGCAAAACTACAGAGCCCAAGAGCCCTGCGTTGACGATAATGAATGATAATAATTATTCTGAGTCTATTGTGACTGTGAGTACTCTGCAAGGACAACAAAGATGATGATCGTAAACAATGAAATAAATCGATACATTTTTAAATCGAAAGCTCAAATAAAAATATACGACTTCCGATTGATTCATTAAGTTTTATGGCCTATCATATTTAAATCAATTTAGTTAGACTTAGATCATTCTCATTGAAACGTTGGCAAACAAGCCAGACACGTTTTGTAGACCAATTAGGAAGAATAACAAACGGAATCTCAGTCTCGAACGGTTGCCCAGTTGGCCTATTTATTCCGTACATGGCAGAAGTAGTCCGTCTGTCCATCTGTTTGATCAGTAGCTAATTTGTGTTGATTAGCCGTGATTGGCTCCCGGGTCAGCCCGTCACGCCAATTGTTAGACTCAACAATTGCCATTGAGCTATTTGCCACGATACATGATTATTAATTTGTTTTGTATTCAATTGCTATAATGACAATTCAACGTTAGTACCTACGTTGTTTTCTTGTATTCGTGATTGTTCCGTTTCTTTGTGTCGATATAATGTTACTCATTAAAATTGTGATGTGATCACGGTTAAACGTGTGATTGCTTTTTTCATGTGATTGTTGAATGGTTTTCTGGGTATCAGTAGAATCTATCAGGAATTTCACGGTTTTCATGAAAAAAAGTACGGCTTTCTGTGTCATTTCCTAGTTTCCAAAATAACAAAGTTAGTATCTAAAAGCATACAAACTTGGTAGTAATTTAGGACTAACTGCATAAGAAACATTTAGTAATGTACAATAGTATTCCATTAAGTAAACATCCCGGGTTCATTGGTAACATCACGATGACGTAGCCCCCAATGCTTCGATCCGGCGATTAAATCGATTACAGATGCGCGACACATCGCGACACACAATCGATTTATCGCATCACTAGCTCAGCGCCCATTCGGTATTTTCCTAACAGAATATTTATCGGATAACCGATCGATGAGATTGAATACCAATTTTAATTCGCCTGTTGCCATTTAGCGTTTAAGATTTAAAACTTTATTTAAACCTAAAAATTTAAGTAATCCTTACTATATAATGTAAATTAAATTTACATTAACTAATGAAGTATTCCATTTTGTTTCAGGTAATTATCAATACTTTTTGGCTGAGATTGCTCATATTGATGAGGGTTGCAGCTGTCTCCAATGATTTTTCTTCGACATTCAATTCAAGGTAGGTAAGTAGGTAACCTTTCTGGCATTAATATTTTTAGATTTTTGTGTACTTACCACTATAGTCTGTTCCATAGAATCGAACCCTGTTCAGGTTAAATTCTTACGCAATCACTCACTATGAGGAATTAGTAACTCATTCATATGTAAATGGAAAGTGTCCACTTTATATCTCACCACCGACAATTGTTGTTTGAATAACAATTAAATTGTAATTAAAAAATCATTGACGATAATTGAGATTATAATAAAATTAACCTCAATTATCAAAAGAAATGTGAAATGTCATCTTTGGCAGCCACAGTACGTTTTCTGATTAATTTGTTTACATTTTCATCCGATACTTTAGGATCAGACTATATATACTTACTCCAATTTTTGTCTATGTGGTTCCAACTCGTTAACTGTCGCAGTTTCGCCCTTATTAACGATAACTCAAAACCTAACCGAAGCAATTACTCTCCTCTCCACTAGACACAGTAACGACACCCGTGTCTTCATAACAGAGCAAGGTTGTTGACATGCTGGCTTAATGTCGCAACACCTCCTTAATTACCTTTGTCAGTACCTTCTTAATTATCACTTGACATACATTATGCGTATGCTTCATTTATCAATTGGCTTATCCGATTAGAGGGGTAATTAAAGCACTGATAGAATTTGTGATTAAATGGCTCAGCACCCTAATTGCTCAACACACTATCAATCACAATCTGAATAATTTTGAAGGATATTGCTAATCCATTGCGTAATAAGTTTGAAAAATTTGTCTGCTCAACAAAGTAAATAACGCAATGAATGTTGTTGAACTGTCAAAATGAAAGTCTATTCCTGCTGTTAGTGTGTTACGCAATTTCTCCGCAGGTTACGAATGGTTCAGGTATGTTAGCGTAATTAAATTATGTGGTGCTTTTAATTTGTTGGAGACTGACGTTAATTAGGACTGAGTTGAGAAGTATGGATCACGTCTTTAGAGAAAACTTACTTAATTTAAAAAAGGGTTCTAGTCAGAAAGAGTAGTTATCAACTTATCACTAGTGGACGTAAATAATCCGTGTTTCATTTCCCTGAAAACAAAACAGAATTGTTTGTAACAATCATCCAAGATATTTTAAAGAATGACGCGATTATGTCAAGTCAACAGTTTACTGATTAATTTATAAATAGCGAAGATACTCGACCTTGCGCCGACGACCTTCCAAATGTTTTAGTCATAACAAATTGCACACGTATTATTGAAGTACTACGTTATGTCATGAAGTTACCTAGGTGACGTAAGACTTGTATCGATTTTGGCGTTAGCAAAAACGTTGAGTATCCCTGCAATATTAATTACCGTCAAATACAGAGCTATGATAAGAGAACCTATTAGTATTCCTCGGTAAAAAAATGTTAAGAAGTGGGCCCTTTTTTTTGGGTGGGAATTCAAATAACTTCTCCCGCTCAGGGCGAAGCGGAAGGGCGTCAGACTTTTACTGACTAAAACCCATCCGTGTTCCTTCAGTTGCCTGTGTGCCAGGACCACGGTAACCCTTTCGGACAAACCCGCGACCACGGCGGGCATAGGTCCTAGCGGACTCCTTCAATTTGTGCTGACATCTTTTTGAGGCGCGCGTAGAACACAACGCGCCGTCGACCCGGGCCTGGTCCTTCCGGACGTCGAGCTACCCATTGCTCGCCGTCCGCAAGCCCGCGCCTACGGTGGCCAGGAATCGGCTATCGACTTAAGAAGTAGCCTGACTTATCTATTTGAGACGAGTTAAGCGTATCTTAAACTTTTTTGTATGTAGTTCAGAATTCAAATACAAAATATTTTATTTCACATAAACCTATATGGGCACTTATGAAACGTCAGAAGCTAAACGCGCCGTTCCTATTGGTCGTTTCCTATGGAGAAGAGCCGACAAGAAGCTCCAGATAACCATGAATACGAGAGAAATATATTGAAACTAGCGACCCGCCCCGGCTTCGCACGGGTTGCGGTACTTATCTACGGCGTACCCTACCTACCTACCCTACCTACCTACCCTACCTACCTACCCTACCTACCTACCCTACCTACCTACCCTACCTACCTACCTACCCTACCTACCCTACCTACCTACCCTACCTACCTACTCTACCTACCTACCTACCCTACCTACCTACTCTACCTACCTACCTACCCTACCTACCTACCTACCCTACCTACCTACCTACCTACCTACCTACCTACCTCCCTAACTCCCTACCCTACCTACCAAAAAAAAAAAAAAAAAATAGATGTTGGCCGATTCTCATAGATACCGGATAAGCACAAAAAATTTCATCAAAATCGGTTAAGCCGTTTCGGAGGAGTATGGCAACGAAAACTGTGACACGAGAATTTTATATATTAGATATTCATGTCTATATTGCAATATCAAAACAAAGAAGTGGGCCAGGAGAAATCGCCATCGAATACAACGATAAAATATCCTAGTGCATCGCCCAAGGTGCAACATCCATTACATAAGTATGACCAGCGTTGATCACTGCACTAACAAATTACTATAATATTTTATGATCGTACAATAATCTTATCGTAGCAATTAACTGGCATTACTTCGCGTAATCGTCGTTAATTTATAATCGATAAAGTTATAAAAATATCGATAAATAAATCGATATTACCTAACGGTAGTTGTAACACATTCGAAACTAGCGATCGGGTTTTTCCACGGTTTTTGGACATATTGAATAGAATTAGGATTATGAGCCTTTACCTTTGTGTTTGGCTAGATATTAAATTAGAGCAATAAAGGCTTAATCGAAAAGTAAAACAGTTATCATCTCCATAATAAAAGTGTCAAATGCTAATGCCAGGCTAATAAAATCCATTTTTTATGCCATGGAGCCTTGGTCTTGCTATGGCGGACTATATCTACTAAATACAATATTATAATATTCGACATTTCTTACGACCTAGTGCGCAATATAATGACTTTTCCATATTTTTTTAGTTTATGCGCATGCGCATATTATAGATAAGACATTTAATCGGTATCTACGATTCATAAAATTTGAGTGTATATGATGTCGCGGTCGGTGCCATTATCAAAAGGTGACATTACAGACTATCAAACGTATACATAAAAATTGGGTTACATGTAATGATGGATGTTCTATGTATTTAAAGATAAATGCGTTTGTTTTCTCCTTTATCGTGACCAGCTTAAGGGTGTTAACCTTATGACGATGTAAACACGCGAAGTACATTATATACTTGTAGATATCTGGCTGATACTAAACACAATAGAATATTGAATTGTAAGCAGCGGGTTAATTGCATAAGACAGTAACCGTAGGAATGGCTTACATTTTGACATTTCAACAACATTCATTGCGTTATTTACGTTGTTCACATTATTTATAAGTCCCTGTTTTTCAAAGACTGATCAGTTTTGCATTTTTCCATTATTCAGCAAAAAGCAATCGGTCAGTGTTCCGGCGCCATTGTTCCGTGACGTCACCGCATCTAATAAACCTGTTGATCCATTTAACAAATTGCTAGCGCCGCGAATCGCCTGGAATGTCTGTTCTAGTTTCCAAACAAATCTAGTTAAACTGGCGTTTCTTCGCGGTTTACATAAATATACAAATCAGCATTTATAACTCTGAACAGATGTTTGAGGTTTCTTTATTTATTTGTAAAACGTTTGGTCGTTGAACTGAACTGGGCTAATCATTATTGTAATTTTTTTTAAATCGTTTATATGGAATAGTAGACTTGGAATTGTGTCTACGACTTTGCCACCAGTTTCGTTTTCCCCTTCTTATCTCTTATTTCTACGTTAACTTTATCTGTATTACAAACAGCTGTTCAATTTCTGTGCCGACCGTAACTGAATAACAATTCACGTCCAAAGGAATTTATAGCTATGCAGCAACAAGTGAAGTTGTAGTCAAGTAACATTAGTACTAAAATGAAGCAGTATTTAGTATCCGAACTCATAACAGATTCAGTCTCGACAAGTGGGTGGCAGCTGGCAGCGGTGCGCCGGCGCCGCTCCACCTGCCTACTTGTGCAAGATTTATGCGATCAGGACTCAATAGACAACTCGAAAGTTGAAACTTTTACACGTGTGTTTATAAACCATAAACAAGGTTTTCCCTTTACGAGCACTGGTGCTATAGGAACGTTTTGATCTTAACCATAGACGAGAATGTGTTAACTCATAAATATCCCGTGTTTTATTTAATCGCTGTCATAAAGAGGTTTTAATGTGTCAAAAATAAACTTGAATACAAACAGCAATCGTTCTGCGTGATGACTCAGTGGTCTACACATGCAGAAAACTAACACAGGACGTAAAACATTTCAGTGTTTCAACAGCAGGCAGCGATATGTTAAAAGTGCAATTTTCACATCCGATTGAATATTTCGATCTGGTTCTAGACCGATATTATTTATAGAACCGATACTTCATCGAATGAATAATTTATGGATTCCACATAATGAAAGAATGTTTCACTTAGTCTATTTAAAACACATAAAATATTAAAACGCTTCGCTACACACATGCAGTTTCTAAAATTAGCTGAAGTTAATATAATCGGCCGTTTGGATTCAACAATTTAGCAAACTTTCGACATGTTTTGGTTACGTTGTTGTTTTATAACGGCTAGGTTCATAAGTCATCGGTTACGAAACCCCCACTGACGATTTCTTTAACGAAAGTATCGTGATCTTGAACCTGTATTCGGGTGTTTGGGATCCGATCCGATCTCGAGCGTCGATTCGTCACGACCTCAGCTTTCGCGGTGACCAACCGGAAATTCGCCATAAACGATCGCCAATGAAAGGTGAATGTCAAGATTTGTTTATGCTCTAATGGCGTCGCAAATCGATAGATATTGAATTCATTAGTGAAACTCTTTTATGTAAATAAACATGTTGCTCATGCTTTTTAGGGTTCCATACTCAAAGTGGGCTAATGGAATCCTATTACTAAGCCTCTGCTGTCCGTCCGTCCGTTAGTCTGTCAGCGGGCTGTATCTCATGAACCGTAATAGGTAGACGGTAGAAATTTTTACAGAGTGTGTACTTCTTCTGCCGCTATAGCAACAAATAATAAAAATTAAAGGGGTCTCCATACAAGAAACGTGTTTTTTTTTCTGCGTTTTTTACCTTGTGGTACGGAACCCTACGCGTGCGAGGCCGACTCGCACTTGGCCTGTTTTAACTCACACTTCATAGCAAACCTGTCAGTCAATTAGAAATAAAATAACAAAAATGTTTTATTATTTGTTGACAGCTCAAGTAGCTGCGAAGAATCATATTACCCTATTCGGGTTAATAGTAGTCAAGAGTACATATTTACAGCCGTAGCGAAATGTGGGTAATCGAACAAAACCTCAATTCAGGTCAACTTACATTGCTCCGGCGCCGGCGCATGTATAGCCGTAACACTATAACACTGTAATTTCCCATTGCCCTTACATAACTATTTGCTCACAGGATATTACATTGTTGGTCTACAAATGAGCTTTTAATGTTCGCATCGGAAGTGCGGATTAGAAAATTGCAGTTGCACATCGCGTACGGGACCACTTTCTCTGAAATTGAATCATTTGCAAGGCTCTTAGTTCTCAGAGAGAAATTAACACTCGCTTTTAATTATAATTTACGTGTTATCTTGACCATGCTGAGTGGATTATATCAAGCTGCCGTTACAGCTGCCTAGACTTAGAAAGATCGAAGGGCAAAATGTAGTCATTTTGCATTTTCCGAAAAATGCGTTTGTTAGAATTTGATTTTAAATTTTTTACACATAATAGTTAATACTTCTACGCTGTTATTGATATTCCGGTTTTTTTAATGGCATTCAAAAGAAATAATTATTGTTAAATATAATCCTACAAAAATACAAATTTAAAAAAATGCGGCAATACTTTCCAAAAACGCTGATACACAAACAATTTCAATGTTCAATTTAACATAATTTTGAGAACAATAACCCCTCTGATTAATATAGTCCAGTACATAATAGAAATACTTGTTTAGTCACACATTTGCAATATGTATTCTCCTCTGGGGCATTGTTTCAAGTGACGTGTGTTAGCTTACCTGTTGCGACCTGCCTTAGGGCCCATTCACACGTACCACAATCACACCACAACGCATCGACAAAATGTGGTCAAGCTGTGGTTACGTGTGAATTTTCATACAAATTACCGCCCAACCACGTGTTGTGGATGTGGTACGTGTGAATGGGCCTTTAGACTATTCGCTTTAATTCGCTCATTTAATGAAGCTGGGGTGTTGAAATTCTACTCCTTTCGGCGTTTTATTTACCGTGATGCAAGAATAGAATATAATAGAATACTCTGTATTATGTACACACGGCCACATATCAAGCTGTGCATTTCCAGTATAAACTGATCTCGCATCGTATAGGATTTCTATACAATGCGAGATCAACTTAAACTGGAAATGTATAGCTTGATATGTAGCCGTGTGTACACCATAAAAATAACAGATATAAATGTAGAAACTTTACATAGGGTGACACAATGGGCGGTCTTATCGCTAAAAGCGGTCTTTTACAGACAACCTTTGGATGGATTATAGGGAGAAGGAGAGACAATAATGCAGGTAGTCAGTTGTGTACCATTTACATATACAACAAATACATACATACATGAAACATATACTTTAAGAGTAGAGTTTGAATTATTACTATTAATTAAGCGTTTTGATAGTATCTGTCCATCCACTATAAGTCTTGTAGATTCTGTACAGTTAGCCCCACTACCAATTCGCTGACTGACTCAGCTATTTACCTAGGTTTGAACAATAATTCTGCTGTTCATGTCAACTCCATAGAAGGGACCTGATCATCTGCCTGGCCTTTTCCTCGACTTCCAGTCTAACCGGCAGCAGCTGAATACCAGTATTTTATTGACATGAAGTGACTGCCTATCTGACCTTCACAACCCAGTAACTGGATAATACGATACCCCCCTTGGTTAGACTGGTTGTCAGACTTTCGGGCTTCTGACGACCCGTAACTACTGCCAGGGATCCACAAATGACAGCTAGGACCAACGGCTTAACGTGCTTTCCGAGGCACGGAGGGGTCTTGGTATTGGTCACCTATCCACGAAAAAACCGCGGCAAGCGTAGCTTAACTTGATCGATCGACTCCTGCGGCTATTATTACTTAACCACATACAAGACCCTTTGAAGCCGATAGAAGAGACCTGAAAGCATGTTATTTTTGTACCCAACTGGTTATCAAAGATCGAAACAAAAATCGAAAGATGTTCAGCAAGAAAAGAAGTGTTGGTCAAAGCATGATTGAAATGCGTGGTGTAAGTGGAGTTGCCATTGATAATCAGGTCACGATCAAATACGTGAGGGGAAGAGTACTGCGCAAAAAGCAACCAGCTATTCATCGATTTTGATATAGCATTTGTATGGACACCGTATTGTTTCTTGGATTGAGTTATTGCTTGGGAATCGGGGATTGGAAGGTAATAAAATCCTGCGGTTTTCACTTCTTTTTTTACACTAATATATGCACAGACATAAGTGATAGGATCTAAGTAATAGATGAAATAGATCCAATTATAATATAAGATCAGCAAGACCACAAAACAGTCAAGATCAACAGTCTCCGGTAAAAGACTTGGCTGTGTATGCTGATAAACATCAAGGACAAAAACTAAATCGATTTATTAAAACGGGACCAACACCTATAATAAGGTGCAGTAGCGGATAAAATAAACAATATTTCATATAACTGCAGTAACAAGATAACAGGCAACGTGGTTCAGTTAGAATTGCAAACCGGCCGCGATGAATAAGCACCGATATGGAATAGTTCTAACACATAATCTTGTCTATGTAAAATTGCCGAGTTATAGTTATTGCGAGATGGTAATCGGTGGATTGGGATCCATGGGAAAGAACCGATTGAAGGCTCCCGCAGACAGGCGCGACGCGACACTGGTAGAACAATTTTTTTGAAAACTTGTTGGAAATTGTTCTACCAGAATCGCGTCGCGCCTGTCTGCAGGACCCTTGAAGTGTACTGTTGTATTGTTCTTGATCTTAAGTAGGCACTTGCTTGAATCGAAGATAGTTTGACCAGAGAGAGACTAAAACATTCTGCAAATGGAAGATTTTGTTTCTAGTAACTCCAGAATTTCCAGCACGAGTTTTTACTATCCATCTATCAAATCTATATAAATAAAAATTAAATTCTGTTCGTTGGTCACTTGGTTATCACTTGAGAACGGCTGAACTGATATGGCTATTATTTGTTTTAAAATGTTCTTAATAGTCCGAAAAAGGTTTTATGGAAAGAAAAACTGTATAAGTTTCCTGGAAAATTGGAAAATTCGGAAAAACTGAAAGTGCATTTTCTATGGGAATTTTGTATGAATTATTGAAATTGGGACAGGACGGTGTCAGTTGAATCAGCTCGTTATCTCATAATTTGTAAGTAACACATCTGTCTGCAGTCTTTGTACGTTCAGAATATAAAGGTTACTTCGCCTATTCACGATGGCACGCACACGAAACACGTTTTCCACTCTTGAATACGAATTGTCCACTACATTAACACATGCCTCTACACGCTTTATCTACCGAAACCCACTCACATCTGCTTTGTTTGTTTCATTATAATCGTGTCAATTACAATAACCATTAAAATTATCTTCGGCATTATTGACCGCTTTGCACCAATCGAATTTATACGACCCATTGCAACTTGACGACATTAAGTGCGCTTGGGCTTAGAGCTATGTTGGACCATAACTCAATAACATTTTCAATTTGGTCAGCAATATAAAATTTATTGTCAAACGTCATCACAAGTTTTATCTTTATAGTCGTATCATCCTCTTAAGATGGTCTGGTAAAGATACCGCTCTCGAAGTCTCGAAGTACAATGCCCGCTTCTTCGCTTTCCATATAAAATTTTGCTTACGTAAAAGGTACGTGAGCCCTTTAGTCTAAAAAGTATTGTATAACATGGAAAGTGTTTCTATAATCACTATGGTGTTTATCGTTCACACGGCGTAATTAATTTCTCTTAGCACTGCAATTTGTTTCGGTGCTACCTGCATTGTGATTAATATTGTCTGGTATGTCATATTGGTACAGAGGAAAATTTCGTTGGAAACTCTAAAGAACAGCTACAAAGGAAGGAAATTGGAATGGAGGTCTTTAAAACTATTGTAGGTACTAGTTTATTGTGTCATTATTAGTTATGGGTTTTAGGCGAGTTTCTGAACATTGTACTCGAGTCTTTGTTGAAAGGGAAAGCTCCGGCTAAAGCTGTTTGTGTTGTACCAAACGTAACGGGTATTATAACTTATAATTTAAATGGTATTAATTTCCATTCTCACTCTATGATAAAAGGGAGGTAATTATCTATGGCTTGAGGTCGAAATAAGTGCTTACGACAATCGTAAAGCAGCGCGACAGCACTTGAGTCTCCCTGACACGTTTCGCAGAGCATTTGCATGGCGCGGGCGCAGCCGCTCACCGCTCTCTATTAATACGTTAGATATGATTATGATAGATCGATTTGCTTAATTGGCGCATGCGCCACTTGCCCACACAATTATAATGCATAAATATTAAGTGCTGGCGACAGTGCCAAAGGACAAGTCAACCATTTAGCGATCATAAATTTTATTCAGTTTTATGAGGTCTTTCACATCATTTTATTGTCCGTATTTTAGTCTGAAGTCTGAAATATTTACACACTATTATTAGTTTTCTGATTCATGTACTTGTTAAGTCAATTAAAGAAGTAAAACATCTTCAAGTTCCATTAGTGGTTTCAATTGAGCAGACATTTATTCTTCATTACATGGACGATGTTAGTTGCAGTGTTAAATAAAATTATTTATTTATTGTAAGTCGGCCCACTGAATGTCGACTCTAATGTGAAATATGGTATGGCATGTTGATTAATTTATTTGAATCTCAAATTATATCGTTGGCGTAATGTTGACAAATAAAGAAGGCTAAGATCTCCTATTAATCATCAAATGGCCAAGATCTTAAAATTCAAAAGTAATTTACTGAATTGACAGAATTTTAAATGCTTATTTCAGAAGACTTGAATGTTGTGTAACACAAAATATCATTAGATTTGATAGTTGTTACCACATCTTGAATGCGTTCCACTTCAACTAATACTTCAAAAGAAAAGTCTATGATTTGCTCTTTCTAACTCACCTTAACTCGTATGTCTTTTAACTACTAACGCGTGACATAAAAATTGAATGAATCGAAAGCCTTAATCAAAACTAAAAATAAATTTTACTCGTTCCCAAGTAAGACACCAGAAATATAAATATTTATATCAACAGTATTGTACCTTAACAAGACCGTTCGAATTGGCATGTGACCCTAATTACTTCTGCGGTCTAAAAAGATAACATTGTCGAGTGGTCCAATCTTATTACATGATTGACTAGTTAAATAATGTACACTCGCAAATGTACAGTAATGTTGCTTTTATTACCGCAAAAAAACTTAAGCAACATTTAATAGCCAGGTCGGGTGGTAACACTAGTAATGTGCACTTTTTAATCATACACTTGAGAGAATATAGTCATTTGGCTTGCACTCATTATGGGTAATAGTACGTTTGGCAAGAGTTTTGGTAACATACAATTGAACACCCATGCGATGTGGACAGTTGATTGGTTCGTATTTGTTTTTTAATTTTTATTCCGCTTGCGAAGGAATATCATATCGTGTACAGAAGGAAATAGGAGAACAAATAAATAATGCATTACGTGCAAAGTTACGTGGATAAGAAACGGGCTCATATTTAACACCGTATTTACATACAATTCGCCACAAATTGATATCTTCTTACAGTATCGTGGAACTTCTCTGTTTAATGGCACATTATGCAGTAGCTAGTTACCAGTTGCCGTGGATGCTCGTAATCCACTTACCATTACTCATTTTCCTTGGCTCTTGACATGAAGTTGTGGCAAGTTTTATTGATTCACGATATTGTTCGCGGTTCGGTGACCACTAATTGCTGCGTGTTGCAGCGGCACGTTAACGTACTCGTTATGTAACATGTTACACAGCTTAACGTGGTGCCAACACCCGTCCTGTCAACAAATTGTTGTATGAAAATCGTGTGCGTCGGCGGCCTATCTGGTCGTCGTCTGACCATTATTCCTAGGGCTGTCTGAAGACTGTGAAGTACCAAATTTTATTCTCTGCTTAACTATAGCCGGGTCGTTAACAGAGTGTTAACGCCCAGTAATTTAAGCAGCGTGAAGTAGGACTGTTTGTATGCGTCCTATAACTAATTCTTATAGTCTTGGCTGGTTTTACCATCCCAAGGATGCCAACCACAATGTAATTTTCCAATCTTAAAAGATAAAGGATAATATTATCTGTAACTGGCACTCTTTACCTAATTATCTTCCAGTGTAAACACTGAGATAAAGACTGCAATGAGAGAAGCAGGTTGTAACGACTTCCTCTGTAAAGAGATTTCTTCCAAGTCCTTGTTTCTTTTTGTATTAAACTAACAATATTGTATCTGCCACTTGAGGTGTTTAATTTTACTGACTGCTTCAACGATCTAGGTCGTCACATTCTTCATTCCCTTGCCATTTATCACCATTGCCAGGTTGCCCTTTCCCTAAACCTGATCCTAGACTCCAGGAATGTTCTCCTACCCAGCCCTATCCTTAACAGACATTTCAGTCGTTTCCTACTTGCGTCTGGCGGTAGTCGGGCGACAAATTGCCGACGGACGCCATTTCGGCGACGCACAATTGCCCCTTAACGGCCAGTTCCCCAGATTTATTCGCCTACACGTAAGTTAAGAGCTCTGTTCATAGTAAGCATTTCGTTTAAATCACGGCGACACGCTGTTCGTCGTCAACACTAGCGCTCGTCAAAATTCCTGTGTGTAATATTCGACCCACGAACGCTTCCGTGTTGTGGTTCACCAGTAAAAACGGAATTGGTTGATTGTGATGTATTGGCTGTTTTGGTATCCAATGATTCTCAAGGGTAATTGGATGATGTATTTTGTTCTCTAGATGTGTCCGAATTATCATTGAATTTAGAACTACATACTCGAGTCTTGTATTATTTTGCACGTTTTTGTGATATCTTTCTAAAAATCCTACAGTTCCTTCTGAAACATCAACTGATATGTTTATAAATTCTAATTACTCCGACACATTCCCCGTACCGTGAATGTTCTTCTTTACCCGTGCGGGTAATGGCGGCGCTAACGACCAAACACCAGTAACGTGATCCTCGAGGTGTGAACTTACGAGGCGTTCCTGAGAAATTCGCTTATTATTAGTACCTGGAACCGTTTGCCTTTCCTGATCTAGTCGTTTAACACCACTCGGTCGTTTTCTTCTGGTTGCTACCCGATCGGAATGTGGAAGTTCGTTTCAGGATTTACAGACACCATTAACGCTAAGCTATTAAGTAGAACAATCTTGGCAAAGTTTGGATGTCTCATTTTAGATATCGTGAGGCCGTTAAAGCTTAGATGTAAATTATTTAAACTTAGCATTTTACTCCTATGGTATGAGCAAACAATTCATGTTGATATTGAACAAAACACAAAGCTCTTTGCTTAGACCTAAAATTAAAACATAATTCGTATTGGCCAATATCAGCTATTTTATTGTTATTGTATCTGAGCCGAGTATCGGACATTACGGCTGGGTGGAACATTAGCATGGTGGGGGCTCAACAATGGCGGAGCGGCGCCGGCGCAGCGATGCCCACAGCATCCACCGATAACGTGCACTCCTCTAGTCTACGGGATACAGGGTGGTTGGTTGGGGATTTCTAAACATTTTGATACTTCGTTAGACGGAATTTGTGTTTAAGGAATAGAATATTCAGAATTCAAAATATTGTACTATCTTCAAGGCATTTCATTTAACTAAATTATTATTCGCGTTGCTGAGTTTGGTGCCAAACAAATTTAACAAATGATAATTATATATTTTTTGTGTTATTTTTGCCATCGACAAACTAAGAAGAAGATTTAACTAAATCTTATTTTCAACTTTTAGAACAAAAGCTTCTTAAGGGGGAAACGCCAGGTTGCCCGCGAAATTTCGGTAATTTAATTCGTAATTTCGTAATTTATTTTAATTTAATTTCGGTAATTTCGGTAATTCTCTGATTAGATTATTTTGCATCAAATTGTTTTGTTGTTAAAATAAAAACATTCCCATAGGTATCTAAATTAATTCTTAAAAGATTCTGATCGCGAAAGTCAGGTAAAAATGTGCCTTGAGACATAAATCTCTAACGTTTTAGAATTCAAATTTTTCTTAAACTATTCTAAGAATTCCCATAGCAGCCTGTATCATGAGGTCGGTGGCGTGCGCCGGCGCCGACTCCTCTAATAATAGTCGCATTCCATTCCCTCGCCCTGGAAGGGCTCACCTCGCGATGCGCGCGCGCACCTGCCGTACACCACTTTCCTTTTTCATTTGCCAAATGCTTTCGCTACTCCGTGATTCTGAATTAATGTTATTGAAAATGGCTTACATTATGCTTGTAAATTCTTCTAAGCATGAGTAAATTGATCGTGTTGATGACCAATAAAATAAAAGTAGTTATCATCAATGGAAGCTATGACGTAAAACGACGGATTAGTACTTTTATGGTCTTGATTATATTCAAAGGCGTTCATACAAAACACATGTGCAGTGTGAATATTTAAATTACTTGATAAACAGCTTTTGATTCTGATTCAAAACATGTTCATCTGTTTAAAAAAAACATTGTATTTAACTGCGGGAAATAAAAGTTCAGTTTACAAAGTTCCTCAAGAATTTTTGTCAGATGTTTCATTGTACAAACAGAGCTCATTCACCATGAAATGCCAAGGGCAACGTATTCAGAAGTGTAGGGGAGCATCTGGAGCCATTAGGGCGTCCAGGGACCGTGTCGAACTGCTGGCGTGGAACCTCTGCTAAGGGCGTGCGTTTACGCAGGCTCGTGAGAATATCGTTACGTTTAATGTTTATGTTTCCATTATCGATACTATCTTTATGTATTGCTTCGCACAGGAAAAAATCCATAGAAATTCTTGAGTTTTTCTTGTTCTTGAATTATCTGTACAATCTTTTCCGCTCCGTCGCGGTTTGGAATTTATTATTTCTACCATTATGTGGGACGGGTAGGAAAACAACTATATTTTCTAATTGCTATGATTTATTTAATATTGCGTTATTTATATTAATTAATAGTACATATTGCGTAGTTTTAATTGTTTCCACGACTAACAATAGATTGCTAAATTTGTGAATTCATGATGGTTATTTTTCCTTATTGCACGTAAATCAGCAAGCATTGTAATAGCAACTTTAATTTCTACAATCCTGTATACATCTAAATTGTATCCACTATTATGTGCCACTATTCTTTGAACTTTCATTGTACAAGTAGACATTGTTGTCAGCCACTTCCATCCAACGAAAATACCTTTCTACTTGGGACTAAGTTATTATGTACGGGCTTAAATCCAGGTCTTATTCTGATGGATTGCCCTCCTTTATGTTCCCATTGTTTTGTTGACGTTCAATCTTGTGGTTTTACTCCACTATGCTAGTGGTTATGACTATAACCATCATTGTTAGATTTATGGTGATAAGAAATGTAGTTTTCTCTGTCTATGCGCAATATTGGTTAGGGAAAGGCAATAGTTTGAAGATTAGTTTTGGTTTTCTGGCTTCATTCTACTAATAATAATATTATAAAGAGGTAAAATTTGTTTAATTGTTTGTAAGTTTGTATATAGGGATAATCTCTGGAACTGCTAGTCTGATTTGAAAAATTCATTTTGCATTTGATAGCCCAATTCTTGAGGAAGGCTATAGGCTATTTAACATCACGCTAGGGCCCCTAGGAGCCGAACAAAACGAAAAAAAGCGCGGGCGGGCGACGGAGTTTTATAAAAATTTGCTGTTATTTTAGTATATCTTACGACTTCCACGCAATCGAAGTCGCGGGCAGAAGCTAGTTAAATATATTTTCCCCAATACGAGTTAGTTCTCGGCTTTTTTGGCTACGTTTTCAAGTTTTAAAGTAGCGTTTTTCGCCCCTATATTTTAATAACTCGTTGGCTCATATATAGCATGTTTATTATAACTTTAGTGTATATGCATCCTGAGGATTCAAGTGTATATGCATCATGAGGATTCAAAGCACTGAAGCTTGTGTGTCTCAAGGGAAATAGGAGGGTTCGCTTGCACACGCGTGAAACTAATCAAAAGACACAGGCATAGAAAATATGGTTTTTCGACGTCCTTTTTGAAGCGGCAGGCAGCTAAGATATTGACAAGGTTCCTTATTGTTTGAGATAATAAATATAGGCAGTGCTTGTATTTGTTATTCCTCATACATTACTAGACATTTTAAAGGGGTTTGTAACAATGATATATTATCTATAACTTCTTTACATATACAATAGTCCGGTCAATTTAGACATTCGAAGTTACATAAAGTCCCAACAAGCTGAATTTCTGTGAAATTGTTCAAAACATAATTATAAACAATGTCTAGAAGTTCCCCATCATTCCCCTGTAAGGAAAACATTTTATTCAAGGTCAAAGGTCAAAAAAATGAGTTTTTCGCGATTTTCAGCAAAACGGTAAGTTTTACCATAAAAGTACCTCAGATAAAAATTGTAGATCATAAAATTATCTATAAAAAATGTACCAATACTTTTTTTCTTACGAGCCACCGTTTCTGAGATATAACGATTCAAAAAGTTATAAAAGTTGTTATCGTCATAATATGCACACGTTTCCACGCCACCTATGAGGTAGTGTACTTAGCGCGTTTTTTTAACGTGGTTTCCCCAGTAGGCCTACTCCACGGGTCAGTTGTGATCCTGTTTAATGTAAAACTATTGCATAAAACGGAAATTTTCAAAGATTGGGAAAGATAAAAGCGATGTAAATTAAAAAAAAGTTTTGAAGTTTATTCGTCTTATTCGTAAGTTTCAAATTCTTGTTCTTCTTCTTGATCTTCTTCTTGTTCTTCTTCTCCTGCTTCTTCTTCATCTTCATTTTGGATGCAAGTAAATTGCGTCAATAGCGATGTATCGCATGATACTTCGTCGGAGTCAAACGAATCCTCCATTGTTTGTGATTCAATATTAGAGCACGACCGGCCTTGACAATTTGTGCATGCCAAAGAACAAGACAGTCCGACTTTTTTGCAACCACATTTAGCACTGCATCCCTTTTTGTAGTTGCAAAAAATAGTGTTCAGCAGTTTTTCCGGCGCAGGTGGAAGTAAAGTTTGAACTGGCTCTAATATATTGTTGACCAACTTCCAACCCCAGCCCGATCCCGATTCCATTTAGTTCCCCAAAATGGACACGCAATTTAAACACAATTTGGCGCTAGCGTCGAACTCAAGAGTACGAAACGTCAAAATTCCAATGTCGATCGATCGGAATTGAAATCAAGAGTAAGCGCCCTGTAGGGTCTAGCTGATAACCAAGCCACACTTGAACTTGGTAATATACTCGAAAAAGATGTTGGTGAGCAGCAACTGAACAAGAGACAGATGTCTCGAAGTTACACTGGCTTAAAGATTTAGGGACTGGGTTTCATTTTACCTGATATTCTTATAGTTAAAACTTATGTATATTTTATATTGTAAGTATAAGTTACAATGACCGATAGAAAAATATTTAAACATTTAATATATAATATATATATATATATTATATAAAATATAACAACTCTAGATGTATATACGTGGCGTACTCATGCATATTATGACGATAACAACTTTTATAACTTTTTGAATCGTTATATCTCAGAAACGGTGGCTCGTAAGAAAAAAAGTAGTGATATATTTTTTATAGATAATTTTATGATCTACAATTTTTGTCTGAGGTACTTTTATGATAAAACTTACCGATTTGCTGAAAATCGCGAAAAACTCATTTTTTTGACCTTAGACCTTGAATAAATTTTTTTCCTTACAGGGGAATGATGGGGAACTTCTAGACATTGTTTATAATTATATTTTGAACAATTTCACTGAAATTCAGCTTGTTGGGACTTTATGTAACTTCACTCTCATTTTTTGGTCTAAATTGACCGGACTACAATACTCAAGTCTCTTATCTTATCGTAAAACGTTTTTCGAGTGTCATTGAATGTCTAAGGTATGTTAATACTCTGCTAATTATTATCTAAAGTATTATAATACTTATTTACTCGACACTCGTATCATAAAACTCGTATCATAAAATTTTATCAGTAATTCAATTTTCATAAAGTTATAACCAGCACCCTAATTGCGTAACACACTTTCAATCACAATCTGAATAATTTTGAAGGATATTGCTAATCCATTGCTTCATAAATGTTCGAAAAATGTATCTCCTCAACAACGTAAATAACGCAATGAATGTTGTTGAACTGTCAAAATGAAAGCCATTCCTACTGTTAGTGTGTTACGTAATTACTCCGCAGTACCTACTAGACCTGCTTCCTAAGGATTGCGCTTGCGCATCCACTAGAACATTGAAGTATTTTTAGGTAAGTACTCCATTAAATACAATTACATCCTTTTAAATAGTGAAAGTCTCACTAAAATTAATAATCAACCGATAATAAAAATATACATAAAATATTGTTGTCAGTTCGTTTCTATAACCTACCTTTAATAACAAAACGCTTCTCAAAATATTTTGCAATACATAGACAACATGTCTCTCTGCTATCATAATAATTAGCACATACTAGTAGTAACTAATAGATTAGTATTATAAACAGTCTCACGTGCGAGAAATGTTATTTACTTTAGGCAAGTCTGGAAACGTTTTACACACTTTATCAGCTGATAATGTTTTGAACGATTAAGCTTTGGGAGCAAAGGTTGAATAGGCAATGAAACTAGTACCCGACTTGTGTAAATAAATTTAGAAGTCTGAATAAAGTTAGGGTTTTTACTCATTCTTCATTGTCGTGTCTTCTTATTTCCAAAGTAGGTCAACGCTCTCCTCTGCAGTCCGGTATATATTTCGGGCATGCGCGAGCCTGACAAAAAGTTTCTACCAAAAAAGTATTTTCCTCAATTAGGACTCGAAAATTTTCGGGCAACGTAGCTCGGTTTTGATTAAACAAAAATACAAAATACTTTCCCATAACCCCAAGGACTATCCGTTAAAGGACAACAGAGATAACATTTACTTTCATACCAGCGTCGTAGTTAGCAGCAGCATTAATTAGCTGCATTCAATATGCACGGCGGCTTGCCGGGCTCGTGCCGGAAGACCGGCTTCCGTCGCCCCCGGCGCCCTGGGACTTTCCAACGGGATTCGAAGCCGCCAAGGAGTACCCAATGTGTATTTTATTACGTGCTGAGAGTACCTTGTTGGTTGCTCATTAAATATACCTTATTTTAGAGAGAAGTTTGGTACAGTCAGTCTGGGTAAGTGAAACCTTCAATATAACATTAGCCCAAAATTCTATTTGCGACTTTCTTTGTTTTTTAGCATATGCCTAGTTTATCTAGTTTTAGAAGGTATACTTTCTACATTTGTTTACGCAAATAACCTAGGCATAAGATTTAAAAAAAGTCTCAAATAGAATTTTGGGCTAATGTTATATTGAAGGTTTCAGTTACCCAGATTGACTGTACCTACTTAAATTCTTTTTGGTCATAAAATTACAAGGTTTCTTTGCAGACTGTATCATTGTTTAAAAATACCTTAAAAACCTCGTCCTAAATGATAAAGAATGTCTCACATGCAATGTTATAACTATCGGAAAAACACACAATTACGTTGCCAGCTACCGTTCCTGTCCACAAAAGGCTCAAACAAACAGATAAGCAATAAGGAGCGTACTCGGTACTGCGCACACGCAAATGGCGTACGTCGTTATCTAAACGCGCCGATCGTTTACACACAGTTAGAGGACGCAATTATCACCTACCGTACACCTGTTCCATGTATGCTAATGACCACAGTAAATCACTATCGATAGACCAGATATCTCCGATTATATCTCGGATGGTCACGCGCATACCATTTTCGGTGCACTGCCTATGTGGGGTCCAATTACTGAGGACCAAACAACACTTTCCATGTCCAGGCATGCCCTTTTCAGACCTTAGATAGTTCCCGTCTGAACACATCCTGATCGTAACTTCTGATCAGTTTGTTAAGGAAATCTATTCGACAGTGTTGAAAGAACGGTATGCTGCTGAGGGCGCTGCACCAGGCTTTTCAACTAAGTTTTGCAGTCTGATGCAATGAACATCTACCTATGCGTCGTGGAGTTTAAAGTGTTTCAATCAATTTCGTTCAATGATCCTTGTTTTTAATCCAAAGTGATCAAAAGATGTTTCATTTTAATACGCATTTGCGAATTAATCTTGCCTGTGTCACCATCGAAGGTCGACCGTTTAAGGAGATGGTTAATTAAACCTAGCTCTGTTGACGTCTCAGAGTCGATTTCCTCGTTAAACGATTTGATTTACGCATCGTGGGCATCCTTGGCCCATGAGGTGTTAAACCGTGACCTTACGCAAAAGGCGTCGTCCGCTGAATCACCAATAATTTTTTTGTTTTGTTTTTAACAATAGATGTGGCCATATGCGGGCGGCTGCGGGCGGATCTTTGTTTGGGCAATCAGTCAACGACCGGCTTCGGAGTTTCCCGACGCATTCCTTTGGTGCTCGTCACCGGGAAGATTCATGCAAGCGATATACAAAGCCCGTCGTTAGGAGTTAGCCGTCGCGCCGCGCCTCAACCGAATCCGAACGATTTTTTCGCGATGATAGTGCGCCGACAACCACCTCTAGAGAATACCTCTAGCCACCAACAAATGTGTTCCCATTTATAAACACGTTCTCGGGAATGACTGACTCGAATTAATACAATTCCGTAAAAATATTGCGTAATTATAAACTTCTACGAAAATTTGATAATGTTCTCACGAACGGGCGCACGATGCGTTAATTGGTGACCAATCCGCATTCTAAGCGAATTATTAGTTGCCCGCGGGCTCTCTTGTTCTCCGCAATCTCAGTAATTCAATTTTTCGCTCAGTTAACATACGACGCAGCGACGGCCGTTTTTTGTGTTTACAAATTAAGGTAATTACCGTAATACTCCTGTCACAACCTTTTAAGTTCAACGCACGCATTATGCGTCTCGACATGGTTTTCGGCTCGGAAAGGATTTTGATTCTTATGTCTTTGGGATAAAGGTGTTAGCTGAAATGTTTTGGAATTACGCGTGAAATATTGTTGTAGTGCGCCCTTGAACGTTCAGTTCCGGGCTATTTTAATGTCGTTTAAATTAAAATATGCAACGCGCTCTGGGCGATATAATTGCGCGCAACGAAGTCGCAAATCACGACACTGCGCTATGCTTCATCGAAATTTATCGAATCGATCGTGTCAATTTTTCACGGACGTGATAAGTTTCAGATTTATTCGTAGGAAATGTTAATTATAGCCATGCATCAGTATCACCCTTATTTGGGTACAAGGCGAAGTTCCTGCAGTGATAGAAAGCGTGCTATTCTTCACGATATTTACAACTTCCTAAACTGAGCAGACCAATAAAATTACGGGCATTACTGTGAGTTTATCTGAACGGAAACACGCTTCATATCGGCGCAGGAGACGTATTTATGACTGGTTATTCTAAGGTTGTTTGGAGTTCCCATCGCGGCTCGCAGCGTTCAAACATAAAGCCGTATGTGATGGTGCGATCGCGTGTAATCTGCCATCTTACAGGCGAGACTATCTCACCGACGCGACGCTCATATCTGATATTCTGATACAACCACACTTCCCGTGTACATGGGTAATAAGCTTTTATGCGACGCGATGAAGTTATTTACCCGTCGATTGGCCCATGGACATCAGATATCGACTGCTTGAGGTTCTCAGCTGCCACTTTGTCAAAAAATCTTAATGTGAGTTTTTCAAGCTTATGTTCGAAAAACTTACATTTAGATATCCATAATGTTGATTGAAGTATTGCTTCTGGGCCACCTCAAAAGCAGGACTAAAATAGTAGCAGAAGTTCGAGCATACATGCGTTGTTGCGTAAATAACATGATTTTGAATAACGCGTGTCACAGGTGAGGGTTCAAGGCACCCAAGTTCAGATAACAATGTCGTGTTGACGCCTGACCCCGGCTGCGGACGGCGTCAATTTCGGCGCGTCAGCCGGTCGCGGTCGTGTCGTAATGCGATTACAATGATGCCCGATTCGCAAATTGGCAGTGACCCAGTTCGGGTACCGGTGGGCGGCTCGGAGGTCCACCGGCTCCCGCGCTCGCGCCTTTTCTACACAGAAAGTTCCACACACTTGCCAAATAGAACGACTGTTAAGTAATCATGTGACAACTAAACGCTCTCGTTTCGCTCCACGCGATTTAACGGTCCCGTTACATCGTTTGCCTCTTGTGATTGAATTTCTTCGTACCGTTTTTCGATTATTTTGTCTCGGTGCGTAATGCTAGGTTGTGCAACCGAATCGGCGTGTAATTGTGGAGGGTCATTGTTTGTAACGGAACGGCCCGGGTGCAGCGCGCGTGGTGTGAGATGAATTCCATTAGTCCGGGTGAGGTGAGCATTGCCGCTGTAGGTCGTTTACACCGGCTAGCAGCGAGCGACGCACCGAACCGATCCATTTTAACTAAACCGCAACCCGTAAAATCATCCTTCTCAATTGTTAGCAGCCCGTCGGCATTTCAACACTAAACAAAACGTGTATTAAACCTTTGAAAGTATTCGCCTTGGCCCAATACACCTTAGAAGTTCAGATACTTGTAAAGACACGTTTGCTCTTTATGCGTCCTTTGAAATGTGGACTCATTTTAGTTCTCCCCTTCACAATAATTAACACTTTGCATCAACCGAATAGTGCACGCAAAATGACGCAGATGCGCTCGAAACAAATAAAAGCTGAGAAGTTGTTGTTCATTACAACGAGGCGATAATTAATCAAGGATGTAATATGAACTGTGTGGCTTAATGATTTGTTTGTATTCTGGTCGTGCGGTGTCATTCGTCATTTTGCCAGGCTTTTCCTAGAAAGCGTAGTGTCCTATTTGGTGCTAGGAACCCCGACCACCACCGGATACGACGGCCACGTCATACTAACTGTTGATTTACACTTTTATAATGCAACTCAGCGATGAAATGGAACTTATTGTTTACACGATGCACCGCGCACGATAAGTAGGCAGGAGTATAATGCAATACTGTCGTCTGGCCTAATTAAGGTGAGGTGATAGCATGAACAATAAATTAGGCGTGGGGGTACCATAATTATCTTATCAGTGTATAGTTAGACAATGCGCCCGCTGAGATGCGCGAGCGCACGGCGCGTTATCGCGACCACCCGCCGCCACCGGGAACCGACGTCGATACAACATTATTATGGGAACATGAATCAGCGAACACCGGCCCAACATACGAGGTGCAACGCCATAGTTCTTAGAACGAGCGGACCCTGCACACAGTGTGATCGAACTCATAAAAATTGCTGGCTGCAGAGCGGTCGTACCTCCACAAGTGAAGGCGGCTAGCAAGAATCTTGTCTTCTCATAACCAGATAGAGGTGCAACCATTGCTCGGTTCCTTCCATGAAGTCGGTTAACGATCCCGGCGACACCTTGTCTAATGGCCCGCGTGTGTACTTAGCTATGCAAATCATTGCGCGACTCCGGGCGTGCCGCGACCGCGTCTGACCAGACTTGCGCAATTATTCATTATCCTCTTTAAAATATTACCCCTTGCGTAATCAGCCTGGTAAATGACTACTATCGATTTATTGTTCCCCGCAGCCTCGGTGAAACTGTTAGCCTGCTATTTCGACATCAAATTATTCTTTCAGATGTTATTTAATGCCGCGGCAGTATTATCTCGTCGTGCTGCTCTCCTAATAACGTCTCGTTATGGGAAACTCTCGTTTGTGACCAATAAAATAATTGAATATCTGTGCGTTGATCGGCCCGAGAACTAGCTTTTATCTAGAGCGTAATAAATCGGTGCTGCCGATCGCGATCGGAGTGCGGCCAGGCGCCTGATTAATGAGTTAATATTTTTTAATTAACGATCTCGGTGCAGCGAGGAATTATTGGTCCGCTGAGGGCACCGCGAGTGTAAGCACGCGCTTCGACAGCGCACATAGCTTTCGCTGGAGCGACGTTCAGCTAAATTATAAGCTCCGGCTGAAGAGTTAATTGTGTGTTTACTATGTTTACCATCGACATTAGGTACTCTTCGTTCGATAATCGCTGCGGGGCGGTCGTGTCGTGATTTGAAGTTTTCCCGCGTTATGCAACCAGCCTTTTGTTGCGTTCGCTTCACATGACTCGTACACGAAGCTGCATTGGTACTTACTACGATCTGTATCGGTTTCGGATAGTAACGTCTCGACATTGTTATTTTTGTCATAGGTTGCACGAATCGTTTACGACATCTCCGTCACGATTGTTGACGTAATATCAGTTACCACGCTCCGATGACACATTATGCTTTGTGTTTCGCCGTGTTTTCTTGCGGTAGCTTGCAAATAATTTGATTAGTCGCTTTGTTTCGTTAACCGCAGGTTTACTAACAATTATTAGAATGAAACGTGTATTATGGATATGGTTTGTGTACAATAATTATTAATAACGTGACCTCAGTGTCGGGCGTACTTACCCTCGCCTAATGTCAGCTCGTCAGCGCGCATTATATCGACATTTCGCAAGTGAAAACCCGAGACGAGGACTGTATTCACTTGACCTGGACCCTCGCAGCTCGGTGTAAGCGTCGACAGCGAAACACGACCATTGTTAAGTTACGAGCAGAATTCCATACGGCTTTTTGCTCGACACGCATCAATTGGAAGTCTCCTATTGACGTAGCGACTGGCGAGTGTGAAGTTCGTTAGCGAACCATTGAGTGGACTCGCGTAGTCGCATGCCAGCGCTATTTCACACGTATTGTTAAAGCGCACGATGAGTGCTAAATTGTCTTTAGAAATGTATTACTTGAACACTATTGCCGAGACGATGCAGACAATGTATTAAAAGTTGCATTCCGCATTCATACTTAAACGAGTCGTAGCGAGTTTGAAGTGACTAGCAAATAAATGTTTGCAACGTAACATGCAAATGCGTTATAATCATTGAACCCTCGCTGGTAAAAGGAGAAATTGCTTCATTGGGATACAAGTCTATAGCTGTACATAGAATGTGCGAAACATTTTTTCAATTAGTATCGACATCGTCGCTTATCTAATCACGAAAACGTGGTACGTATTTAGAAATAAACTAAAGTGGTTGCGACACGGAATATAACGGATTGATAGAATCGAAGTTCGATTAAAAAGCCACCTTGAACTGTTTATGCCGTTTCGCGTCCAATTGTTGCACAACTCTGCCTTTTTGTTAGCTGCGAGCTACCGATTCGTTTCATACCTAATTCAATTACAGAAACATATGTAAATGTCACAGTATCTAATGAAACTATTGCACGTCTCTACTCTCTGCGTTTGCGCAAACCGTGATCTGTCTCTGCAGACTGTTTGTTCTTAAGCAATTGTTGCGTTCACCTCGCAATTATATTGGATTATGGTGTTGTAGTAATAAAAACAATAAACATCCACGTTTTGGATTACTTTGTAGTTTGTTTTATGATGATTATATGAAAACAATTATCTTGCTGATAGTATCTGTTAGGCCACGAATGTGTTGTAATTTTTTCGATGTTTAATGTCTCTGTTCACTCCAGTGGTTCTGTAACATTGAACTTAATGCATTAATTTCTTTTTCCAGGTATGTGTGGTGTGGTGGAAGTGCGAGGCGTGCGTCTACTCGGTATGTGGCAGCCGTTATGAGTGTCAGTAAAACATGGTCCCTCGTTAGGCATGCACGGAGGGCGCGCGGTTCGTGCCCGCATCAATATGCGCCCGCGCACCTCACGGACACGATTTGACGAATGAATCACACCATTTTCTTCGTAGTCGACTTGTTCACGTGACGTCACGATTTCGGTGTCGCACGCGCACCACGAAATTAAATTATAATAATTATACATTTCCGCTTGCATAGCTGTCGTAATCTCGCGGATGGAATCTCCGAGGATAATGCTGAATGACTTCATATTTATGTAAGACGAATTGTGGTTATTGTTCAAATTGTTGATATATCATAATTTATTTTACAACAGGAAGGACAAATAATAGTGAAATTCTATATACAAATTGAGAATCTACGATTATTTCCATTTGATTGTCTTTGTCTTTACTTTTAACTACAGCGTCACTTGTTAGATCATTCGTGAGCTGCGGTCGTGATAGATTGAACATGCATCAATTTATGCCTTCTCCACATAGATTGATATGTTTATATCAACATTTCTCAGATTCCGTCAAACTATTTCATATTTGAGGTCAAGTCGTATTGAGCACATTGTAACATGAATTATAGACATACACTGTCTATTCTTAACGTTTATCGCAGCACAATAAATAGCGTGCACGGATGATAATAAACTCTTAACGTATGGAAACACATCATGTGGAGTGCGTTCAATCGTCGTCAGAACGGGACAAAACTATCGTCGGAGCCGCGAGCTTTATAGCCAATCGGTCAAATGACGACGGGAACCATTTAGTTCCTGCCATCTTTTACGACGAGCGCTCGCCATTGTGTCGCACTCTTGCGCAGCCCTCCATTGGCCGCGCACTACACGTGCGCAAACAATAGCCGCTCGGAAACCCGCATACTTTTGTTGCAGGAATTGTAAATGTCAAGGTGCGATTACGCTACAGCCAACTCTGGAATGCAATATTGTCTAGAATGGTGAGGCATTAAACGCGTGCCTGGAAATGATAGCATCCCCGTCTCCGATGGCATGGCGGATATGCGCCGCATCAGCGCGGCTCCCATTTACATCATTATGCTTGCCACGCCTTTATCTCGCGCGAGCATCGGACACATATCGGTGAAAAACGGCCCGCGAGAGCCGACGCGAAATTGAGATGGCGTAGCGGTCCCACCGCAGGGCAGGCCCGCAAGTGGGTCGCGCGATTACAGCGTTTCCTCGATGTTATTAGCCGTCGACAAAGACCGTGGTTTGCGGTGATCGCGCCACCGAGCCCTCCGCTTCACACTTTGTCACGGAGCGCGAGTCTCGAGACAACGGTGTTTTCCAACGATATTCACGTTACACATCCGCGGTTGTCGTTCACATTTGAAACGGACACTCGTAACTCGATACAGTGTTCCGAGCAACTCTCTCCTTTTACCGCACAGATAGAAATGCAGAGCGGAACGGTTCCTAGTGTGTCCCGGAGAGTCCGCGCCGGAGTTTTGTTTCTATTGTGTTCGGAGACGCGTGTGTTGCCATTCGGTCGCATTGTAGTTCAGAGGGCAATCGCCGTTACGGCGGCGACTTCTCACAATAGGAGCGAGAGTTGGCTCCCGTAAGTGCAGCTTCCGCAGATCGCTATCGTGCTCTTGGACCTCCGACACGTCCGTACGTAACTTCGGAGGTACCCGGCCTCTCTCTCGCTGCTTATAAACACTGCTTTAGATACCTACGACTTGGTTATGCAGTAAATGCGATCGTCAAAAAGGAAGATCATCTATTTTTAACCTGTGAACAAACATCCTTAATTCCTCTTGCGAAATACCGCGACACAACGTGTAAATTTGCGGTTTATGCTCGAAGAATGGGCACGAGTGTTATGTGCTTACCCTAAATTGAATCCGAATTCCTGAACATTGCATCATACGGTCCATGACGTAACTCAGCAATTTAAGCCACAAATATCGAAATGCCCAAAAGTATCCTTTGCAAGAGCATTTCGATCATTTGCCCTCGATTTTTCGCCCTGCCAATGCTTGACATTAAGTTGTTTGTGCGTGGCCCATGCCTCCCCATGTATGGCTTGATTCGCAATAAAATCGGCTAACGAGACACGTCTTTGTCGTGGGTGACCACCTCTTTGCCAAGTTTTCGTTGGAAAACAACGGATGTCACGTTGAAGGCCGTGATAATGATCTTTGCCATATCCGAGGAGGTCGTTGAAATTTTGCATTTGTTTTTGTTAAAATCATCCTTCAAACAAACATTTCATATCTGTGTATTAGATGGTAAACAAATCACTGTTCTACTAAAGCATCCTCATCTATCTCAAGATGTTGCGTAGTTTTCCACTGTCAAAGGCGAGCTGCCGCCTTTCATGATAATTCGAATTAATCATACAAGTAAGCCACGGGCATACTTAACTGTGAGTTCATTGGAAACGTTTCATATCTTGTTTCAATATAGAAATGTATATATTATATTAATCTGGGTTACCGCAAGATTCCGTGATATTTCAAGTCGGGAGTGCCCCGAGCGGGCTTGCTGCTTGCATTACATTAGGCCACGTCGACCACCCCGACAGGGATCAACTACTATACTTTGAAAACTGAACGGCCATTTATCGTGTGCTGTTTCTAAAGCATCGTCCATCGTTGTGCGTGACTGACATCTGCCATTTATAAGAAATCAGATGATATAAAGACCAATCAGGCTACATCTTACCAATCAATGTTTTTTTCTGACGCAACGTCAGAATGATAGATAGAAGGCTGGTTCATTATGCAGCTCTCATCCTTTTTCTGCTAGCTAATTTCGATTTTTATTTTATCATCTATGAATTAATTGATAGATGATAAAATAAAAATCGACCTGGGCCGGCAGTCTCGACATAGATAGCGACAAAAATCGGTCGTTAAGTCCAATCGTTGTCAAATTTCTTTAATAGATTTTCAACCTTATGCTTTGGAAATAAAGTTGAAAATCTATTAAAGGAATTTGACATCGATATGACTTAGCGACAGATTTTTGTCGCTATCTAATGTCGAGACTGCAGGGCCTGATCAGTTATGAGATAAATGTTAGAAATAGCAAACTAATATTAATCGGTTGCATAATTCTTGTTTATCTCGAGCTAGACTCTCGAAATCATGTGCGAAATCCCTGAACCACTTGTGGTTGTAACACACATGTGAAACCTAACGAAGCGTAGCTCAACCAATATTTTCAAGACAACATGACCACCAAACTGTGCAAAAATCAAAAGGCGTCAATGAGTTCCGTTGGCCGAGGCTTGCGTCACCAGAATCTTTTCACCGAAAACAATAGTAGCCGCCAACCGGTGATTACTTTAAGTGTCGGATATTTGCATGAGTTTGTCTGTCCGACCCCCTAACCGAGAGCATTGTTCACCACCGTTTGAATGGCTGATAATAACTGAGCCTTCAGCCGCTTTCGTAAGTGGAACGGACTTTAGAAACTCGACAAATTATTTAAAGGTTTTTTGGGTGGTTCCGCGCTACACCGCCTCAAAGTTTCATGCTTTGGGTCGAATTAGCCGAATTTGAAACTTCAAGGCGACGGAGGTTTTGGCGTTCAGTTTAGCGGGGTACCAAATTGGCAGAAGTAAATGTTTCGATAATTGTTTGCGAATGTCGTTTTTAGGCGCGATCAATTACGTCAAGATTAATGGCAATCGGTGTTGCTTTTAAATGAGTACAGATAACAGCACCTGGCAATAAAATAGATACATAACATATGGGTCGACGTGAATGGATGTAAAGCGTCCATGGTAGAGCGGATGCACGATTTCGGTTAAACGCACACCCTCAAGTGCTATGAACTTGCATTCACATTTCGCCCTCACACTCACAGTCGCGCGCCTGTGGAAGGGAGCCTGTCAGTGACCCTCGAGTGGCGCGGTCCGGCGCCCATTAATTATTCTATTACAGCAATGGCACTCGTGATCGGTGCGCGCGCGCTCTCCTTTGATCACGCCATGCGCTTCAATTCACTACATCACTCTTCACACGAACTGCACAAAATCGAAGCGCGTTGTCAGATAACACTTTTATTTTTCACCATTAAGAGTTTTTATCTTGATTGTACAAGAGTTGTAAGGCGGCTGATGTATAGAATCTGCCTGTAATTTTTATGATGGACTTTTAAATTCCTGTAGATAAAAAAAAGCCATAAATTACGAGAATATTTTGCTACTATCTTGAAATTCTGCGTTCTTATTTTGATCATGTTTTGCTCTTTTGTGTGGGAGAGTCTATTTTATATTCTTCGGTGCTTCACCGAGATAGACTGAATGGAATGGGAACAGCAATAAATTGCGCTTGCTTTCATTAACTAATTATGTTTGATACAAACGTGTGGCATACATTTCGCGTCGGTAGTCGCGTAGTCGTCGTGTAGTCGGTAATGATGCGTTTTCATTCGGCTCACACATAATTTACTAGCGTTTAATAAAATAATGCGCATGCGCCTGATGACACTTGAATGGTCGGTACGTGACCCTGCATGATTTGTGGGTGGTAACTGTTCATGAAAAGGGGTAATTGAATTTTAGCACAAAGGCGCTTTCAAAGAAATAAAATTATCAGGCTATCAAAATGAACGGAAAGGCTTTTTGATTGCCACACACTAAATGTTGAAACAATAAAACGAATTGTTAAAAAAAATCGATTCAAGATTTAAATTTTCTGTGCACATTTTTAGTATTACTACATATTAAGGACATAAAAATACGCTTAAGAAATCGTTTCTCGCTCCCACTGGCAACACAAAAACAAGGTGAAAGGCGGGCGTCGTGATCTGCGTGTTCCTCCCGCGGTTGCGCACGCGCACCGTGCCCCAATTCACTAAGTGCCTGCCCCGCTGACGAATGGGGATCAACTGCACTCAGATAAAAACTATTTATTGCCTATTCACCCATAAACCAAACCACCACTGTAAAATCATCAATTTGTTTATCGATAGTAAAATAGGCCGTTCCGCACTAGTTGCTTTTTTAGATTAATTGAATAATAAATCAATGTAAATTTATTAGCAAAATAAAATTTTTAGAACTGTCAAACACGCACATTAACTTAAATAACTGATGAATAAAAAAAAAAACAATACAATGGCGGACAAAAAATATGGCTACGTAAATAATATCCTTATTCTTACAAGGCTGTGCATATTGTTATGATAATAGGGAGACAAAAGCACTTATTAGTGAATAATTCGAGAAGAATGAACAATCTGTGTGTGTGTGTCCAAGGATTAAGTCTTAACAAAAAGTTCAATAGCAGATTTAAATAACTGTAATGAGAGTGAAAACTTTTGTGTAAATGCAGTTTGCAATACCTTTTTTAAGTTGCACATGTGGAGTGTGACCAATTTGCCAAGTCTGGAAGACTGAATATATTTAACCAATCTGTAACAATGTGGCTGAGTTAATAAGGCAGACAGTATAATAAGAAGAAATAATTCGCGTAATATTTGTCGCAACTATTATTTTTGGAGATCTCATACAATTTTAACCTACAGCCTGATTTGTAGTAGTTCAACATGCTGAAAGTGACTATTTTCAAGGTTATCAAGATTCTTTTAGACAGGAATTTACCAATAAATCGTACCATAAACAATAGAACTTCATAATGTATATAGCAACCATATTACCCATTTATCTGGCGCTTATCTAAGTGAGCGGTTATTGCAACGCGTCGCGCATGCGCGCTTGTTGCGATAGATCAGCTTCTAATTGTCTTAATGAGCCGCATCCTCCGGCGCCCGCGCAGAGCAATGAAACGATCAATGATACTGAAAGAAAAAAACGTTCGACGTTTTCTTAATAAAGATAATAAACACCAGAATTGGAGAGGCTCAAATTAGGAGCCGAAAAAGATGGCATTATACAAACACTGCTGGAATTAAGATTTGCTTGTTGACTTAAGGAAAATGTTAACGATAAGCGAAGATATTATGACGCCCTAAAAACTTCCAATATTTTATTTAGGTGCTTTAGCCTGTCAAACCAATAAACGCATTTTGGAAATCAGAACACGTAGGTATTAACTGACTCATGAGTCATGACCAACGGTCACGGAAGATATCAGCAAAAACCAAATACAAAAAAAAAATGATGTTGAACAGTTTACTAACCCCAAATTGTTTAGGGGATAGTAGTACACCTTTAGAATCTCCAAAGAATTAAATTCTCATCGTTGAGTTAACAAAAGAGATGCCTCCAAAAATATTAAGGAGCTCGGCGTAAAGCTAATGCTGACAATAAAACCTGATTATTATGCGGACAGCTGCGGAAATTATTATTTCGACTGTCACTCTTCAAGGCCTTTGATGGACAAAATAAAAAGATATAACACCAAGATGGCCACCGGGTGGGCTGCAGGGTGAGGAAATAAAATGTCAAAAGTAATAGTACTTGAAATCTTTTGTAGTAATTTAAATAAATGTTTAGTCCTTTACAAATGCAAAACTTAATAAAATCACTGACTATGAAATAATTTGGAATTCAAAGCCTGAGGTCTAATAAGCTGTATGTTTTATAGGAGTTTATAAGTATGCAAAAATCTAGCCATAATGTTACCACACCTAAGTGCAGCTGTCCTCAGCTCAGTGAAGGTGCGCGTGCGCAACCCAAGCACACAATAGAATATTTTGCTCGTTATTAGAATACAATAACAAGGTCGTACTACTCCAATTCGTACTGCATATAATACTGCCAAATACCACATAGCTTGCCTTCTTCGTATCTCATCGGATCTATGTGTTTTCACAACGTTACCGGGTTATACACTGTTAGTGGGATTGACATCTGAATGAGTGGAGTGCCGGTGACCGATAGTCGATGTATTCGCGGTCGATATGCGCATGTCTTGTAATTAGGCGTGTCAATGTCAATAGTCGATTGTGTGGGCATCAATAGGAGGGCATACGTCGGTACGGCCATGTCTATCAGATCTATCTGGTTTTTGCTCGATGTCAGGACATTATTAATATTTAATGAGCCTGGACTTTGGACTGGCGGGCTTTGTCTAAAGGACTCTTAAATGACATACATGATAATATATGAGGTTTAAATGACAAAGGTAACTGGTCGAGTGCGGGTGGTCGTCATAATGAATTCATACCTTACGAAGTGCTTTCCAGTTGCCTGAGTACTTTGCTAAACGATCCTGCAAAAGAAAAAAATAATTTTATAGTCTTTAGATACTAAATTATCAAAATCTGATCCACCTTTAATTCAAGTTTGCATCGGAAAGTTCAAAGAGCTCATTAGGTCCCTTAAAAGGTGGCTTTATCACAGCATTTTGATCAAACGTCAACGAAACCCCATCTTTATCTCTGTGTATCTAGTTGCTGCTACATGAAGCTGCTAGTTTACAGCTAGACATTGCCGTGTTTTTGCACAACGCAGCGTCGTTAAATGTAAATAAGGCTCACGTATCGGTTCGTCCCACTGACATGTATCTATCTATCACCTAGCTAGCCAGTCGGTGTCAAGAGCATGCTCTTGCGCACCCAAACATTTTGCAAATGACCCGCATCATAATGTTGGCAAACTCTGAATAAATCACCTTCGCATTATAATGTTACTTAACTATTGAGGACAGTTTTAATGGCTTTCTACGATTTGCATCGATATTTGAGTATCGTTTATTTGCAACAATAAATTATTAAAATGATACAAATCAGTACAAATTCATCAGGAGCTCTAAGCTCACAAACACTAATAAATAACGTTTTATAGTTGTCACAAGCAATAACTAGTTCCATTTCTCAGTTCCTCCCATGGATATAATCTTGAGTTCCATTAGTTGAGATCTAGCTTCGGGACGGTCTCCGCTCAATAAGGAAATGCCTTATGCTAGGAGGTATTAGATATTTCTGCCTCACTCACGGATGCTAAAGGACTTGGTATGGATGGATGCCTTGACCTAAATGTTTGAGTGTAACTGCGAACTTATGTTTTGAAAGCATCTACGAGAATGGGCTTAGCGAGAACTGGTATGAAGATTGTACGTATGTAGTAAGTTATCAGATAATGTAGTGGTTGATCCTTAAACGGACTTGGCAGGAGAAGCTCTTAAACCGTTTTTCTTCAAAATAGCGGAGTTATGGACACGTTGGATATTCGTTATAGACATTCTTTTTACCTATTGTGTTATAGTAATTCAATAAAAGTAAATTTATTCTAGGTGCATCGTCTTCACATATAATTAATGTATACCTATATAATATTGTAAAACATTTTAAAAGAGTAACGGTGGAGTTTCTTGCCCATTCTTCTCCATACGAAAATAATTTTTGGAAGGGGCAACTAGAATCAATTCTATTTTCTTGTAAATTTTGACGTTCAGAACTGCCGTTTTTGTGCCTATTTGAAATAAATGTTTTATTTTTGACTTTGTTAAATTTTGTAGAGCTCTTACACCCACGGATATATCTTTGTAATAATATAATAAAGCTGAAGAGTTTGTTTGAATGCGCTAATCTCTGAAACTACCAGTCGGATTTGCAAAATCTTGCATCTTGAAGTTTTTAGGCTATTTAACATCACGCTACGACACTTAGGAGCTGAGCTAAAAGAAAAAAGTCCTAAAAGAACGCCAAGCGAAAACGAAGTAATAGCGCGGGCGGGCGATGCGATGGGACGCGGTGGGTCGGGGGCCGAGGGAGTTTTGTGAAAATGTGACTGTTCTTTTAGATTCTGTAATGTGTTCTTACGACTTCCACGGGAACGATGTCGCGGGCAGAAGCTAGTGAATCTAATAATTGTCAGGTAGGGGTTTCATTAGTAGAGAACCATGAATTAATTCTACGATGTAATCAATATCCGCTATAAATAAAATTCTACACAGGTCAAGAACAAGAGTTTAATTGCGGATGGTTATTAGTGTTTTATTGCAAATGTAGCCAGCATTAACTGTAGTATTACAGTTAATATGAGTTATTGTATGTGCTTTAATGATTTGAGACTCAGTTGCGATACTCAGCGGGTTACCTCGTGTCCTAGATTCGGAATTTGCATGTATGTATTAGACCTTCGTGTTGTGTTTAGGTTGTGATAAGTAACACAGCCAATAAACAAAACTATTGTTGTTTAACTTTCAAATAAATATATTCTTTGTCAGAGAATTTCGGAATAGAAAAGAAACCCATCAGTTTTATTTAGAAAATACCACTCTTTGTCTCATGTAGTCCTTGTAAGTCTTTTAAAATTCACTGCTCGAAAACCGTCTTGTAATTTATTACAATAACAGACACTCCGGATTGCCAAAAAAGCTAGCCACAACACGGTTGAATGCGAATTTGATAATTTTTCAACGGTTCCTCGTTATGATTCCACGGCGAGGCGGCTCCATGACTCACCGAGGTTACTGTACCTACCGGGCGTGTCTCTTTGACGATCCGGTCACATTTTAGCAAACACAAACGCAAAACATGAACAACCGTTGTATTTGACTATGAATTACTAAAGAAAACTTGGTTTCGGAGCCAACAACACGAGGAATGCACTCCCCCTGCTGCTAACTCGGCGTACATGATCCTCCGACGTGTTTACACAGTTGTACGCGTTTTCATTGTCTCTCTTATCGAAAACATGGTTCCACAGCTAAAAACATAGTTCAAATACACAGGCTGTCCGTTACATATACTCGAACGTCGGAAGTGTCTGTTATAATTGCTTTCTAAGAATTGTTAGTGATAAACACATGCATTAACATGTCCATCGTATCGACAGATACCGTAAGATCTTACAAAAAAGCTGTATCGATACAACAGTTAGCGCTGCGAGGTGATAACTGACCGGCTGCTAACTTTTTCTCTGACTCATTGAGACACGCTCATTTGCATACTTTTCCCTCTTTAACCAAGATGTGAGAATTTTTAACATGTCTACGTAGACACAATGGCGTCGAAGTATTTTTATTGCTCCTCGTAACGAGGGTCCTGAGCGCAATCTAACTCTAAATACAGAATATTTTGCAGAAGTGCGAGGCACGCACGACGCAACAAAAGGTTATTGTCGCATATTTGTCGACGGCTGTTCCCACGCAGGTCAGGTGGCCGATCGAGACTCGATCACACCCGGAGACCATTGTTTGCCAAGCTTCGAGGGTAATTTTTTTTAGATAGTAACTAAGTTGGATGAGCACACATCGAAAGGAAGATTTAACATTTTGGTTAGCTATCGCCAATCGCCCATCGATTTGCGAAAATACGATAAGAGAAGCAATTTGGTGCGACCCAAATAAGAGCGATATACAAACCGATACGGCTGGCTATTGCGACGTCAGATAAATCTGTGTGCGTTGTGCGTTGCCGTAATTGTAACACAATATAATATTAATTTGGAGCACGCCAACGCCGTGAGAGCGAGTGGGCGATCCGGGGGGACTCGAGGGCTATTCGGTTCTTTCGACATCTTCGATAGTCCGTCGATACGATCACATGCAAATTACGCACAACATTAAGGCGGGCGACTTTCAATCGTATACTCGAGATTCAATTGGGATCCTGTTCACCTTTATTTATCATGACGCGGTAAAGTAATTCTCGCACCTCATATCACGAACTTAGAATGGCTAGAAGCTTTAATCGTGGGCAGCCTTACTTAATGCCCTGTTTAAATTACTCCAAAGATTTCCGTGATCCGTAAATCGAGAGATACAAGAGTTTCACGTTGTTTAAGTGCTGTGTGCTTGCGCAAACCAGTGTCGTGCCTCGCGCTAGCGCAACGTATTGTCTCTGCGCATCTAGAGCGACGATTCGCGACACGCTGCTAACACCTACCGACGACGGTTACGCAAACTCACAAAACATTCGCTGAAAACATATTTGAGGGCATCGCGTCCCAATCGATGTCATTCGGATTTCTCAGCTCATTACTGGGATCATGCTGAGATTGGATTCATGCTGAGAGTCACAATAATTGGCTGTGTTAGTGTCATGCGCGCGCGCGCTCTACATAAAATATACTTGCAGCAGGTGTGTTGCAATATTTGCACGACTCACGCGAGAGACGCCGCTTATCACCTCGCGTCGTGATAACGCACCGATTGTGCAAACGGTTGCGACACCATTCCACGAGAGCTGGAATTAGTTGCGACTAATTGAAACGTCCGCGTCTTCACAGTGGGCGGCGCGGGTCCGACAGCTTAATTACCTCTGTAAACAACTCGTGAATACCTCGCCGCGACCGTTGTGCAACGAGACAGTGACCGCGGGAACCTACGCCCAATGTACTAACGCTGCGATACGCATCATCACAGACTCACAGTTGTAACCAGACGCTATGTTGCATTGTTCCTAAATCGTTACGTTACTCAGATTTCAGTTGCAACAAGCCGTTCGGCCTTAATATACGCCTAACGTCCATTTGTTTAGTTTCGGAGAAGTGAACTTCGTCGAAGCGAAAAGAAAGGAAGTCGTTGATGCATTCACTCGTGTTTGTTTACTTTGTGCCCGGGTTGTAGCATTGTGCGGCGCCGGAGAGGCGCGTGCTTGAAGTTGCTTATTTAAAAACTGGTGTTGAGGAAAATCGCTGCTTCACTTCAATAAACGGCGCTCCCCAGGGTGCACCTCGTTCGTAATTCGGAAGTCTGTCCGGTAGTACTGCAAGCGTGCGCACGCGCAATTAGTTGCGCTGTGAGTCCGCGCCCTCCTGTGACCCAACATAATGTCACCGCCAGAGGCCGAGACAAATGTAAACAAACTTTGAACAATTCACCTGTAAAACTCAGCTCAGGGTCTCCAGCCACTTAGGTGTCATTTCCGGGAAATAACACCTCGGCATAAAATTTTATAACTAACTGTTAATTATTTCAGAGGGCGTCATGCTTTTCTCGGAGCGATATTTCTAGCAAAATGCGAGTTGTTGGTTGTTATCTAATAATAGTTTACAGAATGATGTTGAGTTGAGCAGCGATTATCCCCTGTCAGAGCTGCACCTCGCCGTATAATTAGCACTTCCGACGACGTTGGAATTAATTTATATTAAAATCCCTATGTGAATTTCGTGCCCACGTAAACGAGAGTACGGCGGGTATTCGAGGTGCGTAGGCGCCGCTTAATAGTTATAATTGCAATCGCTTTACCGACAGGTCAAGGCTGTCGGTACACTAAACCGAACCGGTGAACAAAGAAACAATAACATTCAATATTCAAGTAATTATAAATGTCAAAGTCAAGTGCTTACTGCGATATGTCAAAGTGAACGATATATGGGCGGGAGGGTAGTTAATATAGGTAGATTAAGATCGGCGGCAATTAGTTGGACATAATCGTATTACAGCTGACAATGGTAATAGTCGACCAGCCGGGGGGTATGCTAATAAATGAACTGTCGTTCCGTTTGGTATCCATGTTGACCTTACGTTCTCCGCTTGTGTTTGCTTGTAGGTAACTAAAGTGCTATTATAGTAGAACATGGTTTAGTACTCCCATTTCAGTTTATTTACATTCCAACCGTCTTATTACAAAACACGACCTTACATTAACCCCAATCTAAAACTTCGAGGCATTTTTTGTGTTTAGAACTTTATTAAAGTAAAATTACTTTAGTAAAGTTCTTAACACAAAATTGACAACCTAAGACCGGACTAAATTGTCGGATTTGTAAAAGGAACTGTATTTCGATTTCTGTTAGGTTCTTATTTCAAAACCAGGCGCGATGGTTTAACCCATGTTTAAAGAAAAACCTTGTTTTGTAATAAGAACGCAAGAGTTTAGCATAAAGGCTCCCACAGACAGGCGCGACTCGACAGCGCTACACAAAGGCGCCGCTCGTCGAGCGACACGCGGTACCTTTGTGTCGGGCGTCACGTCGCGCCAGTGTGTACGAGCCTTCAAACTTAGTTGTGTAGCGTTTGAAGTTATTAGAAATGATGAAAATTATTTTTTATGAACGTAGCTGTAAATGAAAACATGAGGTATTCCATGAAGCACACCCAAACGAAGCACACCCAGACGAAGCACACCTAAAGTATTCCACTTAGCACACCCGTAGGTGGGCTTCAAATAAAAATTTAAAATAATTAATTTCCTATTCCACGAAGCACACCTACGAATATCACTCGCATAGTGCGGGGACTAAGAAATAAAAATGTCGATAGGAGGAAATATTTATTATTTAAAAGACTAACTTAAATATCTAACATCTTTCAGTTTCATTATAATAATGTGATACAATACATGTCATTTTCATAGTGTTCATATATAAATCCCATAGATAAGACGTATACATGATGGGCTAATAGTCAACGCGTGCGCCCGCCACTGAATTCTCGAGCCAACCCGAATTTAGCCGAGCGTTTCCAGAACTTGTTTACATGCTTAGTTCTCATTACACTATCGCGACGTCACGGGCTGAGTGTATGCAATTGTGCGCCGGTCTTGTTATTGTTATTTTTTCTGTTTTTCGTGCAATTTATTCAAACAAAATAATGGAGCCGATGGCAGGTCCAAGTAGTAGAAATTTTAACCCATCTATTAATTATGTATAGATCTCTATAGAAAACTATATTTACAATGTTTTTGATATTTGTCCAATTTTTTATTGTAATTATAAAAGAATCTGTGATTGTTTATATTAAAGTAGAGTATTTTTATTATCCACTCAACAGGTATAAGAAAACTTCAACATAGATCTCTATGGAAAACTATATTTACAATGTTTTTGATATTTGTCCAAGTTTTTATTGCATGATTATGAAACAATCTGTGATTTTATTAAGAACACAAAAGGAACATAATAGAAAAATTGTTAAAAAATAAAAAATAATATTTTGTTTGGAAAGATAATTATGAAACAATCTGTGATTTTAAATAGTAAGATTACAAAAATGACAAATATTGTGTCACATTATTATAATGAAACTGAATGATGTTAGAAATTTAAGTCTTCTAAAAAATAAATATTTTCTCCTATCGACATTTTTATTTCTTAGTCCCCGCACTATGCGAGTGATATTCGTAGGTGTGCTTCGTGGAATAGGAAATTATTTATTTAAAATTTTTATTTGAAGCCCACCTACGGGTGTGCTAAGTGGAATACCTCGAAAACATTAAGCAAGCTGTTATTTATTAAATTTTATTATATGTATTAAATCAATCCGTTATTTAGAGTGAAACTGCTAATTCAATCTTTCATTATAATGACATTGATAAATTAAAATAATTAACGCTTAATCGTGAAGAAAATTAAGATAACTCCTAAGAACAGTATTCCAATCATCCACTTCACTTCCACACGCCTATCTACTAAAAACCAAATAAATAAATAAAAACTTTTTACTGCAGTTCTAAAATAACTTTAATGACTAAGAATAAGAACGAGCTGTAATTCGAGCCAGATACTTTAATCAGCAAAAAAATTAAGGACTAAATAAAATTAAGGTTATATAAATAAATACTAGGCAGCAGATATAAGGAAATGTTAAAATGTATACAAGGTTGATACAATTCGTACATATTTTTTATGAACTCGAGACAATGTCGGACGTAGCGCGCCCTAGCTGCGCCTGCGCAGGTAAATAATCGTCTGGTGACATAATTGTTTGAATGTAAATACTTGTGTTATTATAAAATCTAGACAGTTCAATGTCGTTTCGATTGAAATCTCTAGAACAAATCCGTCAAGCAAAGACAGACAGGCAGTCGATCATAAAGTTTAAAGATAATCTAAATCTGAAATCATTCCGAAAATAAAATTACTTACTATTTTGGAATGACTTGTAAAGAAATATTTGCTTACCGCTGCCAAAAAATACTGCAATATTATCAAATAAACTTCCAACATTGTCAGATGCATAAAATATATCCTTGTCTATGCAAAAACCTATGTGTCTATTTTGCACTGCAACAATGCATTTCACTTCCAGACCAGCTGTTGAGTGTGGACCTTCGAGGCTTCGATAGACTCAATGGGGCCGAATGACGGACTAGATTCTTTATTCCCGATGAATTAATTGTGGCTATATGCTTCGAAGAATAGAACCCAATATTGTTATTTTGTTTCCTTCAACTTCTTTCAGTGTCAACTTCTTTTCAGAATGTGCATTCTGCATTTCTCTTTTGTTACGACGAAAATTCATTCAAATAGAGGAATTTTTCGACTGGTTGTGTATAATCTGCATCTTGTTACCGTTATGAATTGAACATACTTAATTATTATGCTAGTGGTTTTAAGTTTTCATTTAAATTTTCTATGAATTCTATGAATTCAAAAAATGAATGGAACGATCTCGTTCATCGATCCACTATAAGTAACCTATAAAGTGAATTTAATAACAGGATTCACTCCGAAAACCACTTTGAAAACTGCCACTAATTGAAAATCTGTAGGTCGTACAGTCACGTTACTTCGTAAATCGAGTCCAGAAAGCGGATGAATCGCCTTTAGGTCGTCAAAGTCAAAGTGCTGATGCATTCGACATATCTTCAAATTAATTGGAGGATCACACGGCACCTCATAAATATTTAGTCACGTGTTGTCCCTTATGTAGGAGCACGGGTACGAGAGCCGCCGTGGTTCCGTGCCGTGACCCGGTCACGAGACGAGTCCGACATCCACTTGATGATGGCTAAGGTTCCGTAGGTGCAAGGCTGTTTTGTTTGGTTGCATTTGATGTCTAAGGGAAGATAGTCAAGTTTCTTAGAATTAATTGACTCTTCATTGAGTCTTGATATTCAAAGTGAGGATGTGTTCATTTAGTTGCCAATGCGGAATGCATTGGACACGAAGCCATTTAAAAGTTGTCCATGTCATGGTTTAATGGTATGTTTTGCAGTTTGCAGAACAACTATTGGTTAAAAAAATATGCCTTCCTTTTTTACAGCGACGATAATGTCTATATTATTTCCGTTTGGAACCAGAAACGGATCCATTGGCACGCGGATTTTAAAACAAAGCTTTCACACAGTTTCAAACAATTTCGCTCACAGGATTATATCCTAAATATGAACAGAACATCTATTAAATTCCGTGGCATATCCTACATCATACCTACAATCTATTTCCAATGTGTGTCAATTCTACGGAACCCTTAACGACTACCTTGCACTTGGTCACTTTTTCCACCGCATGGCCCGAGGTAAAGTGTCGGTTGCTCTTAGAACCCGCGCTAATTGTGTGTGGACGCGGCCTTTTTGATGTTTTTGCTTCTCCTCCATACAAATGGTGAAAGAACCTGTATGATCTTTGCTACTGATTGTGTTCCTGAGAATCGTTATTAAGGTAACAACCTTGGGTATTAAGGTTTGTGATGTGTGACGACTTTCTTGTGAACCGACGTTGATGTGTTACTTTTTGCGAATCGTTTTTACTGTGTATTCAATTAGGGCTCGACATTTTCATTTACTTAAGTATCTTTGTCAGTAATGTCTGCAATTACGAATCCAGCAACCCATCTTCAGGGCCGAATGCAATTCCTTGCGGGGTACCCTACATCGATAAAATACTTTGGGTTTTAAAATAATTAATTATTCTATTCAGCAAAGGTCTATGACATTGTCGTCACCAAATCGATTATTGATTGAGAATCCTGTAATTTTACCCCATTATATACAGCATCATCTATTATGTATTAGCCATACGTCACCAACAAATTAAGGCTCTAACAAGCGATTACTCATCGTCAGATGAGCATAAAGTAATATGATGCAATGTCTAAGGAATGTCTTGTTGTTCTTCCGATCATCGGCCTACTGGGGATAATAGGTCAAGGGATTATAAAGCTTGTTCACACCTTTGGATATTGTGACAAATGGGATTAGACTAGTCTTGGCGCCACTGGTTCCGGATATAATGTGGTTCTGTAGAAAATTAAGTTGATACTTTTTAGCTCATCATAGAATAGAATAGAATACTCTTCAATAGTCATCGCAGCTGGATATGAGTATTTGACATGGAGCGACTGCCTATCTAACCTTCACAACCCAGTTACTGGGTAGTACGATACCCGTTGGTGAGACTGGTTGTCACACTTTCGGGCATTGATTATGATACTTTATAGCTATTCTTATTTTGGGTTATTTCAGTGAATATCCATTAGGTACCTTTGCATCAATTCGTTAGTGGAGCAGCGTCTTTTCTTATCGGACTACTTGCAGCAGTAACATTGTCTGTTCCGGGTCATCACTGTTGCTATGTATTTCAGAACCGCTGATTTCTGGATTAGCATTGATAGATTAAAGTCTATTCACTTAAGGGTCGGTGAGATAGATGTACTCTTAGTTTAATCTGCCAACTCTGAGCTCATAGATGAAGAAACTGACCGCGCGTTTGCCAACGATCCCACGACTAGTTGCCTAACCTGAATAATTTTCTGACAGTAAGCCAAGAGGATCCTTTAAAGAGATGTGTGTACATTTCACACCATTACCATTAATAAAACGTTCGTTGTACTATTCATATCAAGACTTAAAAACTTAAACCTAAGTCTATGTTATTTTACTTTAGAACTCGTTAGCACAAAAACGTTGGTGATGATCTTTTATCCGTTAATTAGGTACTACTAATATTTAATTTATTTTGAACAAAACACTGAACCCTAATTCTTAACCATACGTCGACTCGTAGATATCTCGGCTGCCTAGATGTCGCTACATTTGATGGATAGTTAAGATAAGAGCAGACGAGTCGCCACCACGATTGAGATCTTAATTAAACGTTAATGTTGGGGAATTCTCATAAACAACACCGCAATTAGTTATCTGAAAAATATACGTTTTGTGCTGTTAAGAAAGTAATTAATGAATGTTTGAAAACTGTGACTCAGAAAAAAATAAGGAATACGAACATTGTGTTTGCAGATACTCGTTAAAACAAAAATTTGCCCGTGGCATCGTTTAAAATTTGATCTAAATCGAGAGGAAAACATAACCTAAATAAAAAATTATATCGCACATAAAATTCGAGTTATCTCACATTCATAATTTCCGTGAATTTCATGTGGAATCTAGTTCGCCTTTTTCATAGAATCCAAAACCAGTAATAATTCAATGATATAATCAGTAACGTTGAATTAAAATTGCAAGCTAAGATTTTAATCAGATTTATGAATAGTGTATTTTTAGTAAGATGTTGCGATAGTACGGTGCAGAGCTAGATTTTGGTCTGAAATCCATTCATTAGACTAAATTTAAGTTACGTGCACCTGCCTACGCGAGTATTTTTCCTCTTGGTTCACTATCGGTGGATCTGCGCGGGCGCAATAACGAGCGGACTCATCGGCCTTGTTCGGTATTTTTCGCCACATCTTCTAGGTTAGGACTAGGAGCACGTTTGTTGATGAAATCAATGTTTTTCGGGGAAAGACCTTCAAGTTCCAAACAATACACATGTCCGAGTGCTTATCTTTGCTTAACTATTTGAAGTTGCTTCTGAACATTAACCATCCAACCGCTGTCAGTAAATACTAAAACAACAAAGCTGAACTGACTAAACTTCTGTTAAACAAGTTTTTTGAACACGCCATCAATATTAAAGACTATTATTACTTTCAAACACTGCACAAGTCAATTAAGAAAACTGGTTCCAGCATCATTCGAACATGGAAATGAACAAAGAAAGTACAATAAAGCAGAGATGTACGCTCGGCAGCTATTTCAGATAATTCATGTGATTCCGTTCGCTCATGTGAAATTGAAAACCACTTGAAAGCCATTACATACATGGTTGCTTAACCCATAAACGTTGCTTTCTCAGTTTACTGCAAAAGGCAAAACAAATTAGTGTAGTTCGATTTACTTGCTTCCTAGTTTGCGAGCGATTTCTCCCATAAACCCACCGTGCGGCGGCCATTGTTCGTTTCGAAACGAAAGTAATGCTTATTCCCATTTTTAGTGTTCGGAACCTTTGCTCTTTGGCGCTAGCGTGACATGCGGCCACTTTGTAATGCTTATGCTTTTGACAATAGCGATTCCGAACACAATTGTACGATAGACTTTATACAACAAAAGCTAAGGTGTATTTTTGTTTGGTTGATGCATTGATATCGTGTCCCAGTCTTGCGGGCCAGAGGGTAGCCCTTTGAACTGGCCGCAGGCACCAGGGGCGGCTTAGTCAAACCCATAAAATTTGCAATTTAACCGTGCCATAGTGCACGTTTTGTCTCTAAAACACATTTCTAGGAAGGTGTACTTTGTAATAGTTTATTGCTCCGATGCCGCGATACGAAAATGGGCACAGCTTGATTATTCGGATCGTAAAATCGTTATGAATGAAAACTTCGAGTGAAATTGAGCATGAGTTCATTACGGTGGTGGTGCTATCAAAGACTTTAGAATAGACGTAAAACGGTGAGGTGTTAATAAAAATTGAATGCCTTTGTACCAAGCTGTAGCCTCTAAAGGCAAAACATATTATGGAATGGAATGTGATAGGATAGAGAAAATTCTGATTTCCCTATATTGTTGCCCCAACAGACCCCGTTCATTACGGTGCCAGTAATTTCGGCCACACTGCTAAACCATTCAGAGCATATCCTTCCCAGGATAAGTCTCTCGCATCTCACTCATCAAGACCTCTAATTGTAGAGCAAAACCATGTTTTCGCTCTACAAATTGCATCTAATGATGACAAAACGTTGCTCATTTATTGTGCCGTGTTGCGCTGGAGATGCGGCAATTTTCAAACACGCTTGTTTGGAAAGTGGCTGCCGGATGTAGAATATTAAGCGCACGACTCAGGCGCATAAATCTTGCATCTTCGAGAAGACGGTGGCGCCCTCTTGTCGCAAGCACTCGATCTGTACCATAATGCGCGTCTGATATCGCTGGGCTTTATGAAGGAAATGACGCAAGTATTCCTGAAGCACAACATTGCTGGTCATATTTTCGAACCGGGGTTTTAAGTGGACCGGAAACAGATAGCTTAAAATACACAGTCTAGCTTGGATTTAACTTAAGCAAATAATTTTGCTGTCCTATTGTATGTAGCCTTACACTTTTAGATAGATATTATAGTTGGACGATAGGTCTTACTGTTATCAATAATCGCCTGCTTAGCAGGCTGTGCTGCTTAGTAAGAATTATCTACCATCCTTAGCCAAGAAGACCATATTCAGCAACACTTTTAACATGTCACGTTCTAATGCCTCAACTCATGCATCAAGCTTGATTTAATGCAAACCTAAGAAGGCAAGAGAACAGGATACGGCTAGATTCTTACGATTACGTTAGGTTACATCATCTGATGGAGTTCTGTTACGCTTGTGGGACACAACGTCACTGCAGTGCATGTTATGTTACACGCGTTACACCAGAAATCCACAATACAAGTTCTACTTAGTTACATTCAAGTTGCCCAGATTTGCATCCCTAGCTGCTGTTACGATTTCTATTGTTACGGCTCAAAGAAAAGGAAAAATTGCATGAGCAATGTGTACCGGTATCCGATTGTTGCAACTGACTACAAACTCTTGTAGGTACTCTTGTTTTAATAAGCACCAGCTTTTGTTTGGGTGTGATCATTATGTTTATCTGTTTTTGTTAGTTCTCACAATTTAAAATGAAAGGATCAGTATCTAGCTATCATGAAATTATTCCCATTGAAGATCATTTCTTTCAAGTATGTCAGAAGATTCGGAACCTGGAAATAAGCCAGGACACGCAGGAAAATAAAAATGAGAATTCTTAAGAGACAAAGAGCAATTGAACGGCAAACTGACAAAGAGGAAAATACAAAAACTGGCTCACACAGCAAGCTTGTGTTCAATCGTGGCCAGCCATATGTAACGTTCTCACAAAACTTATAATTGTTGTTATGTATAATTATGTTGTGTGCTGTAATCGTCGGCGTAATGTTTGTAATGTTATGCTGCATCGCGTGTGCGCATATTATTAGCGCACGCCCTCATTATGCTGAAGGTAGCGATGATTGACAATGTTGTTGAAAATTGTGGTGAGTTCCTTTTGGTCTTTTGGATCATGCGAAACCTCAAAGACCAATTACGAGTTTTGCCAAGTTCGAACATTCCGAATAAAAGCTTACTTCATTTTCTGAAGCATATGCGTCAATGCGGAAGCGCCCTAGTAGTCCCAACAAATAATTTTAAATTATATTTAATGGATTTCGCTGGTGTTTATCGAACACGAGATAAAAATGCGCGTAAGAAATATGTTTGTGCGTGCAATTGACAGCCGCAAATAAGTCAGAAATATGCTTTCGACAGTTATTAATCGTTCAGCACCGATGTGGTCGACTGCCCCTGACACTTAGGCTTAACATTAAAGAAAACAATAAATGTGTTCACTGAGTTATGATCACATTTCATCCCGATTCATTGCAATGAAGATATTTATCACAGCATCACTTAATACTTCTTTATTAACCTTTTGTGGAGCCCTAAAAAGTCAAGAGCGATAATCGTTTCTGACACCTTAACATTTTGGTTAATGTTCGCAATTATATCAACTTTCTCGAATGTCAATTAATACGCTTGTTGCGGGAAGGGGACGGGCATTTCTATCACTGCCGGCAGAGGCACGTAATAGAGCTATTACATCGCCATTAATTACATAGCGTATTACGTGGAATAGGGCTGGTGCCTATTAGGGCTAGCTCTTGAAGTAAAGTGGGTCCTTAGACTCCAATGCAAGTGTATTTGAGTTCTTTGAATCAACTTCCGAGATTTTTAATGAGTTGCACATGTTTTTCACGTGTGTATGATTTTATTTTGTACACCTGCTACACAATTAATGAGGTACTCACATCCTAACTGGAATAAGAGAAGAAACAAAATAGGAAAGGGATGAGTGCTGGCTCTTATTATGATGTATGTCCCCTCATTCGTGTATTAATTCCTTCACAACATGCGAGTTTCCAATTTAATACTACATAGACAATGTTTCTTGGATGGAAGATACCAATGATTTCAATAGCATCAGCGGCGAAAGTTTTACCAAAGAGTTTGGGAAAAATAATTGATTTTGCTGACTTATTCATATTAAGAGCCTAACCTTTTTTCACAGCCCTAGTCGAGAGAGTTGGCGTTCCTTACCAGTTGCTGCCGACAAATGCAAATGTGCGGAATGTTGATAACGTGGATTTTTATCAACACTCGTTTGCGCAGTGAAAAGAATATTCAACGCGCCAATTAATGTAATTGGCCTCTTCTCGATGATGTAGACCTTAACGAGGGGTACGGGAGCTCCAGCGAAATATACCTGATTTTTATTAATGAACGCTTTAGGTTTAAGAGTTATGTTGCGTAAATAATTGGTCGTAAAGATCAGGGCGTCAAATCATTGTCAATCAGTGACATATCGAAATAATAGTGCTACTATTGCACATTGTCTGTTAAGTGCTGTTTCGACTTCATTTGTGAGTTGTGATACTCCGACCGTTGCGTAAAATGTACGCACAAACGAAAGAGTACAACAATAACAGATAGAGCTGCAATATTGTACGGCCATTGTGTTCCACGATAAAGATTGAATAGGAGCAAGCAGCGCGTGCGCAGCGGGCAGCGCATTTCCGGTATACTTGACCCTATTTGCGGTTATTATATCAGTTTAATACATTATAAAGTAACGAACAATGGTTTTGGAAAATTAATTACTCATAGAAAAGAATAACGTCATTTATATTAGTACATCTCTTCTCATGGGAAAGGTAACCGAAGGTCGTATTCTGAAACCTCACTTAAGTACAAACAGTTGCAGTTATTTGCTTGATAAATTGTTGGTTGTCACTTTGCGGCGATTCGACGGTTGCGTTTGCGCAACGCGCGTGCGCAAACAAACGCGGCAGTTGCAACGCTATTCGGAATATGAAATCGCGAAATTAAATCACGTATATAATTTTGCACGCGATATCTCACGTTCCATTTACGAAAATCTCGGAATCGACCCGTTGTTGATGTTACTAATCCGTACTGGTTCTCGCTTTAAAAGCATTGTCTTGTACCCACATAAATTATTTATATTTTAAGCCGCCTGTCAAAAATTAGGGTCACTCTTTCTAAATTAACTTCTCATCAGACACGACATGCGTGAAAGCCTAAGTTAAATCTTGAGAAATGATTTATAAATATGGAAATAACATGCTAAATCCATCCTTCTTGTCATTCTTTGAACTAACTGTACACTGTTTAATTTTCACTCAACAGATAAACATGGCTGTCCTTTGTCATGACTAATTGATGAACGATTTCAATCTCTCAATAATGCTAACAGCTTTATACAACCATAAAAACCATATATTATGATATGACTAAGATTAGTCGTAGCAACAGACCTCATGAGTCAGCTGAATGAACAAGGCTCGCACGTGTTATCCAAACTTGGCAAAAACCATACTGAATCTGTAGCAGGCGATATTTACATACAAACGCTCGACTATCGAGCTGTCGCGCGTTTTATCGCGGTGTCGCGCGACTTATCGCCTCTAAGTATATCGGTTGTTTATCGCGTTTATTGAGCACGCTCGACTTTTACACGCTTTAACTCGATTTGGTGCAAGTCATAGGAGTTCGGGGGGAATGTTGATCTTTGATGTCGTCATAAATACAAATGCTGAAAATGCAAGGCCATGCAAAATGGACTCAAAAGCGAGGAGACCTATACTTAACAATGAGTGGAACTAGGCTACCAATGATGATGATGGGACACGATCACTTAAAAAAAAAACACGTGTGGCACTCGGGGACTGCCGCGGTAAAGCTATTGCATAGCATTTTTTACCAACTTATGCAATTATAATTATTTATTTATGCAGTATTTATGCAGTATTTTTTTTCTTTGATATTAATTCAAGTACAGTCTTACCATATACATACACGTTAAGCGAGCGCTCGGCCGAGCTACATGGTAGGCGGAGTGGGGAGTGGTAGGTTTTATTTTCGTTACGGAATTTCTTAATTCGGTCGCCGCGCTCAAAGCCCGCGATAAAAGCTATGCAATAGCTTAATAAGAGTGGCTAGGAAAAATGTATACGAAGTTCAGTACCTTAAGATGTGGCGTACAACAGCACAAAATGAAGCAGACGATGGACAATTTGACAGCGGACAATTGGTCCGCGACGATAGAATGTATGGAAATCAATGCAATAACGCACACGTAGGACAAATAGACTCCCAGAATTTCCATACGATTCCAAAGTGTCCGCGGACAAATTGTCCATCGTCTGCTCAGGCCTTAACAGTGAGTTGAAAGATAAATGATGATGCTGATATAGGAGCACTAGAAATGACAGAATACTAAAGCTGAGAGATTTTTCGCATTGCAGGCGTAGAGGTCAACTGAGAGCATACGTACTATCTATGCTCGACTTTCGTATACAACTTGGACCACACACGCACCTGAGCGCGCGATGCGTGTAACATTCAGTGCCTCGGTGTAGCTATGCACCTATTGACCATAAACAAAATAAATCCACATGTAGGGACGCTGTTACACTAGCCATACACGCCGGCGCTGTTCGCAATAAATCTACTCTGTGGTCTCACTCCGGTCACAATGCATCATTGCACTACCCGTGTGTGGTCGCCATATATGACCGCTACACCACAAAAAACTCAGCACAATTCATGAATTAATATTTTTCCTAGGCTTTATATGGATTTTTATTACGACTGTAGGTAAAGCCACAGGGTTTTTTAATGAACGTATTGTGTCGGTGAATGGATTTATTATATTTATGTGTTTTTGTTCCGTGTGACTTGATTATGATGAGACGTCGCGGAATTCCAAAGCTTGTTCTTTTATCCTTTACTAGCTTCTGCACGCGGCATCGCCTGCGTGGTTGTCGGAAATTATCCCGCGGGAACGTGCTACCGGGACAAAAAGTAGCCTATGTCCTTCCCCAGCATGCCATCTATCTCCTTGCAAAATTTTATCGAAATCCGTTCAGTGGTTTAGGCGTGAAAAGGTAACATACAGACAGAGTTACTTTGAATTTATAATATTAGTATCGATAGAATGGATGAGTCCCGAGATCTGAAGATGGGCACAATAAATGTGTCCAAAAAGAGAAAAACTTAATACCCTCTTCACACTTATAAGTTTTATTGTAAAGTAATAAAGATTCTTGAAATCCTAACTTCCTAACGAATATTATAAATGTGAAAGTAAGTTTGTTTGTTACCTTTTCACGCCTAAACCACTGAACCGATCATCTTGAAATTTTGCATATACGTTGTCAGGCGAATAGAAACGGACAGAGGGTACCTATCATCCCGAAAAAAAGTACTGTTCCCGAGGAAAGCAACAATAACGTTCTTATGATAATAGATGGCGCCACGTGTCTTTCGAATCATGATTGAATTATATTATTATATAATATATAAACTTTTGTAGTGTGTTAAGAGTTTTTTTTAATTTGTAATTTAAGTACCTAATAAATTTTGTGAGTCTAGAGTGTCGACAGACCGGTTTTTCATCCTCCTAAATAGAATTCCCCGAACAACCCGAATTGATTGTCAAATTCTAAATTAACGCGAGCGAAGCCGCGGGCAAAAGCTAGCGTTATAATAAAATATACCTTATATACCACCTTTATATCACGGCAATAGCATCAAGTTGTGGCGTATTTTATTAGTAAAATATTCGCATTTCTTATCTGGCTATGCGGAGTCGCCCTCATAAACCCTGGTGCAGTTGATATGCGTCAGGGGCGTTATCGTAATCGATATGTGCGCTTGCACATTGTGGCTGTGTTCCGCTTCAGATCGCGCCGATAGCGTGCGGGTCACTGACGGCCGTGTTTTGTTATTAAATGTTTCGTATCCGTTTAAAAATAAAACGAATGTATCAGCTGTTCAACAAGCTCGACCGGTGTAAATACTAAGAATAAGCCTGCAAGTAATGCCTGTACGTGTTTTTAGTAATTACTGATAAGAAATAAATGATTTCGCATAAGCTTCTGTATATATTTACTCCACTGTCGCAGTTTATTGTTGACCTCGTTGTTATTCAACAGACTTTTCTCATGTATCTTGATAAAAAGCTTAGATTTTATAAGCAGTTTGTCTGATTCACGCAATACTGTGACTTATTACGTCAGTTTTATCATATTTGTGTTGCGTGCACCTACTTCCTATGTCCTTGCTTAAAATTATAGCAGTATTTTGGTAAACATACCAAAATACTTGTACAAAAATACCTGTTCTCGCCATCCAATCTTTTTTAAATTGTACATAACTTCTTGGCATAAGGACCAAATAGTTGCACAAGACAATAGTTTTATGAAAGACTAACTTCTGCCCGCGACCTCGTCCGCACAAAAATTCTTGTTTTAATATAAAATATGTATATCATATGACACTCGGCAATACTGTAGTTTCCCACTAGTGAAAGAATTTTCGGAATTGGATCAGTAGTTCCAGAAGATAACACCACACTTACAGAGACACAAATTTTACCTCTTTATAATATTTGTATAGATAACTTACCACTTAAACTCTGACTTCTGAAACCCCCATATAAAAGCCATAAGTACTGCACGGCACATGATTTCACACAGAAAATTACATTGGACCCGTAAACAGAGGGCGTTTGCGAAACTGTTGATATTTAGTATATAAATGGTGAAGGCTTAGCTAATCCTTTGTTCCTAGCCCGCTCGGATGTGAGGCCAGATTGATTGGGGCTATAAAGTGAGCGGGAGTAGTTGGTATTTACTTATATAGACAAATGAAATGTCAGCGATACGATACTGTGAACAGTTTTTGTGTTGAAATCGTGAATGAAGTACGAACTAAAAGGTTTCTGAAAGAATAATTGGTTTGGATTTTAGACTTAGCTAGACTGCCTATATTTTACTTCCTAAAGTTACAATTAAAACATTCCGATTCTCTGAGATTTTGTTTCTTATGACTGGAAACAATCTTTGAAATCATGAATGAAGTACAAGCTAAAGGGGTTCCGAAATACTACTTGTTTTTGATTTTAGACTTTGCTAGATTGTCCTAATGTTATTTCGTGAAGTGTTAAAAGTGGAAACATTCCGATTCTACTGAATTTTATGTCTTAAGACACATAACATAACATAACATCATACTTGTTTTCCGCGAGGAGTTAGGCAGAGGTGTACGTATAGTACACCCAAATTTCGCTAGTTATATTGAAATACCATGTAATAACTAATATTTGAAAGCTTTCTTACCATCAAACGCTAACTCTACAGTTATGGCTGTAAATGTTAAAGCTATGATCTAAACCAGAACTTTATCTATTTTTAAACACAACTAATATGATGCTATGAATATTCCAAGTACCACAAACCAGACTATCACAACAGTTTCCGTGGCCGCACTTTATAAAGTATACTTGCACTGCTAACCATATCTGTCTTTGTTCTAGGTAAGCCGTTGTGTCGACACAGACGTTTCTGCGAACGCTCTGCTGATCCCCATTGTGAAGCGATTCCGGTGATTGATGGTCGGTGAGCCGTGGTGAGACACCTTTCAAATCCCTTTAGCTGTGTATTTCTTGAGAAGCGTCTCTGGATATTAAAACAAATGATGGAGGACTGGGTTTGGCTTTTTGCGATATTCTAGTCGATATCACTTGTGTTTAGGGTTATATTCTAGATGTGAAATAGAGGTTTTTTTATATTGATAATTTCTAGTATATTATGGTGAATGTTTCCAGCAGGATTAGCATATACAAAGTGACATTTCGTTTCTCCATTTTTGTCTTTCGTTTCTACCGATCGTTGTGTAGGTCCTTTTATATGTGGACTATTTCAGAAGAGAGTTTTCTATCTCAAATGTGCAGTTGTCTCTTTCTACTTTGCTGCCGTCGTACCGTCTTCACGGAACGTCATTTTTGTCTATTCTTCCGTCGACAAAACGGTGCTCGTGCTAAGCCTGCAGGAGTTTGATTAGAGATAGGCCGTTTTAAACCACGTTTCGATAATCATAATTTGTCGGTTATTAATTCTGTAAACATAGAAAATGTTTGAACATTTAGAACCTTTAATAGTCAGTTGTTATATCCGCTGCACACTTCAACCTTGTCGACTAAAACCATAATTATTGCTCAAATTATATGTGCAAGTAAGTTACCTACTTCGGAACACGCTTCACGAATATTAAACAGTCCACAATTAAACTTACAGTAATTTCCCGTCTTAAAAACACCTTTTAATTTTTAATGGTGAATAAACTCATTATTAACACAACTATATAAATCGTTTTTGACATTTATCAATACAACACAATTATTATTAGTTGTCCGTTGCAGTGGAGTCTATTATAATTTGCGCCCCCGGCTTCGCTCGGCCCTTCAGCCAGTTCCTACAATTATAGGCGCACGTCCGAGACTCAATTGGCCCCCTACCATTAGTCTCTACCTACGGAGGCATGTAAATACGCTCTGAATATTAATGAGGTCCTTGGGAATGCAAAATCTTGTACCTAGAAAACCGGGCTAAGAATTTTCCTTACTTGTTATGTATCGAGGAAACTCGAAAGGCCACAATGTAGTTCTGACAAGATCACGTTCTTATTAGTACGATAAACACACCATTTCTAATGAAGTTATGCTTCCGCGAATGTTGGGATTCGAACGCCATTAGTACCGATGATGCTTTGCAAAACAATATAACTCGGCAACGTATTGTGTTATCATAAATTAGTCTCAATTAATCAACAAACGCAAGTAACCTTGGTGGAAAGTGAAAAGCGTCTAATTACAATAGATTATATCGCGTAGCTGTCGTGTAAAAACTTCAATAATTGACGTTTATATGAATACCAATAGGACGGTTTTATGCGTACATTCAGCTTTTATTTTCATTCCGGTGCGCTGGCGCAGCCTATACGACGACACCGAGCGCATCTCGGAACGGTATCAACGACTTGCGTGCGAGTGGTTATGCAACGGCGGGCGACGTCCTTGCGGCGCGACCGCGGGGCGGGGGGGAAGGCCGCGCGGGGGCGACGACCCGGCTCCGTTCGGTAACCACCCCGGTTTTTATTGCAACCCAACCCAACCCGCCTACGGAACCTGTCCAGACGAGTTATTGCCACCGATAAAATAGACGTACTTACGCCAAGGAATTGCAAATTCTATAGGATATTTTTTTGTCTATTCAAGAGACGCAGACCAAGAAAAAGAATAACGATTAGATACCTAGGCTGTACATAATTATATCATTACACCATTTTGGGCTAGACTATGTAGTGTAGCATGGCTACACGTGCGTGACTTTTATGTTAGTCGCGACTGTTTAGTGTTTAATCTTTTAAGGAAATCAAATGATCACCTAAACTGGGCTGGTTATATTTAAATTGCAATAAAAACTATACCATGTAAAACACTGGTACATTAATGTAGCTTTTAACACATTACAATATTATGCCTATTTACTATTCAGCTTCGCTTCGGAATTTTATTTTTACAATCCGCATATTGCTTTATGACTTTTATTTCTAGTATTCGTCTAAATAACACAATGATTGAGGTGGGTTTGCGCTGCGCACGCGTCGGTCCCACCGCAACATGGCGCCACAATAAATTACTACCAGATATGAACTGCGAACATACAAACACTCATGTTCACTTGTTTTTTACTTTGTTTCGCAGGATATTTATTCGCAAACGTGTAATGTATAGCTATGTGCTCATGCGTTGCACAACGCACGTCATGGAAAATGTTTTCGTTTTACAAGTCCTGCATAACATGAATTAACATTCCACTTTGGTTGAGAGAAACTGCATGATATGTGCTCCGGGATGATGGACTAATTATATTGCTCAGGAAGTATCTACTTCAAGTTTAGTGGTTACTCTTGTTCAATAGAACTACAAGACCATAAGGAAATGAGTTGATGATATCTCAATTTGTAAGCCTAAACATGATCCATTAGAAAATTTAAATTTTTGCACATATTGGCCCGTTAACTTTTATATAGAGACGGATTTTCGTTTACACTTTTCGGCCGAAAATAATCAGGCAGAATTAAATTTTCGGTTGGTCTGACTTTCGTGTCGCCTTTGGAAAAATTCCATCTTAACTTGCCTTCACCTCTAACACTATTTGGCATTTTATATTCCCCATCCATACAAGTTCCAGTAATTCACGATTCCATCAGCAACACGTTCAAAGTGTGCTAGTAAATCACTGTCCAATATTTGAACACTGAATCACTTGGGTACATACCGCACACTCCGTGTCATGTTTTTGGCAACTTGGCAAAGTGGCCAGAAGATTTATTTAACAAGTGTTTTTAATGTTCCACAATAGCGAATGAGGTAATTGGTAAATGCTTCGTTCGGTTTTGTGGAAGTCGATAGATTTTTGGCAAGACTTATAATTCTTGCACACGTTACCAGTTTACCGCGCTTACGGGTTAGGTACATCTGAATATGTTCCAAGTTCTAGGTATTCATCATCATCATCATCATCAGCCTATATTCGTCCAGTGCTGGACTTAGGCCTCTCCTAGTGAACGCCACTGAGCCCGATCCTCGGCTCTCCTCATCCAGTCTCTGCCAGCCGCCTTTCGCAAGTCGTAACTCCACCAGGCCGGCGGGCGTCCCACACTACGTTTGCCTAAACGCGGTCTCCACTCTAGAACTCGTTTTCCCCAACGATTGTCGGTTCTGCGGGAGATGTGACCAGTCGAGTCCATTGCCACTTCAGCTTGCTTAGTCTTCAGTCTTCGTCAGGTATTCATGTCTGCATGCAATTACGCTATAAATGATAAGATATAAAACGATGACGACTATTAAGACTTCTAAGTCTATGATCCTGAATTTCGGGAAAGGCCAAAATACCCAATGGATTGATTACAATAAATAAAACTGTTTAGAAGTTCATTATATGAGTTAGTTTTGTAAAAATTCAGAAAGTTCCAGACACAATGCAAATTCGCTTTCAATATACGCCAGCTTACGATACTTCGAATTTATTTATTATACAATAAAAGGTCGTCATCGATATAAATTGAGTGCCTCGAAGTTTATCCTTAATATAAATCATACTTTCACTGTACGAAAGTGATGCAGTGTCAAACTCCTGCGCAACGTCTGTCCTGTCATTGTGTTACATCAACTTAATGCAGCGTTATGTAATGAGCTCGTTCTTCTGCCTTGGGTTTATCCCTTTATTACTAAGCTTTAGGGCTGATCAATTATTATTTGCGTCGTCATCTTCCTTTCTCTTATCCTTACGTGCCTTTGCTTTAGCTCTATCATCATCAGCCTACAGCAGGCCACTACTGGACATGGATGGGCCTGTTCAATCACACGCCATTCATCTCGATTCTCGCCAACTTTCATCCATTCCTTACCAGCTTACCGAGTAAAATTCTTAAAAGCTATTTTGAAGAAAAAGGTTATCAATCCCATCGTCTACAGCCATTATTAAAAACTCGTTTCCCCCACTGAATTATAGGATATGTAGGCATATGCAATTGGTGAGATCATCCAGCTAAACAGATGATTGATTCAAATCTGTTGCTAATGAGACCTGCGGCACTGGCAGTCGTCATCCTTACATAATGCACATTAAGAGATTAAAGAATCGAGGAATTGATAATAAATGTGTAATTTATTCGCACTACCTGGTGTGGCGAAACACACGAAATGTGTTATTGGGCAACTCAGCCCCAATTTCCATTAAAAAAAATTGCGAGAATTTGCTCAAAACCTCTGACCTAAGGTTTACGGCTTATTGATTGAAGAGTAGTTCATGTATATTATGGGTTTCTCAGTTAACGATGTTACGAAATATTACATTTTTACGTTTTTGGCAATTAACCCTTTAGATTCAGATGATATTATAAGAGCATCATTCCCAATAAAACCAAGGGCAGCAGTAAAAAATCTTAATTGTCCTAAATTATTCCATTTTGCAATTTTCTCGAACCGAAAAGAATCGATTGAACCGAGTCGAAAGTTTAAACTAACTGAAATTCTTAGGAAGTTGGCAAATGTTGTCGAATAAAAACTGATGGTATAAAACCGGATGTAGAATTAACATTTAGATGATCGACAAGACATGCAGACGGCGAAACTTCACTCCGATGACAGATATTATATTACAAGCTTAATGGTTCTGTCTCTGTAATAACCATGTCGAGATTTGGAAGTGTTCGTTGAGTTCCTTCGTCTTATATTATTTTTCATTCTGATTTTGGATGAGCTAGTCAGATTGGACATACAATTGTGTAGGGTAAAGGCAATGCCTTTTGGAACTCCCAAACTGCTTTTTTCATACATGCTGGATTCATGAGTGGCTCACTATTGAATTGAGGATCAGTCTTCCTCTCCAATATATCGCATTAGAGCAAAACCCCTTCCCTGGACTTGGACTATCAGTTTATTTTTTTTATTTTTATATACTTTCTATTTTAGGTTCCTATGATTGTGTTTCGTTTAATTCGTGATCTTCCTGTGGGAGTCCCAATAAATATCTTTTCTTCCATTATTTCATTCTGATACATTCCATACTTCATAAATTACAAACAGATTTGCAAATCGGCATTGACCCGCTAAAGCTTCCTCGTATCTTTGTTTATAACCATCGTCGTCGGTTTTCCTTGTTGCATCACCGTTGTCATAATATCGGAGAATAGACAATAACGCCACGTTATAATAACAATAAATACCCGTATAATATTCTGTATTAAAATCGAATAGAACTTTCCACCGAGGTTTCGTAACATTGCCAACTTTGTCTTAATTGTGTTGAATGGGAGTTGAGATGTAACTCGAGACTATGTAGATGTCTTGACTACTAAGCCAAGATTTATTTCCATGGCGTTATAATGTTGTGTTTCGTAATGAAAATATATTATAGCTATTCAATTACAAATCCTTCCAAGTTTTTAAATTACACTGTCTTAAAGGCAGATGTTATCTATAGGTTAGTCTCCCACTGTGGCTTGTATTTCCAAAGCCGTATCATTAACTTCGCATTTGATTCCGATTAAGCTTTTAGGATGGGCTGGCCATAAATCCCTTTAATTTGAAAATGATTCGTAAATTACATTTCCCAACACATGCTACAACAAATTTGTTTCGGTCGGAATACCTGCTTGGGTTGCTACTCACATCTAACCCCAAAAGGCGGCACTCTTTGGCGTCGCGATTCGGAGAAAAAAAACATTTTAAAAATCGACCGCCGCGCCGCCGCCGCGCCGTTTCGAACGTTCGCGTTCGTCCGGACGCAGCGTCCTTCGTGCCGGTGCCTGGAACGGCGGCCTTCGCCCAGAACGCGCTAAAAATAGCCGCACGCCCTTGAAGTATACGTCGAACAGGATTTATCGACCGCCAGTCTCCGACTCCAGACGGCTTTAAAATAAAAATTTTGTTCAACTGTCAATTTTGAATCTTATTGTGTTCCATATTCGAATGCGACTGTTCTCTGACTTAATATTACATTTCGCGCGTAACTTATGACAGCTGTCAATGTTGTCATAGCAAATATCCGTGAACTTTTTAAAAGACTTGAGTGACGATCGGTTTCAAGAGAACTCGATATTTTTATTACAAATCTCCAATAAATAACATCTTTGTCGTCCATTATGTTACCAAGAAATTGTCTACATGGCATTAAAGACTCGCATATCTGCAGATATGTCATGTTTATGGCTGCTGCATACAAAAACGCATTAGTGTTACTTACCAATTTTACTCTGAAGGTTATAGTTTTATCATAATAATGTACTTGAATGAAAATTATTGCCATACGAAACTGTTTCTTAACTGAGTTCCTTTAAAGTTGTAGTTCATGATGTTGAAAGGTTTGTCGATATTCGATATCAGCACACGTGGCCCATTAGTGTACAGAGTCAAGATATAGTCAATGCGCATCAATAATGCACAGCGTACGATGCGCCCGCGCACCACATACAAATGAACTATTTTTATGTACTAAATATGTCTTTTTAACATCGCTCGTAGGCATTTTATTGAAGCTATTTCGTGGAATTTAAAGCATTAAAATCCCAACTTGCCAGTTTTTTTTAAGTTAAATAAAGATGTCCCGTCGCGTCGTTAAACTTTCAATAGTAAAATATGCATAGAGTTCTATGATTGTTGTTTTAAACTTGTAACTCTATCTATGCCTATATATTTTGTTTTTATCAGTAAAAATGCTGGCCTGTTAAGTTCTCCATTGCAGTTTAATTCTTCCTGGCTAGAATATTGCAACATTTCAGTATTTATTGCCGTCTGCCGCTCAAGCCTCACTTTTCTTGCCTTGCCTTGTCCAACTTCATAAAGCTGCATTGGTGAGGAACTGCCTGTCAATATAAGTAGGTCGGCTCATTATAACGGTCGACGTAGGCGCTACAATGGCACTTGCATTTCCAGATCCGTTCCTGTTTGTAGAAAGATGCTTCGCTGGTTCGCCCGCGCATTGATACCCAAGATTTGGTTCTGATTATGAAATGGTGTCTACTTTCTTATTTGTACCTTATTCATATTTGGGCTAGATAGTCTGAATGACGGTTTGAATGAAATGAAACCTTTTCGGTCAGCGTTTTGATTAATTTGTACAACGTATCTTCATATTTTTGCATGTGATTTTTATCAAAGTTTGCAACGGGTTTTCCTTCAGCGTTTGTATGTTTATTTTTGTTTGATTCCAATTCTCTGGTATCCAATTAACTAATTGCACTTGTTCAATCAACCATTGTTATTTTCATTGAAACATACTAGAACCTAACGGCATTTGCAAATGTTTACGTTCCGATTTGCCATCGTTTGGTAAATTTCCATTAGAATTGTCACAATCACACGTCACGTTACCCAATCACAATGATTTATTCGCAATTAGTTTCAATACTGTTAGCTTTCTCACTCGGAAATTATTAACGGCGGTCTGTGGTCACGTGGCTAGCACATTTACAAACGGAATTTCGCATTGTGTTCTACTGGGGATGGCAAATATAGGGTCTGTCAATGAACGGAGGGAACGGTTTTTGTTTATTGAGCTGCGAAATATAAACATAGAAACATAAGTAAGGAAGTATTAAAGCGTAAACAGGAGAGTGCATCACGTGCCGGGTGCATAATTCGAGGCGACCCAATGGCGCCCGACGTGGGACCATGTTTGTTTGAACATTACTTAGCGTTAATGCACGCCCGCGAAATGCCTGCGTGTTTGCCAATCCATACGAAAATATCCCCCTTGTTTAAACGGTAAACAACTTCATTCCAGCAACTGCACCGTTTACTTAGGATGCAAATCTTTTAACAGCCCACAATTCAGGGTCAATACTTGTCATTGTTTTCCGAATTGCAGCGAAGTAACGGTTATCTAAATACTTTTGACATTCTTTAACACTACCTAATATTATGCGTAACGGTCTTTGTCGTTTTACCATAATGAGCTCGCGGCCGCTGCAAAGTAACCGTATAATGTAGAAAATATCGGATATGTTGTCGATTCAACCCACACGCCACATAAACGACGATTAATCGATATCATTGGATCAGACAATATCGTTAACATGTACCACGTGCGTTCTCTTTGGTGTTGTGAGCTTATGACAAGGCGCATAAATCAAATTGCACAATTAACGTGTTGCATACATTTAAAACAGCTGACATACATTTATGGGTTTGTCGTAATTGAATCTCAGCGACAATAGTGTTAATTCTAATGCAAAGTGATCGCCGTTTAATTTGGCGTAGGTGGTTGAATAACTTAGCTTCTGTCGGAAGCGTTCGTGAACAATGAATGCCGACCAGTCCGTGTTTAATTAAGCATGTTATTGCGATTCCTGCATCGTGTTTAGCAGAACATCGGTAACTAGATTATAGATTATTACCAGTTTAATTTGATGCCATTAAGATTTTCTCGTAATAAAAATGACGCTGACGTATCATGGGTGCGTAGGCGCACGCTAGAATGCCACATTCACGAATCAGATTCCTAACTGTACCAGCGCACGGTTTACTGCCGCGACATAGATACTCAGCTAAAACGACTATAAAAATTCAATTCACCTATTCTAAAAGAGGTTTTTCATGTATCATATTGCGTAAAGCCCTCGTTGACGTTGGCGCCATGCTTTTGAGAGCGTCCGATGCATTCGGAGAGAGATGTTTGTTAGTATAATGCAGTAATTCAACATTCTTGACGGGTCGTTTGTGTGACATGTGTTGTGTGGCATTTGGATCAAGTCTAGTGTTACAATGTCAGATGGACCAACTGTTGGGAAATTTAATACCTTTGTTTCATGTGGAATTATCTTACGACTTGAAATAACATTTCCAACAAGACACTTTGGAATTAAATGTTTAATTGAAAAGAAGATTTACTGTGAGGATTTTTCTTAAATAATTTGTTGAATTTTCTCACATTTCGGAATTACACTGACAAATTGGCAAAACCCTGTCGCTCCAAAAGCTCTGGAACAAAGAATACGTCGAGCTTTGTTAGACTAAATAACTGCTATTAAAATAAAGCATGCAAAAAATTCGATAACTATAATCGCTTATTATAATTTAGTCCACGACGAACTACCCACATGAGCGAATGACGAACTCGTAACAACATTGTCAACAGCTATTGACGTTTAATCTCAGAGTCACGCCTGTAATATTTCAGTGGTATTATCGTTTATCTTAAGATTTTTTGTTCACTATTTGTTCACGCGTATAGCTGTCTCGCCTGTCGTCATCTTTGTATTGTATCAATCTGGGTATGAAATCATTGTTGAGTGGATTAAGGAGTATTTGATCTATGGCAGTAATTGTAGTTCTGAAATATTTATGTTTAGTCATTGGTTTTAACACTGTCACTAGAATTTCTGCGGACAGTCCCTTCTATGAATTGGACGTATGATGAAAGAAAACGTTGCCGTTGTTACCAGGAAGCTTTGAATAAGGTACGAGGTCTTTGATCTCGGTTAGCTGCAGATTCCATGTTAAATTGGAACTTGTAATAAACAATTATTATTGTAATTCCTTGTAAGTATCGGAACAACGAATTCATGCACTTAATTATTTTCGTGTGTTTACATTGAACACGAATCAACAACGCGACTTATCATTTTAATTACAATATTATGCAAATGTTATACCTGGATGATGTTATTCGTGAGTGTAAAAATAAATCTTTTTAAACGACTGTTCAGTTCCCATCAAGGAAGACATTTATTAAACGTCGTCACATGTTTTTGTGATTATTAAAAGCTTTTAATGTGAGAATGAGAGGACAGCCGACGTGTTTTAGTGTCGTTTCGGCGCCTCCAACGCTAAATATTGGCTTTTTACACTCGTAAATTAGCCAACCTTTGGTTTAAAAGTGACTATTTTTTATTAAATACATACACATATTGTAATATTTAATTATTTGCATTCATAATTAAGTTTCTGTCACGATGTCCCTTCCACCGTATATATATTGTAGTGTTTTGTATCGTGTTAATGTTTTAGTTGATTGCATTTGGAGTTCTGCAGCAGGATTGTGATGTAACCTGCGTGAATGTTAAATTACGTCATATCAATGCAATGCACATCCGGTATACTTTTATATTTAGCTCGACACGATATTAAAACTGCAGTTATTTTTACAGTTTTAGTATTTTTTTTAAACAGTTTCATACTACTCGAAAATCTCTCTGTGCATTTCCTAGTCACCTTTGATAATTATTCCTTATTAAAATTTGTCCCCTCGAAAGAAGATTTTTTCAAACATATGTAAATAGAACTCATCTGTCTGGGGTAGTAATGACTAGGGTGGAAATGCATATGCGGTCGGGGGGTAGATTAATGCGAACAGGAGAAACGCACTCAGTTCGCGGAGCTTTAGACGGAAAGCGACACATTTGGCTAAAAGCTTGTCTCTTAGCAAATGTGACTGTATCCGAATACGATGCTGATGATGGTGGCTTTTGTGTTCAGAAACACAGGTAAAACAAGAAAGAACAGTAGAGCTAGCTGGGAATTTAAAGTTTTAAGGATTTATAATAGTTAATTATTATAATGATCCTTGTTTTGGATCGAGATTCAAGTTTATATGAATGATTTTTTTCTAGAACTGTAATAAAAGGCTTGTTTTGGCTCGAGTTGGCTAAGTAAATAAAAATGTCAGGTCAGCAAGACTTGGCAGTCTTCCAAGATCTTGTAAACATTTTTATTGTCATACGATAGTCACCTAGGAACGTATGAACGTGTCTCAATTCTGAATATGGTACCACACCTTTTATTATTCATTTTATTATCCAACTGGTTACGACTGTCTTATCATGTTATCATACGCCACGTTATCAGCTAATGGGAATCATGACGCGACGCGACGTGCCGTATCGGCGCCAGCGCAGCTGTAACGGGAAACACTGTTTCATAGTGAAAACAAATGCTTCCTATTTTCCTGGTAAAAGGTGGCAGTAGATAAAGATACTTTCCTTGAGTTGATGGAAGCACTATAGTCTTATCGGTCTTATCACAAGCTACGCTCATTATTTAAATCTGTTTTGCAGCTTTTAATCAAAGCTACAAATAATAAAGTCGTTGACTGCTAGACATAATAATAATAATGTCTGTATAGTCCCACTGCAGGGCAAAGGCCTCCCTTTCCGTTTTGGACATGCCTCCACCAAAACTCACGGTCATTATATCTGAGCTTTTACTCGAGCCCGAAAACAAGGTCCACAAAATCTGCTGTTCATAAACATTTTCTCGACATCACAATGAAAACCGCGTCAGAACAACAATAGGTGGCATTAACAGCTACTTAATAGGAATTACGGCAGGTTAACGAGCTTTTATTAAATAAAACACAATGACGTGAAATGATGCTCCGGCGCTGCGAGGTGCGGGGGGGCAGATTGATGCGCGCGCGCAAGGTCGCTGAGTCAGCGACGTCCGCGACGCCTATTGTTTTGCTGTCACCTGACGCCGTGATACATTAGATGTCGTACCCTTGAAATACGTGCTTTGATTGTAATAAAGACAAGTAAATAATTGCCGATAACCTAGTCGCAAATATTCAAGCATTCCCTGAAACTTATGCACAAGCTTTTGGAGCTAGCAATAATTGTGATTACAAAATTAAACGAAACTTTTGTACTAGATTTTTCGATTACCAAATTGAAATGTTATGCTTCATTGAAGTTTGTTTTGGCAACGAACTGTAGTGAGATCTCTCATTATTTACGAAATCTAATGGAATATTTACTGAAACTTGTGTAGTTAGTTAAAAGTAATTAGTAAAAGAATAAAATACCAGCAACATTCTTCCAATAGCAATGCTTTGATTTACCATTGGCATTAAGAAAATGTTATAATTCAATTAAGGTTGATAAATAAATTAACTACCAATACAACTTTGGTGGTTTTAACGCAAATAGTTACAAAATGTTTTGATGATTACGTAATTATATCAGACTATTACAGTCTATTGCTAAATATTGTTGAACAGTATCATTAGCAAAGTTACTTGCGGTTCCATCCATCCGCCTTTAAGTCCAAATCCCATCATTCGTAAAATTGCTCCAGCTTTCTTAATGCAGATGGCACAATAGCAAACCGCGGGCGGTACGCAACGCTTTTCAAGAAAAAGCAATCTCAATCTCGGTGCACATCGTATCATTATTACCCATATTTACCTCTACTTACCCATATTTACCCCGTATTTCATTAAAGTGTGTGACTTTTTGTCATACTCGTGGGAATGACTGAATACGTCGTTAATACGCAATTAGTTACTTATTACCGTTTGTTTTGTCCTTTAATAACTGCTTTTTTGTACTTTTTCATATAATTTAGCCATGTTTTATTACTTTTGAATGGCCCTTTATTACTTTGGGCATATGAAAACTATGCTCCCCTTATTGGTATTTACTTAAACTTACTACTTTATCATAGTGGACTTGACTATCATGACAATGGCAATTCATGTCATTAGTAATTCTTTCAAGCACCTGATCTGTGCGGAAGATATAACGTGTGGACAGCTTTTATTGACCTCAATTGTGACTTATCGGGCAATATCCGATTAGTATCTCCCCTCACAGAGGGTTAGCCTGTTGCTAGGGTTAGCACAACATTTTCAATCACATAGCTACGAGCTGCCACCGCCTGACTCATGCGAAAGACCCTCGCCGCTACCCCGCCCACCGCCATACACGGGCATACATACATCACACACATTTTTATCCCTTTTAAGACACATACGTGGGAATAACTCGACTCAATAGTTCCGTGGCAAACTGCCAACCGCTAACCTATTACTAATACCTACTGCATACCACGGTCCACGACCCATTGTTTCTCAACGACAGTGTATCGCTGGGTTGACATTTTACACAACGGAGCTAATCTGATTTTGCTAACGAATGTATCCTATACAATAACGGTGTCATAATATCCGCTTAATGGAGTCGATGTACGCAAATGAAGCGGTGAAGCTTGGTGCGCGTGCGCAACTGTGGCGCCATGAAGGTCTAAAGTTTAGAAGGTTTACTGCATACATAATTTGATACATAGTATCTGACAACATAGTAACAAGTACCAACTGCAGAGATGCCAATTAAATCAGAAGTTCAGTCAAATCTGCGTCTACAAATAATTGAGTCTTCTGTTTATTTAAGTGTCCTGTGATACAGACAGGCTTTTTAAACGCAATAAGCCTTCTGCATCTTAATTCGTGCTGTTTTTAAAGGGCAATAAATCGGGCGCACGCGCACTGTTCCGTCGGCGCCACGGTATTGTTCTTGTTGCATTGTGCAACCAGAACAGCCTGGCTGTACCCTTTGTTGTGTCTCCGACATGGAATTACACATACACCCTCGTGGAACACCAGTTAGCCATTGGTCGCATTAGCATATTGAGTCTAGACACCATCGCGGTGGCTAATGTATTAGATAGTATCAGTATACGACCCGCTATAAACGAAGACACTAAAGTATTCATGCCATCTAACATTCTACAAACATCCGTATTGATATACAGCCCTCGATCGAGCCTCCATAAAGCACAATAATTAATGATCAATAAAAGTCTTTCAGCATCATTACTCTCAAACATAATTTCCCACAAACAGCTCCCAACTTCGCAGATATTTCATAATGGCGCCATCGAGCGCATTTAACAAATAATTAGCGGCGTTTAAGTGCGTATGTCGCTTCCCTTAACCGTTTCTCCGGAACTATAAAATTACGGCAGAGGCATGTTGGCCGACTCGGAGCAAAAACGTCAGACGATAGCGGACGGCCGAGCTAAAAATAAGCCGTGGCCGATGTTAATGAAGAACAACCGGATTGCTGCTGACAGGGTCTGACGGATCAGGGAAAGGTCCAACCACCCGGTGACCGTTGCTAGCTTGACTCCCGATAAGAGAATCATTCATGTCTTTTTACGACGACATTATTTTCTGTAGATTTCTGAAGAAAATGTAGATTGTTTCGCCTAGTCAGGCAATATTGTTATCAGTTGGCAGCTGATTAGAAACTTTGGGCATAAATTGTGTACCGTAATCCTAATTGGTTTTGTTGGAATTTATGTTCTATGTTCTATTCAATGCAAAGCGTGCGCGATATTCACGTGCAATATTCTTGTTATTGTTGTCTATACGACCTTTCGAACAGTAAATCCCATTGCTCGCGTTGCGCAAGCGCACCATGCGCCTGCACAGAACGTATGAACGACCTATTTCGATTAGATCGCCCGCCTGGAACTACGATTGTTACCGATCCGATCACGACTCCTTTCGCAAAGGTGAAAAATACTTTGAGAATGCCACGACTTGTCATTTTGCAGTCACGATCCGCGCCAGCCAAATGTCATCTAAATGTGTGGAGATATTTTGTTTTGAATGAAACCAGTTGCAACATATGAAATATCGAGGTCTCTCGAAAGTAGGTACTAGCTAATTAGCTGCAGTTTTTATTAGACATTCATATTTATAATGGCAGTAAAATGAAAGAATGTTGCTCCATGACAGGTCATTAATAAGTAGTCTAATCCGTTTAGCTATTTACCGGCTGTAAAGCTTCTCTAGCTTTTATTAGTACTAACAAGTACCATCCAGTTTAATGTCTTCCTATCCGCAGTACGAGAGCTTCCCTCTCAGCGTAGTTACTGCAAGTGGGGAAGGCGGTAAGTGTGCGAGGTCGTCGCTGGCGCCGTGGGACACAGCTGGTATTCAGCTCGAAGTCTACCATCACTTAGCGAACATTATTCCAATTCTTACAGTCATGTGCATGTCGTCAAAAGCTAACAAGCTTAAGACATTCTCGAGGAAGCCCTAATGCCCTGCATTCCTCTTCCGCTGTCGCGCATTTCTCACATATTTAAGTTTTTTCCAATAATTTGCGATAGACACGAGTCGTTGACTGGGTTGCGTCCAACCCGTTCCCTAAAGGTCGGCATTTATCTGCCGCATTGATATGTATTAAAGCGTTTAATTAAATAAATATTACTTTGTCGCGGCGGCGTGTGCACAGCGCGCTGTTCGCGGCCTTTCGCTGGTATTTAGTGGCATTTAACTCGTGTTACTTGTAATGGAGATAATTTACGTGCACTTTGTTTTGGTAAGGATGTATTGAGCGTTCATCGCGATGACTGATAGTCAATAAAGAAGCTTTTGGTTTAACGGAGGCAAAGGCGATGATCTTTTCTCATTACGAGTATTAACGAGGACTTAAACTCGGTGCTTGTTTATTAAGTTCCGAAAACAAGAACCTCAATCATCTTTCTCACCACTCAAACTCAATCCACGTTGCCATTATAGCACCTGACATTGAGTCCAAAACCCTGTACTACACAGCCTGAATATTCAAACCAGCTGTCCTCAAATAGCTACACACTCCTTACATACCTTAAGCATGTAGGTGGGAGGAGCAGATTCTCCAATTAGCTCATGGAAGTGGCCGCGATAATTCGCCATGTCGCTTCCTGTTTCGCTAATGACTATGGACATTATATACGGGAGCGTCCATGTCCATGTGAACAACGTTTACTATTCATGGTCTTTGTTATTATAAGTCCATTAATGCTCCGAGGGCGTGTAGGCTTTTGTTTTGCTTCTTGGGTGGACTTAAGTGGACATGTTTGTGCTGTGGAACGTTCTTAGGAGCGAAGTGTGATGTTACAAAATATTTTTAAAGCTTGGGTTCCCTAAGATAGCTGTGCCGTCATTGAACGGCCGCAATATGACGGCTGTCATGAATATTATAGTGGGTGTTTGACATACTAAAGGCTCCTTCAAACAGGCGCGACACGCGACGCGAATTCCACGCGTCACAAAGGCATAGCGCGACGAGCGGTGCCTTTATGCTGCGTGCGATGCGCGTCGCGTGTCGCGCCTGTTTATAGAAGCCTTAAAACAACAGAAATTGTTGTGCATTCTTTGAGTTTCTTTTTCTTAATGTATGTATCTGTCATCCATATACTTAATTTAATAATTAACCTACCCTTTGTGGTCGTAACCATTACTTTAAGAGTTCTATAATTAATGCGCTCTTTAACTATGGCTGTCTCGTTTTAATTAGTACAAAATGACAATGACAGGTGGATTTATGGATCGTTTATAGGTGTGAAGTTTTTATGAACACTTGTAAGGCGTTATTTATGAGTTCCTTACACCCGGAATGATGCTTTAACGATGCTTAATTAAAGTACAACCAGGTTTCATATAGATGGTAGGGATATGGTTTAATATTCGCACATATTCCTTCTTTTACAATAGTTTCTTCATCTCATTAAATCCATGACACTCTTCTTTAAGGCTCCTACAAACAGGCGCGAAACGAGACGCAATTCGCGCGCTACACAAAGGCACTGCTGGTCGCGCGACGTGCGGCGCCTTTGTGTAGCGCTGTCGCGTCACGCCTGTATGTAGACCCTTTATTCGTTTCTCTAGAAATACAGTGATATTGTCGCCGGCACGTAATTTGGCAAAGTTTTGGCGAAGTGGAAGTAAGTTCGCGCAGTGCAATAAAAAATGGTCACTTTTATTGCTGGTCATTATTCTATGGTTATTGCCATAATTTATTTTAAACGTGTCTGTTTAGAAGAAAGTTAAAGAAAGGAAAAATGCATCTTACGACTCGACCATGTTACGTGCGACTTTACCTATGACAGAGTTTCAAAAAAAGTCTTGGTAATTTAGGTTCTATCGGTCCTGCTATTCGCACTATTTTGAACTCAAAATACACTACTCCTCAGACTTCTGCCTATCTCGATAACAACCATACTTACATACAAGCAATGCAAAAACAAGTGAAGTGTGCAGCATGCCAGGTCAGTGGTACACCGAGCCGGATTGTGGAGGAACGCGACACAAACAATATATACTATGTTCTCACTTCATAATGTTCCTAGGAATACCATGATGGATGCTGAGTATGTCCGCGTTGGATGGTACTGGGGCTCGTAATAAAGTGTGTTTAACAGCATTTGCAATTTCAAAATGGCGTCGTCATGTGACGTCTTCGGAATTTTGGGAATTTCGTGATGAAACAGGGGTTGTGTCTTTATGTTTTATGTGACTTATTCGTGTTCAAAGAAGCTAGATTCAAGTATAACATTAAGGAAGAATTCGATCAAGCTTTTATACCTACCTAGTATACCAATTATTTAAATTTTTGGCAGTTTTTCTGTAATAAAACTGTCTGACGTCAATTTTATTTCACGGATAAAATATATCTCACTTAAATACGAAGTGACCGTTTTCAGTGAAGTTTTAAAGAGTTTGTTGGTCTCGGCACTAAGTTTTCTTGCGACACAATTAATTTTTCGCGTCGTTTGTCAAATTCACAATTACAGCCTTAATAGCGCCATTTGCAAGCATAAAATTAATTGCAAGAATTCATCTTCTACGAACATTATAACAATGTCCATAGTTCGTTACACTCTAAAAATCAATTTCAAGTAGATAATTATTTTATCGTCATCCAAATTGGTTCAGCAAAATATAGCAAACTGGTGGTATGATGTTTTCAATTACTTTTTGAACACAAAAAGTAGATGCACAAAAACAGTTTGATATTTACCTATGTGGTAAGGCTGAAAATTTATTTCTGCTGGTTCTGCTACCCGGATTGTATATACTTGTTTTGATTAGGAAAAAAACTAGTAGTATCGAAACTAAACAATTAATTGAAACAGGTCTGGATACTTATCAACAGAGGAGTTTGTCGTCATTTGCACGCGTAAAAAAGTCCTTTTGCGTGACCACAAAGACGTATCTGCTAGCTGTCTATCCACATGGGAATGTGGATTTAAAGCCGCATAAATACTTGGCTAAAAAACCATTCTAAATTGCCTAGCTAGACGTTAAAGACTCCTTCAAATAGGCGCGACACGCGACGCGAATCGTACGCGACAAAAAAGACACCGCGTGTCGCGCGACGAGCGGTGCGTTTGTATTGCGCGTGATTGGTGTCGCGTGTCGCGCCTGTTTGAAGGAGCCTTAAAATTAATGAATGGTTTTATTTACGGCTGTCTAATAATATAAAGAAATGACAAGTATGGCGAGCGACCTTGTCGCGGCTTAACAAGCAATTACATGAGCCTTCTTAATAGCCCCTAATGACGTGAGCTTCCTCCACGCAAAACGTGACCAGACCATTCAGGTTTCATTCCAATTGTCTTAATGAACGAAGAACGAATGAACGTTGAGACGAATCGCGAACAAAAACCGCGGAGCCGGGACAAATCTGATGAATCCATCTGCATTATATGAGGAAGGTCCTTTTTTTTCTGGTTAATGTTAGCAAAAAGCTTGGGGCAGGTTGTTGACGCTAGTTTTATTTATTAAATAAATATCCATAGTTTGGTTAGTGAATAGTTTTGGTACTATTATTCCAAAATAAATACATGATATTTATTGGACGTGTGTTCTAAGATGATTTTGGCAACAATATAGGTTGGTATATGATACATTACGTTATTTTGTTCAACCCCAAATGATATATTTGTTAGTCGATATAATTTGCTGAATGTGAATTCTCAGCTGTAGCCCGCCAGTTCCACCTAAGAATTTTCTTATGATATATTCTGAAAAATTCGTAGGTGGAACAAATTTCCAAAATTTGACGATTGATATGAAATTGATGTTTATTATTCAGTAAATATATCATTCCTACAGTCGCGAATCGCATTTTGATCAAACATACTACGTAAAACAGAACTGCAATTAGCAAAAACTAAAGAAAATTTGAATTTGGCAGGCTACGGATTCACCTTAAATCGATGAAAATGAGTTTGAAAGTTCAGCGTAAAGTATTACGAAAACACAAAACAATCAATTCATATTTTAAATAGCAGTTTCCACCACTAGATGTTTTGAAAGCTGTATTATTGTGCGCCGATAAGTCGGTACAGCTTAACGATAATTACAATAGCAGAAAGTCTATTAAGTGTGTTGAGATATTCCAAGGGTCGTAATTAGTAAGGGTTTGAATGTTCCCGTTCAACATCCGATGTATGGCCCAATAAGGATGCACGTTCACTGGGTTTGTCCTACAGTGAAAGCAATGATGTTGCAGTCTCAAAAAGTTGTGGTCGGAAAATTGTGGAAACATGATGCAATTTTTGGTACAGGATCGTTGTTTTGTTTTTATCACAGAATACTATGTCGAGTTTGTGTTTTTTGACTAACCATTATTCAATTACTTTCTACTTCCTCCCATTCCATTCTCCGTTTCCACAAAGCTTGCATTATGTGACTGTTTTGGACAGGCAAAGACTATAGTTTATTGCACAACACGCCTTGTATTCTCTTTCATTGTGGAGTGCACGCTAGCCCTAAGGCATGGTAATTACTGATGGACCACGAACGCGTTGCTCATCAGCGTTTACCATAAGCGGCCGGCGCACGGCGGTGGCGTTCACACGCTCCAGTTTGCGAAGAGCCCGCGCCGCGCGTTTGTCCGCGTTCGAAATACAAAAGCGGCGAATCCGCTTGCGGTAATTAGAAACGATGCGTACGCGCGTGAGAGATGTGCGTGAATGGCGAGGTGTATGCCAGGGAAGCTCAGGAATTTAGGTGCCATGAATTGTTTTTATGATTAGAGCTAATGTAAATTTTAATGAGTGCCTTTCAAAGAAACCATCGAAGCGGCTGCATTTGATTCTTTAAAAAAAAAAACTAACTAGCGCTAAGCTGGGATAAGGCCAACTAAGTAATAAATGTTGGTATTTTAATCAATGCTCGACCTTTACCAATCTGTAATCCAATCGCGTTAATTAAACCCATTGATACCGTCGACACATAATTTAAACATTGTACGGCCATCTATTCCAAAACATTGTAAGCTTCACGGTCCCGTTTTATAATGTACAATAGTGCATGCAGCAGTATTATCGGGTGTACCTACCGCAGTTGCGCTGGCGCATTGTTTTGCTCTCATTTACCGCGATCGCCGATAACATCGGCCGATCGGCACGGGCCGAGCGATAAATTTAATTAAACCACCTGTCGCACGCTACCGCCAGATTATGTTATCTACCGCGAAAATACGCACACAGCTTGAGTGAAAAAATAATGACCAGAATGCATAGATAAAGTAGGATTAACGCAACATTGTGACCATAGTTTCTTGTTGGTTTACATGTTGCAGATATTAAAAATATTATCCGTAGGAGCTTCTTTATTGGGGGTTGTCCTCAATAAACATGTTGAGTAACCAGTTTTACTTGGATATTTTTAATCCTCGAAGAGAGCTGGTATTTATAAAAAAAAATAAAGGAGTGTTTCTAGGATAATATACCGCTATATCAGCCTTAAAAAATTAAATACATATAGCTAGCCTTAACTTAAAGTTAAACCGTTGCACATAGGTAGAGTTAACATTAAAAGACAGGATGCTGTCAGTTCAACATGAAAATGTCCTTCTGTAAACTATTCACAGAGAAACAAGGCTGGAAATTAACGGCCAAAATTGAACAATGCGCGATCGTTAAGCATTAATTACGCGCCCGCGCATGTTCGCTCAAATTTATTTTCGCTCGCGACATCCCCTCGCCCCGTTTCCGGCTCGCTAATGAGCCTCGCTCGGTAACAAGGTTTGTTACTTAAATGTTGCACCTAATAGATAGGCGTTGTCAAGCGTCAGCTTATGTTTTACAGTTCTACTCACTTGAAAGCCAACAAATGCTCTTAATTCCTCACTTATTCTTACGACAAAGGAATTGAAAAGGAATATAGTTCATTTTTAATTCCTTTGTCGTTTTTCCATTCTGCATTACAGTACGCAAATTATTCTAAACCAAACAGGTTCGTGTTCTGTACAATATCAATTTCCATAGTTACGGTTACAGTCTATTACTTTGACAATTCTAATTATTGTAAAACATGGTGCCCAGATTGAACAACTCTATTGAGTTATGACGCACGCCATTGTAATAAAGCGAAGTACTCGGATTAAATGTACTAGAGAGAAAATGGCAACTAAACAAAAGATCATTGTTTATACATCGGAATCGATGATCGATGTTGCGCAATCGATAAATGGAAACAAAGCCAATGGTTGGAACGTCTCGAGCGGTTATGATCGATTAGACTCACAGCAGTCTTGGTGCTTTTTGTCCGTTTGCCATCGAGATGCTTGACCGAACATCTGAAGAGTTCATTTACGTTACGATAATGGTAACAAAAAATATCATAGCAGAGGAAATATTGCGAGCTGTGATGAATGACCTCCGGTTTAAATAAAACATTTCAAGGTCTGGGATGATTCAGAGAATGATGAGAAGAATTTAACAAAAGAAAATATTCTTAATATTTTCCGTGATTGTCCGTGATTATTAACGGACTGGTGGATAGATAGAAGGCAACTTGAGAACGTTGCCATTTTTCACGATCTACAGCAACAGATATAAATGTAGCCTAAAATCCGAGATCATTTCGCAAATAACCAAATTGTATCATATCAACAAACATTTCGAAATCCGATTGCACGATACCGTTTCATTTATCAACCTTTGTCTACGACACACGTCAAGCTGTCAGAACGCGTTCGGTTTTTGCTGTAACCTTTGACCTTTGGCGCAAGTCACGACCAACCTTGGGTGCTGGGTATTGGTCCAGAGACCAGTGTGATATCTGTGAGTCTTTCTAAACGTGACTAGAACGCGGCCTTCGTCCGCCGCTCCCTTTTAGATTTGCGATACAGATCTGCCACTTTTATTTATGCTCAGCTTTTGTTGCTATTTGTGTGTTGTGGGAATTAGGTGGAGCGTGTGTTGTCAATTCTCTCTATGTGGTGAGCAGATCTTCAAGCTGTAGTTCATGTAGTTGGTTAAATTCATTTGTTATAGCTTCTTCGTAATTATTTTTTATTTTCCAGTTGGGACTGCTAGCTTTTGCTTCTTCAAAGTCTATAGGTTCTCTTTAATTAAGTTTAACTTTATCACTAAAAACAACATTTTCGTCATCCACTTCGTCCTAATCATGTTGGCTGGCCTTTCCTTAGATCGGCAATAAATATAGTATTGCAGTTTTACTGACATTTGGATCCTCTGATTGCAAATACATAAATGTTACAATCATACTTAAATCCATTCCATTCCAACGAATGCTATCGAATAAATAATCTAATTGAATTTCATAATGGCTTTGATGTCATCATATTCTAATTCGCATGCGGAACTTCTTATGCCTTTATCAATAAAAATATTAATAAGTAACAAGAAACATGTTGCGAGCACTTAAACTATAATAACATAAAATCTCGTTAACCATTATTATGGTCGCGAGCCACGTGAAATATGTATGATAGTCTTTACAAGGACAATTAAATACGTATCCGTGATGATATTGTACTGTTATCTGCTTCGCTGTGACAATTATTGCTAAGACCGGCTACGTTACGATTATGATACTCTGTGTAAGAACACTTAGTAATAAAAGATTATGACTTTTTATAACGCATTGCAATTACATATATTATTTAAGAGCTCCACTAGGTACAGTATCGCGATCAATCTGTTTAACAGCCATTATAGCTTGAGCTGTTTGGATCTCGCTGAATTATTAATTATAATGTATGTAATTTACCTAAGCCTCGTCAATGCTTAGTAATTTTATAACGTAGTTATTTGTATATCGTGTTTAACATGCACATTAAGGGGTAATTAAGAATACATTTTCGGAATCATTCTCTTAATGTATTCTATGACCTCCGCCTAGGTTGCAACTTGCAGTATATTTAAACAAATTAATTCTATGTACACGTGACGATATATTATGCGCATATTGTTAGTACCAATTATTATATATTATTAAAGCTTGTAAGAAAATACAATAATGCGCCATTTTCCCAGACGCGATCGTTCACAAACAATTCAAATTATTCTCGTGTTTCTAGTAGGTATATAATGATATATTTGCTCTAATTTTGGAACCCCGTTTTCTTTTGGAGTTTTATCTTCGTAAACTTTAGTAAATATTGCTGTGGATAAATCTAGAATCTCAGAGTTCGAAGATGCAATTGTTCCAAAAGCTACAAATACTAATGCTACCATCTCAAAGCTAATGGTAGGTCTAAAACCATTTGACATGGTGAATCAACGTCAATTCAGCAGGCAATAAAACTCCCTTATCGTACAACAATTTGCATGAAACGATTCCATCGTTTTTGGTGTGCGGGCCAAGTTAACCGCCTGTCGTAAATTCTCCCACCAAGGCATAAAAGAAGACGGCAAAAAAACTTTGACCTTGTTATCTGACGTAACCGAGCGATCCCTTTGCGAAAAACATTAGTAACGCTCCAAGGGTCCACACAAAACGGTCCAACTTGGGCCCGTTGACTTCACTGGTATTACTTGATTTTAAATACAATCCTTCGAAATGTAGAAGTTGTTACTACCCCTTCCTTCATCAAAACCTTCAAGCAGCCTTCGCTGTATCACCACAAATGGTTGGATAATCCTACATTTTGGCGTACCGTGTAATCTTTAGTGTCGTATTCTGAAGGCCTTCCGCGTCTTTAGCGCCGTGTAATTATTTCCATTGTGTGCGGTATCTAATTTCAGCATGGGCGTTTAATGGATCGCTGATTACTGCCTCCATGTCTACCGTACGATTCGCTGCGGTCTAAGAACGCGGAAAGAGCAATAAATTGCTGCAAATCCATTTTGACAATGCACTGAGAGTAACAAACCTTGAACTTTAGTTGCGGACAGCCATTGTGAGTTTGACATAGCAACAACAAATTGTGAAGGACAAAATAGACTGTTATAGTTTTGCCTAATCATAGGACTTATTGCGCGAATAGAAACTGTTGGAAAAAATAATTCAATTTCAGGCTTTTCAGTTGAAATTTTCACGGTTGTCTCGCTCATTAGTTTTGCCCATTTTTGAAATAGTTTTTTCGATGTATCTATAGCACTAACAACGTTCGTTAAGAATGCGAACCACTTCCGCCATATGGCCAGCGGCGGCGGCGGCGTGGCGTTCGCTTTACGACGCATGCGTGCTGTCGCGGTTACACTTTGTTGGTTTTTATCTAAACACACCACTGTTACCAGGATCCTTTTTAGCTGGACCACACGTAGTGTTCCCTGGAAGTTCATTGCATCCGACTCAAGATCACCTGTTTACATACATCCTATCGACGTCTCCCCCTGTCTCCTGTGTGGTCTATACTCCGAAGACTCAAACCCGACCGTTCTGACGCGCCCTTCCTCGTGTTTGTACGCTGAATATTGTTCTTAAAACTTGTTTATTCAACCCCATATGTTAACAGACATAGACATAAATAAACGTGAAACTGACCGTAACCGGTCCAGGTTTCTTAACATCTAGTACGACAATTTGTCCTTGAGTAATTGGTCGTAAAACACTTTTTCTTTTTTTTACAGGTAAGGAACTTTATTCAGCCACACACGGCACCTTTCGAACGAGCACTGGGCGGAGATATGGACCCTGGTGTCAATAAATTAACTATTTAACACAGGTTTGATGGTTTGGTTTGGTTTAGAAAGGCCCCCGTCGCGATAAATGCACTTTTTATACCGATGTTCACTGCATTGACATAATAATACTACAGGAATAAGCCCATATGATCCATTGCTCAATTTCTAAGAAAAATCTGTATTGAATGAACTGGTTTCAATATCTTCCAACAATATACGATTATAAATTATGTCATGCCTTTGATGTTTCCAATAAATAATTTTCTAAGAAAAAGAGCGTGTGTCGTAATATTGATCTTTATCAAAATTTGATTTAGGAAGTATATGTTGTTTTCATTCGTCAATATCGGCCTTGGCATCGAATGTTTATTTGTGGCTTGTGATCATTCACATCCTATCATTAGTCTGACTTGTCAGAAACCAGTCATTTTATAACGGCATTACGTCTAACGCTTTTTTTATTGCTAACCTTTTGACTTTTATTATTATTCTGTGTACTCACGATATTTATATTTGAGTTATCAGGTGAATCTATGATACCTGTAACAATGGTTCAAAACATTGGAATCATCCTTGACCCGATCTCCTAACACCTGTCTTGCATCCTTCCTAGTCGGACGTGCGCTTACACATGAAACAATGGGCCCTAATGCCGGCGCCGCCCGAACAATAGCTTCTAATTCGGCCCAACACCATACAGCCCATCTAATACACCCATTGTATAAAATTTAAGATTTGGTTTAATTGTTGACTTTTCGAAAATAATTTGAAAGGCGACCTCGTCTCGAAACGCTTCAATAATTAGGTTAATTGAAATTGGTCCTCAGGATCTAAAAGTCTTCAAGGTTTTCTTAATCGGTGTACAAAAGCTTTTTGCCTTTTAATCTGGTCAACTCTATAAAAATATTTAGTAACGCGGTTGTAGCGAAAAGATTATGCAAAAATACTGCATAATAAGAGATGGCCCATATATTTTCGGAATAAAATTTAAATTTCCGTGAGGTCGCGACTAATTACAGCGTCCTCCGAATTTCCTGATCGTATATCCAGCGAACTGTCAGATCTGAACGGGTAATTGGTAACCAATCATGGTGAAAGCCAGCGACGGGCAGTCTGCCGCTCCTCGATCATTCCACGTCATATTCTGTCCCCATTCACGGCTATGCCCCACTTTGGGAAACCATTGTCCAAAAAGAAAGGCAATCCAGTTTACATCTTCTGCAGTTCGCGATGCCAGTTAATTAATGGTTATTAATCATAGTCACGACCAAGCAGTTTCTAAAAAACAACACCTTTTTGTCATGTTTTAGTATCTGTGTTTTTATTTTAGACTTTGTTTACAGCGTCGTCAATTCTTCACGGATACTTGTGTTCTCTTCCGTGATTCACTTTTTTGCCTTATCTGGCAATATATTTTTATTGCACTTAATTATCTTCTTCAAATTCCACTGACCTATAAACCACCACGATTCTTCTTCATTTCGCAAACTTAAGCTTCCCTCATTTCTCTGCATCTGTCAAGCTTGTGTGGTCTCTCACTCTTTCCAACAATTACGTTGAAAATGAATGGGTGTCATAACACAGCCTCAAACTTCGACTATATTTTATCATTTCCATCAAGAATACCGTTATTTTTTTCACATTGTCCCCGTAAATAAATCCGGTTGTATATGTTATCATCGGTCGGCCCGGTAACACAGTAATTTGGCCATAAGTCAACTGTTAATCTGATGCAAATTGCTTCTTGTATCACGAAGTTTGGTTGACCGATTTCGGGCAAAATGGATGAGATTACATTTGCGTGCAACAAAGACATGCAACGGAGATGAAGGTTCTAAATAATACTCTATTCAAATTACCTTATGTTTAATGCCAGTCTAACTCTACGCAGTATTTAAGATGTTATGAGAGCTGCCAGCTTGAAGTTAATACGTTCTTAAGACAACACTGTTTCCTCTTTGCTGTGCAGTAATTGTTTTAATGTTGTATAACCGGTAATCTTTTCAGAGATGATTTTTAAAACGTAAAACGCCATTACTGCTAATAGGCATGATGTAAGTGGATGGCTCTTCATCTCTATTGAGCCGTGTTCGTGCGTTCAATGGGTTTTAACGGCCATGTGTTATTTTTTGTTACATAAATCCAAAATACCTTTATATTTATTGAAATGTTCTTCAATCTTTTTGGAGAAATTCATCGATGTGCTTTACGTGATTGTGTTTGATCATGAGTTCTGTCGTTCAAATTCCATTTTCAATTTCTGATAAAAGAAAATGCGTATCATTTAACTTCGTTGTTAATAAAAATACAATAAAGTAAATCAGTTTCGGATCTATTACAATTCATTTGAATTGATTCAAAAGAGTCAAAGTGAAATTAATTCAACAGTTTTGATATGCAGATTGTAACTTGATCTTTGCAAAAATGAGCAGCGTTGGTCGATTTTTAATCGGTTTCTCTTAAAAAAAAAGTTTTGTAATCGCCCAAGTGTGAATGCGTTGGGCGCCTCTGAAAGATCGTGACAATTGCTAAAATTGCCAAACCCGCGAAAGGTGTTGCATAATGCCGAACTCTTTAGCGTTTTCATGCTTTCTAATTAATTGCATAATTTCCATCGCCTGTTGTAATTGGCGCAGCACTGCACGTTAGTCGAGTGCTAAAATAACATTAGCTGTAATACTAATAACACAGTAGTCATAAATCTTCAAGTAATTTTTATAAAGGTCATCGCAATGAGTAGGCGGACACATCACTTTGAAATGCATAAGTCAAATGTGAAGATATATCAACCTACATGTAACATCCTGATGCCAGCACTCTGGTATTATGTCGGTGAAATGTGTATTTAGCTCTCAAAGAGGTCCATAGGGCTTGCGACCGTCTCTCGTATAGTTAGTACATAATTTACAACCGCGTAAATTCCCATCTGTGTCGAGCAAATATTTTTATTCGTCTGCGAACTAGTTACATTCAATCCACTAACCTCGTTATAAGAACGGGTCGGGTTCTTTCATTACCTCTCGATTAAAATAATCGACTAACGATTACACGAAATCGATTCCAGTATCGTTATGTGTGTTTAATATTCGTATTTTTTCCTAACAAATGATAATGATAAATTTGTCGGCGGGCCATTCGTGGCTAATTGAAAAGTTTTAATGTTTGTGTTAAACAAATACCTCGTTAAGTCGATGATGTTACATTCATATACGAGTATTAATTATTTGATTAGTTGATTGTTGGGAGAAGTAATTAGTGTAGGATTGCTTTATCGTTTCTAGAGTATGGATCGTAAAAAAAGTTTGTGTGGTATTTTAATTGGATCATATTATTTGCGCATTAAAAAGTTTATATATATATATATGATGTCTGCTCGTTTGTTTCTCTACATTCCTCAAATGTACATTTCAGACATAAAAGTTAGCGAAGCAATAAACGCGATAAAATTCCGCGACTAATGGGCACTCTCGGGCAGAGACAATAACGAGGAGTGCAGTATTATTCTCTCTGCTTATCCCTCATGTTGTGAGTGCAGATTGCAATTTTCCATCTGTCACCGTTTTATTTGTGCGTCAGTTTTGATGGCTCGTTGCGTAGAGCAAAACGTCATGCGCGGTGAAGCTCCGCGTCCAATTGATGGCGCCCACGCATCGCGCCGCGCGCTCAAGCCAATTATTAAGTTTGTAATTGTAGCTTTATTATTGCAAACCATGTATTACAAGCGTTTTAGTCCAAGTTTAGACTATCTCAATTAAAAAAAATAAACATTTTGCTATTTTCTGAAAATAATGTTGATATTTTAACATATCATAACATCACGCGTTGTTTCCCCGAACGGTTGGGCAGACGTGTACCTCACTAGAGGCAATTGGCCAAATTTGGGTGTACTAACACTCAAATTTGGCCAGTTATTTTTATGTCCGTTTTTTATATTTTATATTTTAATTAAGTAATTATCTACGTGACATTGCATACGTAGACCTATTAGTGACAAATTGCATGACAATAAGGAATGCTAATTGCTTGAAACGTTCATGGTCATTATAAATTGTATTTCTAATACTAACCTGAAACTAATTCTCTTTAACCTTTAGTCTCATTAAGCTTAAATTAATAGCTCTATTCATTTTAGAGGTTAAGTACTAAATAGCATGAAAAGTATTGTTTGAAGGCAGGCACGCACACCGGCAACCACTAAATTATTGAGGTTTATTATACCAATGTAATTAAATTAATTGTTGTACGTGATAGTTATAAAGCCCAACACCGAAGGTCTTATACCAGATTGACACTTTCCACAAAGAAGAATGACGAGGTTTTTAGTCAAGGGCGTAACTAAACTTCCAAGATCCAACAGCACTTACCTTTGTGTAAGTAAAAACTGCCAGAAGTAAGGCAGAATTGCATATGGTTAGTTTTCGTTGCATAAAGATTTTCTTGCGCTAATAAATACTGTAAGAAACAATTCACACATTTCCGAACATAAAAAAACAAGACAACATTAACATCAGTCAAATTACAAAAAAATAATAAAGTCATTACACTGGGTGCAGTCATGATATTCCTCATTAAGGTTCAGGGGCGGTCAGGACATGGATATACAAAGTTCTTCTAAATAAGTGCTTTACCATCAAAATTCCAACAGCACTTTACCTGAACTTTACTAAAACTGTCAGAAGTAAGGCAGAATTGCATCACGAAAATTTTCATTGCATCGAGATTTCCTTGTCCTAATAGACACTGTAAGAAACAATTCACACATTTCTGAACATGAAGTCACAGAAAACATCAACATCAGTCAACTGACAAATTAATAAAGTGATTAACACCAGGTACAGCCATGTATACTCCTCATTAGGGTCAGGGCATGGATAAACAAAGTTCGTCGCATGATCGATAGACTGCATAACGGGCCGCGTCCGGTTTCACTAGCAACGGTGCGTGTGCGCATTGTATGTGTCGGAGTGACGGCTCAATGGTGTATGCTGTTGTATGCGAAATGTTGTCATTATGTTTGAAATTAGGTTCCGGGAGGATTAGGAGTAGTGATTTATATTAGTTATTTAGATAGATACATTGTATTTTGAAGCCAATGATGAAACTTCTTTTCACATTTAATGACACAACTGTTATCCACGACGGGTTAGGCTCACAATCAGGTACATTAATAATTACAAATAATAACACGTTATTAGGTAGGTACTTATTATTAGATTTTTTGTTCTGTCTTCAATGATTATTATTTACGAATAATAATCATTTTTATTTCAGGAAATTATTCCCATAATGGGCACTACAAAATACAAATGACATAGAAATATGCTTATGGATTTATTATACAAAAATTTAAATTTTTCACATTAAAATTAAAACATTACACATTAAAATCGCTGCATTAAAAATACATTTAAAAACCTATGCCCACTGCAGGACAAAGGCATTTTCCACTTTTCCCGGTCTACTGGGATTGCGGTCCAATCCTTTAATGAGCCCAGCTCGTCCCGCGTTCTGGGCCTGCAGCGTAGTCTTTTTCTGCTATTTGGGATCAACTGGGTGGTTGCCTGCACGAGCATTTGTATAAATACGTTCGTAATTCAATGTCCAGTCTTCCCATCGTGTCGATGGCAAACTAAATTGAGTCGGCCCCGAATCTGGCTTCGAGTTTGGCGTCTCCAATAGCGTCCATCAATTCCTGTAACGAGCAGATAACAGGACGTGTAGGACAGGAAATTAATATCCAATATTTTTTGAGACACTACCATAATTTAATTTACACTCCGGGGTGGAATCATCTGTGAATCTCCACCTGTGCAATTTTTCCTTGCTTCGACCAACCTTTCTGTTTGCATTAGCTTAAATTGCAATCAGTTTTTATAACTATGAGCAGGTGAATTGTAGGAAGATCTGGCAGGGAAGAGCTATTCCTCATCAGGAGCAACCCCCCTATTGGTAAATCAGCTCTCTACAAGTTACCTAATTGTAGAATTATGTATCTTTTGAGTCAACCTGCGTCCGGAATCTGTGTGTATGTCTAGTGTAGATGGCATTGTCTGATTCAGTTAATTAATTAAATAAACTCTTTAAACCAGTCATTAAATACACAATTTCTTCGAATCAGTACGAGTTAATGAGTTGATTTCGACTTCTGTGCAGTTGTTCTGTCCGGAGATGTTGTTGCACCGTTAAAGGTTGCGCCCGCTTCGACCTCGCTTGTTTAATTAACTTTTATTTACACAACAACATAACTCTGGCTTGTAGATATACTCGGTTTGTTTACCAGTTTTCTCTTTTGTATACGAAGATAAAAGTTACTGTTTATAAGGCCTAGTGGAGACAGAACAAAAAATCTTTATTTAACGATTTTGGTTCTACTTTCCGCCTGCATAATTTTCAATAGTGATCATACTTTTGACTACGAATTGGTTGAATATATTATCAGAGATTATAGTGCGATTCTACACTTAAATGATGATGCTTGTCTCCTGCGTCATAATTGCAATAAATAGAACAATAGCTACTATTCTCTTTATCGTTAATCCCGCACTACAAATAACTTCAATCCGATAGAAACTGTTAAGATAATAAGAGTTCAGTGACTCTGCTCTACTGCCTTGAAATATAGCCAGCAATAAGTCACTACAGACAAGCATTTATTGTATTGTATTCCCTCCCTTTTGAGGCTGATGATTAATAGCACCGCTGAGAATAAATTAGAACAAGTCCGGCTGCGAACTAACGACTACTGTCTCGTTTCCGACATTAATAATTACTGAACCATCAGTGCTTCTAATTATTGCTTTTTATTTCACATCTGTTTTAATGGGAGATGGTTCTTAATTAATTTAATGGTATTAAACCTGTCACCGGCCAGATGGTATAGTGATCGAAAGTTCGTCATATTGTCACAGATTAGGAAAGGATTTCAATGAAGAACCAACTCTCTCTCTTCTTCGTCTTTTTCTCAACGCTGAGGATCGCGACCAGACACGACGCGTCTCCAAGTTATGCGGTCTTCTGTAGTGCGGACCGCTCGGTATATACTTCCTCCAACAGCCTTCTTGATCGCGTCTGCTCATCTTGCCAAGAACCAACTGCCTATTAGCAAATAAAAGTGAAGCGAAGCTTAAATATAAAACAAGTGTTATACTGTTGTTGCTAAGCTACTGAAAGTAATGACGTATAATTACCTAAGCCGGATTATTAGGACTATATTTAATTCTAATTTTTATCGACCATTATCACTATCAGCATCCGGCGTTACAATTATGCAGGATTTAAAACAACTTGTTATGGCCGTTTTCATTATTATAGTTTGCAAGGGAAAGAGCAACTATTGGAACTAGTATTCATTAACCGTAAATTATTATTGACTGACTCTAACTATTCTTGCGAGAAGAAATGCTCTCGCCATCTGATCTAACCAAACCTACCCCTCAGCCCACAGCACACCCCCACACACAGCCCAGCACGCACCAGCCCTACAGCAGCACAGCCCTATGCCCACAATAAAGAAATTTGATTTGGTCGGTCAATAGTTTCAACAAGTGATCAAACTATTTAAAATCTCTTCTTCGTGTCGCTGGCAGTATTTCTGATCTTGTTGGCTCAAAACTTTGCCACTTCCACGGCGCCGTCGGTAGCAGCGCCTAGGTAACTTTTGACTGTATGTTTTGGGACACAGAGTGTAGGATAGGAGGTGCAGCATGATTTGCGACACAGCTCCACATTCACACCCTGCTGCCGTTCCATCGAGGTAGCCCCAATTTACCAGCGGCCTTACTATGGCGTGTTAAAGCCATCATTGTTCCGGCGTGAAAGAGAGACGGAGCGATATATGACCGATAGCTTTATCCCTTTTTCGCAATGGAACCATGATGGTATTAGCACGTCATAGTATGGCTACAGGTTGTAGTTACATCTTCCGACTTGAAGAACTACTATTTAAAATGAAATGAGAAATGTATTATTGCCTTTAAAATTACCTTCTTCCCTTCACATTAAAACTCATTTAATCATATCCATTACCTTCAGCTCGGACACTACCAAAGGTTGACGTAAACGTTCTTAATAAAAATTAAGTATGTATGTAATAATTTCATTCATTCCCACATGACAGGCATGATCGTTCAACGAAATGAGACAGTCATCTCACAATTATTGTGGTCATTAAATATGGTGGTATGAAGTTATAAATTACTTTGTATTTGTATGAGGTTGTTTATAATTTTATAGGTTTTTGTGCGAAATGTATGTGCATTTGCTTAAAAGTTTACCTACTGTTACAAAATTATACTGGGGCGGGGGAGGGCGAGTCTACTGGTACAAAAGTATACTGTGTCATGGCGGGGCATCGAGTTTATGTGAAGGATACGTCCGAAATCTATTTGTCTGTCAAAGTTCGTGAGATGAAGGTATGAAAACGATATTTAAGGGGATTGTAACCTTATAATAACGGTTGATTTAGTGTTTATCTTTATTATTTTGCAGTCATTGGGGTTGAAATTAACTTTGGTGATCGCAACCAATGTAAATACTTAAACATATTTTCCATTATTTCATGTTTTGCCACTTGAAAGTGGACTTCAATAAAAAATACTTTACTTATATTAAAAACAACTCATTTTGCAGGCATTCAGAACATTAGGTAGTATGATATCATTGTTTGTAACCTTTAACACAGGTGGTAGCTATTTATTAATGGTGCTTCGTGTGGCATAGGCTTGAAATAACGTGCGATATTACGTAACACATGCTATGTATTTCAAAATTGACTGCGCTATTTAATAGTTCAAACGTAATCTATATTTGCTATTGGGGATAACAATATAAATACTATAAACAACATAATAAATAAATAATAAAGAATCTCGTGTGGTGTGACTATGAATGATAGGCTGAGGAATGATGTGATAAGGTATCCGTGCGGTTTAAAAGAAGATGTAGTGACAAAAATTTAAAAGAGTATGCTTAGATGTTTTGGTCATATTGAGAGGATGAATGAAGGGCGACTAACAAAAGATATTTACAAGGCAGATGTGAGTGGAAACGCCAGGAGGGGACGCCCTAGGAGGACATATAGTGACCTTACTGGTGATGTTTTTCAGAAAGGTCAGGTGCGTAGTACTCGCCACCGGCGAGCGTGTATGACCAGATGTATGAACGTAAACGAGGCAAAAGGAGTATGTAAGCATCGTAGCAGGCGGCGTTCTGTAGTTTCTGCCTACCCCCATTGGAAGAAGGCGTGAGTTTATGTAACATAGTTGGACAGATGATGATGAATATAAATAAATACTCTATTATCATGACGATCTAAATAAACAATAAAATTATTCTCTGCAAAAATACACACAGGTCATCGCCCTCAATAGTCAGGTCGCAACTCAAACAAAATTATATTCATTCCATTTCTCTCGTCTCATTTCCTCGCGTTTCTAACTGCTTCATCAAAATTCCATCGCTATTGTGTCGCTAACACTTCAGACTAGCCGCGAATAGCATTGGCAGGCTCACTCAAGTGCCGACCCCCTTTTGTTCGAGGCGTGAATAAGTGCGGAATCTGCGTGCAAAGGCTTTTGTCCGTGTTGTTTGTTAGTCTGTTACTATGAGGCTATGCTAGAGTTGAAGATCGTTAGGTGTTGGGTCGAGTTGACACAGGCGGAGACTGTTGTAATTTTATGAGGTCCTGGTACCTCGTTCTGAAGAGTTGTTTTTTTTTTTAACTAAAACGTTAATGTTTTATTTGTTTTGGCTAACGCATTATGTAGATTGGGTGTGTGAATTAGTTTCCAAACATGTAAACAAATGTGTTTTTGTAAAAACTTTAACTTTAAACAACTTTAACAACCCCCCACGCATAGAATTCGCTACAACTTCAAATATTGTTATGACCTTTCTAATAGTATACTATTCATTCTGAAATCAACTTAATGGACAATAGTACCATTACTTTGTTAATCGTTTAAGTGGGAAATAAAATCAATTGGAAACAACTATTTGAATAGACTTAGGCCCGTATTACAGAACGTCACTCAATACTCAAGCATTACTTAAAACCAGATCCAAGCCATTTGATTGGTTGAATCTAGTTTTAAGTAATGCTTGAGTATTGAGTGATGTTCTGTAATACGGGCCTTAGTATAGTTTTGGAACATGAAAATCCCCAATGGAGTTTTGCAACTCAGTAAAAAGTTACAAGTATAACTTTTATAAACCTGCAGCCTGTATTGTTTAGTCTATACAACTAACAAATATTAATAATAGTATGTAAGGCATTGTTCGTAAAACAAAGAGAACAGCATATACCCTTCATTAACGATAGAGTACAATAAAAATGAAATAAATTACAAAACAATATATTTACTCAAACACTGCAACAGTTATTAATTTACTCAAGTTCTCTGAAATCAACAAAATTTACAGAATACAGCTTATATAAATACTAGGTTTATTGCAAATTAATTCATGATTACTACACAGTAATTACACGTTTTTTATTTGACGTAGATACAGAATCATATTTTTCTTAACATATTTCTTCATGGGAAAGAGTCGTAAACTTCAAAACTCCCGTTGTTCAGCGATTTCGGAAAACGGTGAATCGTGCGTTTACTTCGGCAGACTTCGGCTAAATTGATCATTGTCATAGCGCGGTGTGTTGATTGATTTGCGCAGACGCGATGTTAAATCACGGAACGGTCGGCGATAAAGTCCTGTTATGCAAGAAAACCGTGGGATGAGCCTCGGGCAACGAAGTACGGGTAATGTAATCGCTGGTTATATTGGCAAAAATTTCCTTTGTGGTTCAGAATGATCCTCGCACCATATAAAGTTTGACATGCACTAAACTTTAAACACTTCAACATCCAAAACTGCAAACGAAGCTTAAGAATTTTTTGAAACATACCTTTGAAGGCACGTTTAAAATAACCAACCTGTATATTGACACCTGTCAAATGGAAATGAAAATTTTACTTGGACTATAGTAGCCGTAAAGCAATACATAGTGAGTATTGCAAATAAAAGAAACATTGGCAACTTAAGTTCTCATCGTAAATCATTTGTTCGCGGAACCCAACACAGGTTGCCGGTTGTACAAAGGAGGCATGTTTGTTGTCATAGAAGTGGGCACACAATGACTATGTCACGTGGTCCGTGTCACAAGAATGCGGAAGTGACTTGACAACACAAAACATTGTCTCTACGTTTGTATGGTTTTGTCAACGGTTCATGACAGACGTCGATTTGCAACGTTCACGTCTTTAAATTGAGCCTGTAGTCGTAAATGGGCAAGAATGTTCGACTATTGCTTTTTAATACCAGCTATTCAGTTTTCCTATTCCTTAGTGGTTTATTCATTTCTTCCGTATAATTAATTTTTTATAAATAAAATTTCGAATATCGTTTGATTTTTAAATAGTATGAAGTTACTTGACTTATTTGGAAAGGGCTTCTATTCACAGGGTTGTCGCTATGCCGTCCACATTCACATACTCAAACCCAATTATATTCCAACTTGACTTTTTATAACAATGTCTCAATTAACTTGTATACAAATAAAAGAGAACCTCCTTTTATAAATATTATAGCAGCGAGATAGATGTCTTAATTAAGACCTCATTTGCAGTATTCCCATACGAGTGCATTTACTTGGACGACATTCCTGTCAAGTCAGACTTAATCGGCGAATGTCCAAGACTTGCTGTTCAAGAGATAGTCTACTTAATATTATTATTTTTCTCTTAATAATGATAATGAATACTTGCTTGAATGATGGATGTATCATGAAATTGGTAAAATATGCTGGTGGTATACGTACGTTCTAAAATAAGTAATGTAATTAATCTGTGTAGGTACTTATTGAAGAAAAGTAATGAATAGTCAATGTTGGTGCATGTTTTAAATCACATTTTTAATGAATAATATTTTTAAGCTTCTACGAAACCTCGCAGCGATTTTTCTTTACTGGTTTAATTAACCAGAGAGTTAACTACCGCTGTATCTTTGTAAAATATTATCTCCGGTTGAGATGTAGTGCCAGAAATCACGCTAGCCTCAAATTTACGAATTTCTCTCGCCAATTACCGCCTCGCGAGATGATCTTCGAAAACATACTGACTACATACTCTATGACATATTGTTTGTGGTGTCATTTCGTTATTGCTTCGTTTTTAGCGTGACCATAAAACCCTGTTTTGTGAAACTACTTGATGAGTTCAAGATTTTCTTAAATGTCATCTTGGTTTATTTTTATTATAATATTAAATGTATAAACATAATTTTACATTTAGATTACAATCAACATTTAATTAACCTTTGAAGGTAAAATCACAAATGTATAGAAAAAACACGTGTGGCACTCGGGACTGCCGCGGTAAAGCTATTGCATAGCATTTTTATCAACTTATGCAATTATAATTGTTTATTTTTTATTTATGCAGTATTTTTTTTCTTTGATATTAATTCAAGTACAGTCGTACCATATACATACACGTTAAGCGAACGCTCGGCCGAGCTACATGGTAGGCAGAGTGGGGGGTGTTAGGTTTTATTTTCGTTACGGAATTTCTTGATTCGGTCGCCGTGCTCAAAGCCCGCGATAAAAGCTATGCAATAGCTTAAAAATAACTTCAAAAACTTTTATTTCATATATATACATATAAATTATATTTTTAAATATTAGAATATAAAAATATAAAAACATTTAAAAATATAAAAAATAGTGGCCCACCGGTATCGGGAACAGGGTCCAAGCTACCGGCGGTCAGGGCTCCAGAGAGAGAAACCTCCTAACAATGCGGGCCGTGTCCAAAAGTACCGCCTTCTGAATCAAGCCCTTGATCCAGCTACCCAACGAGAGCCTCCTCAGGTGTTGGTCGAGGCTCTTGGCTATTAATCCATTGGCTGTAACGACTATCGGTACAATGATCGCTGAGTCCACATCCCACATGTCGACAACCTCGCGAGCCAAGTCAAGATATTTGATTTGTTTATCTTTCTCGGCTTTCACGAGGTTCCCGTCGTGTGGGACCGTTATGTCAACAATCATTGCACGCCGCTCTAATCGATCCACCACCACTATATCAGGCTTATTGGCAACAATAGTCCTGTCAGTGATGATGGATCGATCCCAGTACAATGTGATATTTCCATTTTCGAGAACTGGGTCGGGCACATACCTGTAGTACGGCACTTCCGATTCTACAAGGCTGTATTTGAGAGCAAGTTGCTGATGGATAATCCTGGCTACAAGGTTGTGTCTATGCAAGTATTCTCCGTTAGCTAGACTAGAACATCCGGAGATAATGTGTCTGATTGATTCACCTGATTCACTTCAAAAACTTATTGTTATAAGGTAGCAAGTTTGTAGAGTAGCGTAACCTCAACATGTTTGCATTTCGTCGTTCAGCCTGAGCCTGAGAATGCTTGACAGGTTAATTTCCTTGGTTATAAAAATCACAGCTATTATCAATCAATCAGCGTTGGATATATTCAAATTAAAAAAATAATCAACTGCTGTTTTACGTCGCCTACAGATGCTAAATTGCAAGGTAACTGTCAGTAACTTTAATTTTAGAATTGCAAAAAATTAAATACAAATATGCTTGTTATAAATTGGAAAAATTTAATTCGTTTTTTGACAACCCTGAACACTTAACGAGTGGCATTCTATTTTGGGTAAACGCCGTTTTAATTAATATTTAAATTGGAATTGAGAATTACGTAAAGGTAAGCTTTTAATATTTTTTAAATAATTCCAATAACTATTTTTTGTCGAGTCGTCGTATAACGGACTAGTTTCTTCCCGCGACTTCGTCCGCGTGAAATTTCTTTTTCCCCCGACCCACCCAGTCGCATCGCATCGCCCCGCTTGCGCCCTCTATTATTCCGTTTTCGCTTACCGTTCTTTCTGACTGTTTTCTTTTTGCTGGGCTCCTAAGGATCCTAGTGTGATGTTAAATAGCCTATATCCTACCAAAAGAACTAAAAAAAAAACGTTTACTTTCAGACATCGAAGGCCCATAACGTGTTAGTATTACTAAAAAAAACTTACAAACTATGTTAGTAGTAACACACAAGTGTACAAAACACAAAAAAAAAACCATAACATCCTATTAGAGGAATATCTATCAAGCCCCATGTCTAACATGTAGCTTGATAAACCTATCCACTGTAGGCCATGCTTACCTATCCGAAAAAACCTTCAGAATAATAAATAAATAAATAAAAATGTTTATTTGCACCTTCAAAATTAACACAGAGAAACAAGTTAAATAAAATAGGCCGAAAGGTAGTTACATTATCTTACAAGTTAGAGTTGCAACTAATACCTAAGCTAAGATAACTTAATATCTTGTAATATAGGTATCAGTGCCCACCCTTATTTGCATTCACATAATATTAATTATACATTAGAGCCAAAAAACGAAATATAGTTTTATACTTAATTTAAGAAATTAAATTCCCGTTTTAATATTTAACAAGATAAGGAGCATTCTAAGTACAAAATAAACCAGGTAAGTTTTTTTTTTTTTTTTTGATAAATAATTTAAAGTTAATAAATTTACCATTTAATAGCAAAATTTTGAGGTAAGTAAATAACACTAATAGGGAATAATTTAAGAACAAGAAAATAATTTAAGTATGATTGTGTTAGAATGCTGTTGTTGCTTCAGAATTGAGCTGTCAGATGCAAAAAGACTTTTTTATCTCCGATTATTAGTTCCAGAGATTAGCGCCTTCAAACAAACAAACTTTATTATTAGTATAGATGGTGTAATTTCTTTTTTCTCTTTGTGTCTCATCACGTTGAACGTCCTTGGGTGCATTCGTGTGACGGTAGTGAGTACAAGTAAGGGAGAAAACCACGAAAGAACCATTGATAGTCTGAAATACACTGTAATTTGAACTTTATTAGCCAACAATTACGTTCTTAATTATTCCAAAGACGTTGGGTTCCTATAGTGCATTTTTGTTTTATGTTCAAAATGACGTACATTTTTGAAGATAATATAAATTCAAGATTTTAAGTGAGTGACCTCACGCATTTCTGAGTCTGAACAAAATTATGGTCAAATTATAAATGGTGTTAAAAAGAAAACCTTACAGTTAACATACAAATAAACGTCAAACCAAAAATTTAAGTGAATGATCTACATGGGCTATTTAACGTATTTAAAAACACGTTAACACGCGCGACATATACATATTACCAACTGTTGGTACAACAATGTAAACTCAATCCCGCTGCGCCGGCGCATGTTTAATTGCTTGTATGTCAGTTTAATGCCGGTTTTAAGTCGTAATGTTTGCGCTGAAACGCGTAAGAATGTCGCACGGCTTTTTCCTTTTCGTACAAGTCTAAGGGCCGGGCCTATGTACAGTCAGCCTCAAAAAGATGTATGAACATCGATATGAATTCATTTAATTATCTACTTTTTGTGCCATAATACTGTATCGTTGTATAGCTACATTTAAGTACCCAATGAGTAATATGTTTTTTGGCTACACATCGATACAATATTATGGAACAATTAATGTAAGACAAATGAATTCTTGTCGATGTATGCATCTGTTTGAGGCTGACTGTACCAAGTTTATGTTGCTATTCCCATTATTAAGTCGCTCTGGAGAAAAATACTACGTTGTCTGCAGTTGTGATAGGTGTGAATGCGCTGGAGTTGTGTTTGCGACGGTTTTAACGACTTCGTATTGGGGGGACATGTTTATGGTCTGTTAAAGAGTGCTTTATTTGAAGTTGGTAAAACATATATCGTTTTTTTTTACATCTGACAATACACCGCCATTGGACTCTATAAGGTATATCTATTCATACACGAAATCTCTTAAGGAGTAATTGTATTCATCATTACAAACAACTTTTACTATGGGACCAAACCTGAAATCTCGAAAAAAAAATCAGGTGCTCCCTACATTTATGTTCGCAGAACTCGTCAAAATGTATGGAACAGCAGATTTTTGTTTTGCGATTTCACGTTTTGTCCTATAGTAATAGTTGTTCATAATAATGAGTACAATGACCCCTTCAGATATTTCGTGTATGAATAAATACACCTTATATAGAGCTTATTAATGCTAAAATACTTACATACTTTGACCATCCCAAAACATCAATATTCAAGCTCAAATATGTCAGAAAAAAAGTCCCAACACCTCAATTTGTACCTCTCTCCACTAAAAGATTTTTATCCTTCTGGACAAAAGATAACCAAACACAAGCGAGCACAATAGTATCCATCATGTAGATAAGCGGCTGCTTTGTCCCGCCCGCCGTCTCCTCAAACGTGGAGGCGAAATATTATTATAAGCAGGACTGTAGGACTGCAGGACTTGCCGCTTGACTAATGTCTGTCACACATGCTGCGTCAGCGCAGGTCGGCGGATTGGGGGATCTATGTTATGGAAGACAGCGGAAAGTGGACGGTTAGAAATGGTGGTGACATTCTTAAAAAAATATGTGGGAGGGGGACTTGAAGAAAAGAATTAAAATAATCGTACACACTACCGAAAATTGTAACTAAAAAATTACCGATGACAGATATAAATAGAATTGTGACACATTTCATGTAAGTGTACCAAAATGTAGCCTGGAGCGTTTAAAAATAAAAACATCTGCCAACCCTCAACATGTCATGTTCAATCCGCTCCCCGTGCATCACTCAAACGCAGCCATCTTGAAATATGCGCGTGCGCGCCCAACTAACCCCCCTTTTTTGTGAGCACCACGTAGGTGGGAACCTTTTTATGTTGTTACCATTGGTAATAGTCCTTCGCTCGAGATACACGGCCCCGAGGGTCCCATTGTCTTATTTGTTGTGTTTATTGTTTTCCGTTGCTTGGTAATTTAAAAGTCGAGTGGGTTTTTTGTACGTCTGTCTGTAGTAATTAACACAATGGTAAGGGACGAAAATGGAGGGTTTTTTGTTTACTGTGTTATATATTTTCTTTTTTATTTCATCATGGTTTTGTGTGTTAGTTAAAGGATTTTATAGGTCACGTCGATCACATGTCAATTGTGATGAATGACAGTGCAAACTTCGTCTCCCTATTTCTCTATCTCTACCGTCAAAAGGGTCTCTCGTAATTTTAATCTAACGTAACTTATCTTAGGTTTACTACTCGATTTAACAATCGATATAATCGAACACTTTATCGATACTTAATTTATAGCATCAGTCAATACCTTACAGTCGGTACCTTATTATTTATTATTCACTTGTAAATCGATTTCCAATGTCTAAACTTTCTCTCAGATCGCGCCTTGAACGGTATTTATATGAGCATTACTTCTCCCGTGGCCTGCTGCATTTCGACCACGTGTCTTTGAATAAATTATGTGGGTGAACGGTGGAGGAAGTCCCACATCCTCTACCGGTCACCCACCAAATAAGTCCACTCACACTGATTTGGTTTTAAGTAGTTTTTATTTTTATCAAGCAAGACTGGCGCGTTGGTCAAGTGGTCGCAAACGCTACTGCTGAGTATAGGGTTCGGTTCCCAGGTCGGGCAAAGTGTTATTGGGTTTTTCGTCAGTAATTTCTTAGAAGCAGCCCGGAGTTTCCCGGAGCCGGGATTTGTGCCCGGTTGACGGTAATAGGCCCGCCCCCTATTACATGGGACTTAAACATCACTGGCTAAATGCGGGTGTAAATCAGGTACACCTCTGCCTAACCCTACGGGGATTAGAGGCGTGATGTTATGTTATGATTGTTTTATCAAACAACTAGTCTTTAAATCTCTGTGGTTACCTACATGTGTTAATAATGTTTTGTTTTATTGTTACAGGTAAATATCCATTTCATGCCACAACAGCACATGATACTAAGTATTTGGGTAAGTTCGATATCAGAAAACCTCTGAACCGTCTCTTCAAAATTGCATTGTTTTCCCACTGTCTTCCAGAGAACTTTGAAAATATTGTATGTTACCCAAAAACGGAAGAGAACAAGAATCTCATTTTTTGTAAGCTATTGCATAGCTTTTATTGCGGGCTTTGAGCGCGGCGACCGAATCAAGAAATTCCGTAACGAAAATATAACCTAACACCCCCCACTCCGACTACCATGTAGCTCGGCCGAGCGTTCGCTTAACGTGTATGTATATGGTACGACTGTACTTGAATTAATATCAAAGAAAAAAAAATACTGCATAAATAAAAAATAAATAAATAATTATATTATTATTTGCTTGCATTATTAAGCTTCACATGCCCTACTAAGGCTAAATAGAATATAAGACCAAGTAATATAACATTTGAAAACACCGATTGTACCTACTCTATTTAAATGTGAATAAATGAACATGAATGTGACTATAAAAAAAAAGTTAAACAAAACTTACTTACCTTTTACACAATTCCAACAAAAGTTCGATTTAAGGCTGGGAGCCAAACAGGCGCGACGCGACAGTGCTACACAAAGGCGCCGCTCGTGGCGCGGCACGCGGTGCCTTTGTGTCGGGCGTCGCGTCGCGCCAGTGTGTACGAGCCTGTAGAGAATTACTACTCTATTGGAGTCACAGCAGGAGGTGAAAGTATACCCATATATCCTTAAAATTGATTATTGATAATTAACAAGTCAACTATAATTTACGTAATGTTTTACCTTTGAAACCAAATCGAATCGATGTTCTTTATTGGCGTTTAATATCATATGCATTTCCCGGTCATATATGTATTTCTACCATTTAATTATGACCAATATTGTTCTTCCCCATTAGAAAAAGGCTTGAATGCGTTTCTTTCTTTATATTACATACATAAATTCACGCTTTCTTCCTACGGGGGTAGGCAGAAACTACAGCAAGGCCACCTGCTAAGATTCTTTCATACTCCTTTTGCCGTTCATACATTTAATCATGCACGTTCTTTGTTGAAAGAATCCCTGCCAGCTATTAATTTGCCACATCCTGTATCAATTACAGGAAATTAAAACGGTTATTTTATTCAGAACTTTGCTGTTCCCCTTTTTCTGTTAAACAATTCACATACTTGCCGTCATCTTTGACACTGTTGCCCACATTTATACGTAATTTTGTAATATACGACATTGTGGGAGGATTATGGGCTTTATGGCCTATTCGTCTATTCATTTTTAGGGCGACATTTCAATTTATTACGTGGTATTAACGGGTCCCATAACTGGTTTTCGGCGAAATACCGTAGTCCCGAAGTCGGTAGTGGACTATTTCAGTTTGTTCTCAAAGATGATTGCTGCTGGGTTACGTTTATCACCCATACTATAATATACTACATTATAACAAATAATCCATACTAATATTATAAATTAGAAAGGAAACTCTGTCTGTATGTTTGTTACCTTTTCACGCGTAAATCACTGAACGGATTTCGATAAAATTTGGCAAGGAGATAGATTGCATCCTGGGGAAGGACTTTATGTCCCAGTTGCACGTTCCTGTGGTATAATTTCCGACATCGACGCGGGCGAAGCCGCGGGCAGAAGTTAGTCATTTCATAAATTTGAAGAGCTACTTTTATTTTTGTTTAAGGCGAGGTTGCAGTACTTTTTAACTTTCTTAAACATCTGTAAATCTAGCCTACTGTAAATGTTTTTCTTTTTTTTAATTATTAAAAAAAATATGAACTTTCGATCAAGCGCTGTGCGAAGACAGAAACGTGAATTATAATTATCGGTTCGATGAATAAAAATCATAAAGATGACACTAAATTGCTATTTAAAACGTGTACCTTGAAGAGATTCCATAATGAAACCATGTAAAAGTTACATCAAAAGATAAAGCTTATTGTTTTAAACCATGTTGAAAACACATTTTTTAATTTCGTTATTATTTTTAAAATATATACAAAATTTTGCAGTTCAAGCTCTCGCACCGGCCGGCCGTTGCCCGCTGAGACGCACTACAAGACAAACCGCGCTACAAGAGGGCCTTAACAATATTTGACACATTGATTGGTAGTACAAACTAACATTTTAATAGAACTTGACAGCCGGAAACGTCTATTTTCTACCAATGGATAGGGGTCCCCCATAAATAGCCATTGAAGAATAGTCCATAGCTATTGCATTTATTTTATACTTTGTCACATAAAATGATGTAAAGGCTCCTACAAACAGGCGCGACACGCGACGCGAATCGCACGTGACACAAAGGCACCGCTCGTCGCGCGACAGGCGGTGCCTTTGTGTTGCGTCGCGTGTCGCGCCTGTTTTTAGGAGCCTTAACTTTCTTAACTTTTACCCATAAACGGAACTGATTAGACACGGATTTAGATATCTATAAAGATTTGAACAGCCCCAAAATTTTCTGTGTGGAAATTTATTTGAAACATGTACCATTCCATAGTTGTCTAAAAAATACAAGCAAATACATAAAAACTCCTAAAATATAATATCCATTGCCGCGGCTATAAAGTCTATAAAACCGTTTATAGCGTGCAATGCCGTCCCTCAGACCAACGCTATTGAGATTGAAATAAGTACCAGTAACCAGACTTTAATATAGATGCGTTTCGACTGATAGAAAAAGCTGCAGTTTTAACGCCTATTACGACTTTTAAGATAGCCAGGCGATTTTATAGTGTAATTAAGGTTTATTTCAGGAATTTGTGGGTTACGATTCTATTAAGATGCTTAGATTAGTCGGTAATGAGGTTATTTCTTAATTATTCTTCACAGGTGTGGTGTTAATTAGTCTCTAACTCTTCTGTTTTAATCATCAGGGTTTCTGATAGTCTTTTCAATTTAGGAATTGTTATCAAATCCAATTTATGCACGGGCCAAAAGTTCTCCATTGTGAGTTTTTGACAGATTACAATACAAAATCTGTCAAAAAATCACAATGGCGAGACCATTGCAACGTTTGTAAATTAGTAGACTATCACTCAGATGAGATTTCTATAGATTTCTATGTTATACTGAATTCCTGACCTTATTCAAGGTTTCCTCTTTGTCATACTGAGTTTCTGTTAGTTAATTTAGTTGAATTTTATTCTATCAAACCTCATTTCAACCCCTGTTTAGTTTCAACAGTAGATAAGTACTTGCTTTCAGTAACCGGGGTTACGTCTGCTCAATTTCCTGAGTTTGTTTCCTAGTTTCCAGTCTGCAGCCACAATTTGCGCAGTTGACAAATAGCTTACGTAAATTCCTTCTAGAGTACCTCTGGTATGTAAAATTGCATTTTGATTGCAATGTTGCGTGACTCACCTTATTGTTTTCCGTTGAAAATGAAGTGAAATATTTCAACCTATACGTATACTTACCTGTGCAAATATCGACCTGTTAGTACTTAGTACCAAGGTATAAAACAATGTTAGGAATTCTTCCACCGGTATCGGATTTCCCCGTACACTATATATAGCGTTTTTCCTGTTGTTTATTAAATGACAGGTCATTTTAATTAAGTGCAAAATGTTTGTTGTCCGTCGGATATTAATTCGAATTAATGCAAATAGTGATTTGTTTAATTGGCGGGCCGGTGTCACGTTTTTCATATCGCTAATGAGCGGTACATCAGGAAAGAAAGAATTACAAAAGGAGTTTTATTTAAAGTCGTTTTATGTTAGCCACAGTGGTTCCTATTTCCAACTTTGAGCTCAATCATCAGACCGGCTCCATGGTACCATATTATTGCGTTGTCACCGAAGTTGCATTGGTACCTATGCCAAGTTTCAGCTCAATCGGATGCCAGGTAGTGCTTGAAAATGGACTAGAAAGAGAGTAATCGGAACACATACAAACGAAGCAAGTTAATAAAAACCTTGTAAAAACAGTTCTAAAACTGCTCAGTCAGTTATTTTATCAGTTAACAATAGTCTAACACATCGGTAAGCAGTCTGCGCCTGCGCTCAGTTTTTCGTCACAACTGACAAATCATTAGTAACCAAGACGCAACGGAGTTTTTCTAAAAAAATTGTTATGTGCAAGCACGTACAATTTTCGTCACAGTGCATCCAAATTGAGCTTATCGCACATCGCATGCGCAACTCGCGGCAATGAACTTGCTTGCTGCGCCCGCGCAAGCCTTTGTTTTTGTGATACGACGAGCGAGCCGGTGTGCGTATACCCTTTATGTACACCGCTATTTATTTATGTAATGTTAATTAACTGATAAAGTGGTGCATTTTCTTATTTGTTTATTAATTATAATGTTAATTTATTTTCTCTTTGATGTAAGCCGGTGGAATAAACATGATGCATATCTACCGTTTATAAGAAAAACGAGAATTGTTTTTAAAGTAATAAATATGAACAAGGAAGTGTTTTTGTGCCATTATTAAATTGCCATTGTTGTGTTTTAGACACAAAAGAATATAAAAGGTCAAAGTGTAGTTAACGTCTAATAAATCTCATCCAGTCATTTTACTTCCTGATTGACCGCTGATTGATCGATGTTCTAACTCTGAATTATTTGATTTTGTCATAAAATCCAATCTATTCTGGAATAATTCCCGATCATAATTTTATTGGCAATCTGTTTTACAGGCTTCTGAAAATAATAAAGGTTTTTCACTCCTTTTGCTCAAAATGGCCGTCATTGTAACGTACCAAAGCGGGGATAAAATAGCATATTTTCCTCTAATGCAGAAAGTTTTTATTTTTAATTTTTGTGTGTTAGCCTACAAAAACGAAAAATTAAGAATAAGTCCTTAAGTCTTTATTCATAAGTAGAACACGAATACAGACTCGACTTATTACGGTTTCATAAAAAAAGAACATTTTATTTTTGAAAATAGAACTAAAATCGGCGATCTCTTCGGTAGAATGCGTGTATTGCGTTGCGGCTACATAAAACATTAAAAAAAAAGGAAACTATTTAATATTGTATTGGATTATTTTATTTTCTGGCAATCGTAGTGAAAAGTAGATTGTAACACACGGTGCCAAAAACCCATTATAGGTTTCTATTCACTCCCTCGTTACAGCTCGGGAGTAACACTACCTCGTTTATAATGAATCATTTTAGCTCCTTCTGTAACAATCTACTATTTATTGATACCTTTCCTTGTTTCTGCAGAGTCTAAGATTTCTACCACAAGACCGAAGTTATCAAAAACACTTCACATGAATACATTTTAAATTTGTATTGTCGCTGCGCCATGCGACGATCTGTGACATTGACCACTATTTTTAAATGATCTGTAACCCCGGGACATCGATCATTCAACAAAAGGATTACGCAACTTCGTTCATAAAGCCAGTGAGCCTAATCCTGTGCCTTCGACGTCTTTTTTTTCTAGTCCGTGGACGTGAGTTATGAAAAAATAAATGTAAGTATCTAGTCTTCAAGTAGAGCAAGTTTTCTACAATCCAGTCTGAAAGGCTTAGACCTAGTTTTTATATGGAAAATATTTATCTATTTTAAATTATATCTCACTTGTTTCTTGTTCTATAAAATGCTGTGTGTCTAGGTGCTTGTACTAGCTGTGTAATTACTTATATTCTGGATAATATACTAGTTATGTACTGTAGGTGTGCAAGCTTGAAATTCATGAGATTAAATGTCACTGAAATATTTTTCTTGCACATAAATATCTACGATCTTAACTCCAAATTAATTCGAGTTACCATTAAATTCATTACTATAAAAAGAGCATGTAATCTCTAATTTGATGGCTATGTCATGCTTTATTTAAAAACAAAACGCCATTCAAAGCCCACCCACGGATCCAATTTCAAAAAGCAAAAAAAAAGTAACCCTGTATTCGCACAATCACAGCGGTAAAACGTTAGTCAACAACTCCACATGTGCCTTTAAAAGTTCCGTTTACTCTTTGCCGAGTTACACGCTCAATAGACATCAGAATCGCTGTCGGTATGAAATTTCATCGCAACACGGTTTTTTTTCTCTCGGTCTGAAATCGTTTCCGTACCGGAGTGCGTTGACCGGCCCGTTGAACCCTCGCGGGTTCACGACCGTTACCGACATTTGGACGCGAAAAAAATCGAGATCGTTTGATGAAAATTTGAAGGGGGAGTCTGCTCGAAATTAAGTTTTGAAGGGGAGATTGCATTGCGATGAGGTAGCGAGCAATAAGTGGAGTGATTCAATTAGACTGTCAGTTGGCCTAAATTCTCTGTCGTTTGTAAGGAAGTTGGATTTTTATTCAGTAAATGAGTGTTTTCAGGCCCGTTTGCAACAATAAGGTGTTTTCGTGCAATAATCCCAATATGGGTGGGCCATAAAACATTTAAAATTAAAATGCTTTTCATGTAATGCAATGAATTGTTGACTTTCAATATCAGTCAAGCATGAATAAACTTATCAATTCTAGCTCATCAGAATGCAAACTGACAATCACATCAATCGATCGGCATACATTGTTAAATTTCGTTAACAGTTTATCGACCGAATACCGAGAATTCGTGTACAACCACATAAAAACATTCACTACGTACAACTGAAGTATATACTCGATTGAATAGTTTCATACCACATTCCACTCCGTTTTCTATCAGCTATTCATAATGGCAACACTTCAGAAAAAGTGCTATGGATAATAATCAGGTCTCAGAACTCCAGAGTTGCAGTACACAGTAATGGTACTCCTATGTTGTTTGACATTTAAACAGTTAATTTACGTCTTGTTCCAACGCTATGTGATTGATATATTCATTGTGCGTGTGTTCCAGTATCAAACAAAAGGTAATATCCGTAAAGTTGACGCGTGAATTGGGTTCCGTACGAATTTATTACTTTACTATCGGATTTCAGTTGCAACAATCGTTGTTAATTCGCCATTCCAATAATATTTTAATGATGTTTCGAATAACTGTAAAATTTATAATAACTGACGAGCAGAGTAACAAAATTATTAGATAATTCCTGATTTTATGTTCGTTCTTGGAGTCTTCGAGAGACCGTTAAAAACGACCACCTTTAGCATTCAACCGCTAACTTTGAGTAATTTTCCGTTTTACACCAACAATTGGGAACCAAAACGGTGAAACGTTAATTACAAGTCTGTCGGATATATAAACAGCTTAATGACACATGCGGAGTGATGGAGGTACACGTGCGCTTACGCCGATTTCGATGAAACAAGCGATTGGATGATCGCGAATTGATTATATAGGGTTTATCGTCAGTTAATGACTGGTACACGTGTATAGATATGGGGATTTTGATAGGATTATTGAATCTTATATAGCAGCGTACCTTATCTGTCACACATAACAACACAACTAATACTGCTGTGCATATAACATGTGGATAAAAGGGAATGAAGGCATTATTGTATGGGAACTGGTAAGGATTATTTGGTGTTAAATTGCGAAAGACTTAATATTGTTAAACAAGACAGTGGAAAACAAAACTGTGGCCGTCACAGGGAAAAGCAAACCTTATTATTATTAGTATTAACTTTAGTTATTACTTAAGTTTTTTCAATGGAATTTCTCTGGATTATTTTAGTGCCAATTACGTACCTTCTGGAAATTGCGCACCCACCATATAATAAGCTAATCAATAACTTATCTAAATCTATCGCTGTTTCCCATCTATTCGTCATCCGCGCAATCTTATCGTTCGCGCCACGCATTCGGGCGTCGTCGACGGACGAAGTCGTCGCGCCGCGCGCCGGCGCCTGCGCAACTCATGCAATATTTATGCCCTACCAACCATCGCTTATTACTTACCGATCGACTAATTAAAAACCTATTGCTCTGAGGAAAAAATATTGTCTAGACAAGCGTAGAAACTGATACGGACGTGTTGTGCTTCTAAGAGATTGTTTTTGCAATAAAAGAGATAACGGATACTCTTGAGTCGAATAGAAATTGTACGGAGACGGACGTGTTTCGTTGAAGTAAAAAGTACTGTGTGATATGATTGTAGTCAGTATTGTTGTCAGTTTATTGAAATTAAAAACATCTCCTCTCCAAGATCAATTAGCATTTAGTATAAACCTTTTGCAGGCAAATCCTTTTGTACATTGGAAACACCACAAAACATTAAAACAAAAATAAAGATCTTACCTACAACAATTCTATCCAAAGTAGCTTTGTGACGGCATTTGGAATTGCTTTGGAAAAAATAGACGGATTAATGTTTATAAAAAAACATATTTTAGGATGATTTGAAATCTTGATCTGTTAAAGCCATAAAACTTGATAATATTAAAATAATAGCTTAAGGGAAAGACCCTTTCTCGAATATCTCCCCTCGTCTTCCGCAACCATTATCAAAGTAACAAGTGGTTGTAGGGGAAATAAAATATTGCCTCTGGGATCATGAATGTGGTTTCACAACATCAAAAATAATCAAGATGTGATCAGTCTAAGATAAAAAGGAAAGTGGATTTAATGTATCGGGGGACTCAGTAGAGTCCCCTAATAGAACCAATACGGACTAGTAAAGCATACTGAAACTGAACAATTTTTCTCCAAGATTTTGGAATGCAATTCAAAGCAATTGGCGGAATAACGAAGAGTTATAACTTAATGAATGAAGGCTTTGAATGAGCTGTCTGGCAAATATCCCAAGAATATAAAATATATATACGTAGAAGCGAATATCAAATCAAACAATCCAAATGATTCATCTCAAAAAGCGATACTACTGAATTACGAACAACAAACTCCCGACGACGCAAATAACATATTCGCACATGACATAGCAACAATGAGATAATGAGTTATTGTGATTTGTGCAAACAAATAGACAATAATTCCCCACGTATCGATGCAATTACTGCTCGCTATTGTCAGCCATCGCCTCTCCAGGGCTGACAATATGCACTTGGTTCAAGTGGACTTCAAAAAGGATGTGGTTCTAGATATGATTGTTTGTTTGTGTTCTTATGGATGGTAATTGAGCGAGTAGATTGTGTATAACATTGTTCATGACTGTTGTCAGTCTATTATGACGATGCAAAACGGATTTGACCAAGGAAATCCATTGTCTGGTCGCATTACACTTTTCGGGCGTAACTGGATCTGGTGACAATTTAGAATTTTGATTAAAGTGCTTCTTCCCGGCTTTTAAAGCAGGAAACAATTAAGAATTCCAGCGGCATGCCACCTTAACTCAACGGGACAACATGTCACATAAAATATTAGGCTATCTGACACCCCTAATGTCTCACCACGTCGCCGCCTGTCACACTGTCAACGTTGACATAAATATATATGTCACCACTTATCATTATCTTCATTACGATGCTATGTAGTCAGCAATTGATTATCTGTGCCGCCAACCGCGCGATGTACGCGGATAAAAATGTTGCCTTCTGATATTTATGGGATATTTATGCTATGCTATCGCGTGTTACTAACCACTTAGCATATTTATATAATAAAGAAAAGTTATGTTGTTTCTTTGTGGAAGATTGACACGAGAGGTTATCAGTTGTGATTCAATCGGATAACCTGTTGTACCTTTATTACTTGCTTATCTTCCGTCAGTTACTATCTTCACAGGCATAAAAAAAAATATAATTACAAATCCGTTCTAGAAACCACTACGTTTTGTGGCATTAACTATAAGAAACAGCAAAATAGATATAGCACTTTAAGATATGAAGATATCACTGAGGAAACCAATTTGTTTAACTACATCGAAACAAAAGGTTTTAACAGAGAGCGCAGAGCTCCGCAATCCAGCGCAGACGCACAATGTATTTGTGCAGTCTTTGTCTATGGGCGTGAGAAGCGGGCTGTTAACGGACTGCGCAGACACGGCAAATTTACCCTAGACCGGTTACCGACCCGACAAACTGCCACTTCTCGCTATTTAGTCATAGATGGTGGTGTGAGACTGAGAATCGTTAATCTGAAGCTGTGCGTATTTTCGGGGCAAAAGTCTTCGATGTGTGGCTGAGCAAGGTAGTAGGAAATATATATGGTGATTTTAATAAAAGACAGCTGCTGCTGCGAGTCCTCTAAAAATCCCAAATAGTAAAGTAATTTCTTTCGAGGAATCGTTGAACTGTATCCATCAACATCATCTTTCGCAATGCGACTACTGTCTTAGTTCGGCTGTGCTGTCAGAATTAGAAGGTTCGCGCTAGACAATGTCATTGCATTAAAATCCTGATTCTGGTACACATGAATGTAGCCCTTTCTCCAATTTTAAGTTCAGCCAATGTAACAAACACCGTAAGCTCTTTGTCTTTTACAGTTTAAGTCAAACTTCGGTCATTCCGTGTTTACCCGCATCAAGTCACATCGTATGATGCAGTGACGTTGCTCTTGCGTCGTCCGGGGTCTTGTGGTTTTCCGATGAAATTGCAGTAATAATATTTATTATAGGCACGAGAAACTATTTTGTGCAATTTTATTCGGATGGATTTTTACTAAGTCAGTTTAAAGAAGAAACTAGCGCCGTTGGAGAACTGGAAGACGTGAAAACACTAGGTAAACACCGTATTTGGACAAACCGAAAACTCGAATTATGACTGTTTTATAACTATCTTTGTAGTCAATATTATGGTAAAGTCTTTCATTGTTATGTGTACAAAGCCACAAAAGATAAAGAGTTCTTGCAGCTGCTTTGGCGTTACATCACAATGTTAAGGTGTTTAATTTCACACTAGCATGTCATCTATTCTATTCCACACTCTTATAAATAAACGTAAAGTGCTGACCATGACGCTCCTTCATCACTGCAATGAATTGGAAGAACAGCAACGCCCTCATTAAATCCTGTACTTGAATCAAAGATAAATCAAAACAATTTATTTAAATAAAATACTTTTGTTGATCTTGTGGTTTTCGACAGTCCAATTACAACACTTCCTATTATGCTCGATGTTAATGATTAATATCAATCAGTGAATGACCCTGGTGATTGGTTGCAAGGCTGTCTCGGAGACGATGATGCAGCACTTTCTGGTGTAAGTAAATAACGCTCGACACTGGTTGACATGCTCTGTAGTGTTCCTGGTATGAGGTCCAATAGAGGTCAGGTCATTCTTGGAACATGTTACTCGTATGTAATTTTGTTTGCCCATAAGTCGTGTTTGAGTTTTTCACTCAAATCAAAACTATCTTGAAGGTTTTGTTTGATATCAATTTCTGACTAATTTGACCATGAATCATTGTCAATATTATCTGAATATTTAACCCTACCCTTGGATAGCATACCCTTGCCTTCGATTATTATTTTGTAATGCTCTACAGCTTTTGTAAGAGAGTAGTTATTATGAAAGATGATTTATTACAAGCCTTAAAGTTCTTCTGAATTCGTGTCTTCATGTTGCTCATTAAGAAGCTTATTATTGGAATTGCTCATTGATTGTGACCGCTTCTGTATCAAAAGAGTTCAATTGAGTTGAAATAATCCATAATCGATTCTTTTATACAAACACTTAAACATAAGTACAGTAATCATGTTCTTAGTACGCAATTTCCGAAATTCCATTATGATTGAGCAGTCCCCTTGACCCAATCAATTTCACGGCTGTAAGTAGTAATCGTCCAAAATCGCATATAATTACAATTGTAATACACTTGTAATAGAAATTACAGTGTAATTGTATTGGGTTCCCGCGATTCGTGAACAACTATCATTGTTCGTCGATTTCCGCGTTTGGCTTTCCCATGACCCCTTGTTCTAGTTTAGTGGAAATTGTTCAATGGTGTTGTATTGGTAGTTTCTTTCAATTTTTATTTGAGTCATGGTGTAGTTTGCGTGTCAAGGGTTTTGGTAGTTCCGGGTATGTGGCTGTATGTATCGTGTTCTTGTTAAAAGGTTGTGAGATTTGAATTTCTAGTCTGTCATTCTTGTTCGGTAGTTGATTGCTTTATTTTGATGTTAATTTACGTCATGTGTTATGTTACCATATTAAGTTTTTGAACAAGTGGTTACTTTCTAATACCTTTCTAGTTGCTAGAAAACGATTTATACCAAACAAATTGGGTTCTAATCATTCCTATTTATACCTTCACAAATGTTTCATATATTCCACCAAATTACTATCGCTCATTCAAGTCTTCTTCATTCAAAGTGATAGTTTCATCAATGAAACTATTTTCTATTGGCAATGCTCACCATTCTATCTTAGAAACTTATCTAAAGGTAGATCCAACGCGTCCACTGGTATTTTTAGCCGGTACTATGGCCAGGTCACCGGAGTCACACACGGCATGCGTGGGTCGTTTGAATGGGTGTCTTTAACAGTCGCTCGATGAATGGCCGGGCCATTCACGGCGGCGGACAGAGGGACGTTATTTGTGATCGCCCCAGGTCAAATAGACCAGGTTACAATTAAGTGTGCATATGGAATTTATGTTAAGTGGTAAAATAGTAGTGGTGTGTGTCTTTTAAAATCGAGTAATAAAGCGGTCGACAGGAAGCGATAATTTTTTAGGAATCTTAAACTTTTGCATTCACCCAAAACAAATTAGTAATTTTATACGATGATTTGTATTTATTTTGACCGCCATTTAGCTATTCTTAAATGTCAAACCTGTAAAAGAAAAGGCTATAACGCCGGCCATTAACAAACGCCTACACTTTGAATAAAATTGACCGATTTTTTTAGTTCACGATTTAAGATGTAATCATCTTGACTAATCGCAAGTTCGTCGCCAAATGTAATTACGTAAACGGTGAATAAATTTCTGCATAGTCTGACAATAAGTATCGTGTCACAATCACTAACATTCACACCATAATAGGTGTCACGTGTTGTGATGTTTCATGACAGCTTACCATATAAGGTGTTATTGCTATCAATACATTTAATTGGTCGGCTGGCGTCGGGACGCCGCGCGGGCGCACCGCAATTAAATTTCCATATCTGCTCAGAAATATGCATACCGAATATAGAAAAGCTTAGTGCGACGGAGTAACAATGGTAGTTTATGTGATTATAATGTAAAAATAGTGGACATGAATTCTTTATGAATAAAATTCTAAATAAGAATAAAATTATTTTCGCATAATTATATGCCTAAGCTCCGAAAGTCTCGAAAGGATGATATTGAATGAAACAGGCTATGATTGTTTACGAAAACATATATAATAAAATCTGAAGATGATTTAAGAAATATAGGCCTTACGGACGTTGCCTAGTGCACCATTTTAATCTGAAACTCGATAACAGCTGCCCTAGAAACCGTTACTTTATTTCCTGCTTACACGATAAGCTCTCACCTCGTTCAAGAGCTTATATTTATGAAAATTAATCAGAATGAAGTGATTACACAGACATGCCTCGCAATAATTAATAACTACAACAAAACTGTGATTAAACATGCTAAGACCATTACTCTAGATGTAGAGCCCACCTCTGCGATAGCACTGTAATTGTGGGGAGAAAACATTAATAAAGCTAACTATGAAGTATTGACTCAATCAGTGCGCAATGGCGGCTAATTGAGAAGATGTGCGCTTGCGCAAGCCGCACGAATCAGTTAACTACTGCACTTCTTGCCATATGCTCTTGACGGGGAGACCTCAATCGTTCATGTGGGTTGCTCTAGAGGCGAATCAATGTTAAAAACGACAGACGACCAATCAAATAAGAGTTGTATCTTTTATTAATTCAGCAATCTTCCAAGATGGCGATAATTTTCAATTAGCAGCTGCTCTTCAAAAGCAGTAGACCACTCACTAGACTATTTATTGAGTAAACAATTTTGCAAAATCTTTGCTTTTTCTATGGCATTTAAGCTTACTCATCACGTATGTTGTAATTATAAAGAACACGCATTCAGTACGCATGGTTAAACTAATGGTCAAGAAAGATACAAAGAAAAGGTAATTAAATAATTTCTGGTTATGGCTGGAGCGTGTAATTTCTGTTTATCGCTACATCATTTTGCTGATTCAATTAGTGTTTCCAAGATGCTTGTGAACATAGCATCTTTGAAGTTTGCACACAAGCACCCTTGCGAAAGCATAAAATGTTTAATTGTTGCTTTACAGGATCCCGATTCCAAAGGATTTTTCCGCTTCAGTCACGTTTTTTGTCTTTTTCACAGACATTGCAAATGATGAAAAAAAGCATTTGGACAGAGGACCCTCAAATGTTTTTGGATGTCTATTCCAAGTTAGCATACCCAATAAAGCACTAATTATATCTAGAAAAGCAAAAGGACTTGATCTTCATTTACACGACGAAGTAGTAAATAATACGATTATGATGTGCGTAAATCGGTTCAACAGGGAGTCAACGAGATCAATATGAACGTACGTAGTCGCGACGCTGTGGGGTCGTAGTCGCGAATAAATTGCTGCCCGTCTGCCGGGTTTGTCTAGACCGACGCCCGTGTGGTCTTAGGATATGGACACACTAGGTTTTATATCATTTCTTGCGAGGACAGCAAATGAGGGTTCAATTTTGTGCCAAGAAATAGCTGAGGGGAAACAACTCTATCGTGCCCAACTAAAGGATTATATCCCAAGTTTTAATGCGACACTGTCTGCAACACAGCACTCTAAAAGTTTATTGGATAACACTGTGGACTCAGGCTTAGTTAAGGATCAATTCCACCAAACGGCTTGCATTGTATCGGATCGGAGAGGAAACGAACGGGTGCGGCGACAGCCGATCGCGTCCGGCAGAATGTCGACGCATACGATCGGCTCCGTACCGTCGCTCGCGAACGTATCCATTTCTGCGCCTAGTCAAATAGTTTCATTCCTACCGTGTAGACGTGTTCTAATTTTTTTAAATGGTTGTAGTTGAAGTAGTATTGTTGGCTATTGCATTAGATGAAGAAAATAATCATAAAACACAGAAGAGGAAAAGAAAGTTACGACGACAGGGGAACGGAGCCGATCGCGCGTCACAGCATACTTTCGGCTACGATCGCATGTCGTGGAAGATGCCCGCGGTCAAGCTGCTGTGCGCGGCTTGGAAATATAGACTTTAAATACTGTCTACACGATTTAATATCGTTTAAAGATTGTAAAATCCGTTCCGATCCGATGCGATACGAACCGTTTGGTGGAAATTATCCTTTAAGGTTATTCAGTGCGCAGTTTTCAACGAGGATTCCATTGCTTAGCTCCTACCAAGTTTCGGTCACAAATATAGAAACTGCTCCAGACGTCTTTATTGCTCAAAGTTTGGCACACCACTGTACTTAATATTTTGCTCTTTTAAGGATTGAGCTGGACAGCTTCCAAGATTTTGCATTCATACGCGAATAAAACCAGTTATGATGGGAGTTTGAAACTGAATAATATACCAAAAATTTTAAGTAAATAGTTGATTCTATACCATAATCAACTATTTACTTTAAAACTTTGCCAGTAACAAGGTAAAGAGCCCTCAAAACACATTTGCATTTGTTTTACCTGAAAACCTGACTCAACTAGCCATCTGTGATATCAACGAAAACAAAATCTTAACGGTCAAAAAGGGAAAATACGAGGCAGACTTGATTGTGTCCACTTCCTTAGATAACAGGCACAAGGATCGCTTACTACTAAATGAAGTGGACATTTATGTAAATGAAGTAGCGACTATCAATGGGACCGCGTTTAAAAATGTGCTTGTACTATTTGTAGATACATAAAAACGACCACATTATGCGGTAGGAAATGTGATTTCATTTAAATATGAATAGGCTTAATCGGCCCTCAGATCCTTAGGTTGATAACCTTCATAAATTATGTCGAAACTGTATAGCGAGAAAAATATTAAGTTTATATTTTTGGAAGTTCCATTTCTTTCCAATGAATCATGGTAGTATTCTTGGTAGAATCTGGGTCAAGCTTAGTTATAATAGCTATTCAGTCATCGTCCCTTCAAGGATAATCCAGATAAAGGCATGCCTCGTTGAGTAAAATAGATAAAATCTGATTAAAGCCTTCATCTCATTAACGTACGATTCGTTTTTTTTTTAACAATTACGATAAATTTTATACAATCTTATATCAAGAATTTCCTATTGAACGAATTCAATGAGCGACCTTTGGAATAGCGTCGGCGTTTATTTCAATTTCAACATTCAATAGACACCTCATTTATGTAAATATCATAATTTCTTGGTTAAATTATTTATTAAATTACTATCCGTCGTACATGGCCGACCTTTCTCGTTGACAGCCAAATACAATTACAGAACCGTCATTACATCTTGTTAAATTCAATTCATCCAATCAGATGATGAAATGTGACCCCTACTGCCGTGTTTATGTAATTACTTACAATGTAAACTCCGTCGGAAAATTGGTATTACCCCTCCGTTAATGTAAATCTTCACCTGCCAACACTGATAACCTTTGTGTCTGTCATCTCATCTCGCAATCCTATAGCTGGTAATGTAATTTATTTTACCCTTGCAAGTCAACAAAAAGACTCTCATAAATAATTTTCATCTGAATATTTACTTTGCAGTTGTGATCATGTTTTCTATTGAATTATCAACTTTCCATCATTATGTTTTCTACTCGAGACTTTTATTTTTCTAGCTCACAATTTTCTGATCAATTGACTCTAATTTTAGCTTCTAAGTTTCCAATTCAACATTCACTTTCCTCCAATTATCATCCATTACAATGAAGTCATCGTCTTCAAAATCTACATTTCGCAAGTTTTCAAAGTGTGGAAGTTACCGCGTTACCTATGTCTTCAGATATGCGTGGGCGCAGACTAGTGACCGTTGCACCGGCCCACGCGCCGTATGTTGCGACACGTCTGCACTGACCACTGCGATCGTTTTTATTAACACATCAACGTTGTTTGCGCTCGCTGGTCCATCATGATGATGTGTGAACTTGATTTCTCTATTCTGTGAAAGAGATTCGAGTCTTATTTCAATATTATAGTTTTTTCACATCGTCTTGATATCTTGGTTGTTAATTTACACTTCTTTGTGTACTAAGTTGAGCAATACGACTGTTGTGGTTTGCATTATCCTTGGGTTACCTTTAGGTATATATTTCTATTTAGTTACAGGGCTTTAAACTACAAAGTATTTATATGTCATGTGAGGTATGTGATTTACGTGGCCAGAAAAACTTCTTATTAAGACGTTATGGACCAAATCCTCAAAAAAACACCTATCCATCTAAATGTCATTGCCAGACAATGTGTTGCCAAGTTTCAAATGTTGCCAGTTGCTCTTTATTTAGGTACCAATAAATTTTAAATATAGGTTACAACAATTATTACTTTAGCAACGGGTCTAGCGTTTAACGATCCCTTCCCACGACTGTTTTGATTTACACACTCGCTTTTTGTGTGTTAAAATCTCGTATAACAGGTCCAATTTTGCGACTCCTGCGCAGGCATGGAGATTTTGTTTATTGCTTTAACTAATTCTTTTTTTTTTGCTTGTTGCAGGTGAGTCACAGACGGGCGAGGTTATATTATTGAAGATTTTGGTAATGAAAGTCATCATAAAGGTTTGTTTACACAGTAAGAAACATAGTTGTCTGAGATGTGGCGCTCAAATCGCAAAGGAACGATCACAATATCACACAATAACACAATATTGCCTACTTTCAGTTCCGGGTACGAAGGTGTGAATTCAATTTTAAGTAAACGACCAAAACAGATCCTTACAAACTAGTCTCTCATACAAAATGACCACAAAACCATATAGACTAGACCCCGGCAGACACACGAGAACCCATACATTATTGTAATGCCCAACGTGGTGAACAAAGAAGTAGATGCACAACACGTGCTCAATCGAGCGCCACTGAGAATTAATTGGTGAAGCTATGCAAAGAGCGGTGTTAATTAATATTGCAAACAGTTCGCAACGGAAATGCCATTGTCTGACATGTTTTAATTTTCGTATTTACGAGTACGTGCGCTAAGTGCGGTTTGTTTACGTTGCAATTCGGTCTTATTTGAGAAATGGCGAGTTCTTTGTTGGGCTGGTTTTCCTTTTCCATTGCTTTTTACGCTGCTCTTACTCTCATCATCATCATGATCATTATCATCAACATCATCATCATCTTCCTACCCTTGTCCCATGGTACTCGGGGTCGGCGCAATAAGTTTTCTTCAATCCTCCCCTTTCAACCGTTGCGCTATCATTCACTCCCTTTTCTTTCATTGAATATCTTTCCTCACTCCATCCATCTTTTCTTTGGCTTTTCTTTTTTTACTATTTCTCTACCATCATTGATTATTTCAATATGTTTGGATTTATCATCGGCTGAAATATTTGTGTCTTGTCCTTTTATTGTAACATCAATTTTGAAAATGACATTAGCATCGTCTTTAGACAACCTCAATAATTCTGTGGGAGGACACTCCGCACTTAAGTTCTCCGAAATTATTTTCCCAAAATATTGTCTGCCCGGAGCTTTTAAGCTGAGCTAATATAATTTAACGATCAACTCCTTTTACCACCTGTCAAATATTTCGACCCACTCCTTAGACTGCATTAATTATACTAAACATTAAATGTCAGTCTTTGGAGCAAGCTATAATTTAGTCTAAATAACCATTGGCGATTCTTCTTTGATCTAGAACTAATCTGAACTGGGCTAGTCATCATATAGGCTATATAAAACCGAACCAGTTTTCCTACAGTGTATGAAGTTATGTACTCTACTTACATGACCGTCTGCATGTGTCAATGGACCTGTGTATGTATGTATGTGTTGCGTGTTTACTTTTTTACCTAAACAGCGCTGGCCTCCCAGTTGAATGAGTCAGCTTGAATGTCACGCACTACTAGGGCTTCAAGTAAAACCTGCCTTGATTTATATTTTTGTTCGGCTATTTTTGTACATTCTATAAAATTACACAATAATACGTTTTTTATGATTGTTGATAGCTTATCATAATTAAAACTTAAACTTGAAAGTTTAACATTTTTAATAAGGTAAGTTTGTAAACTCACCTATAAGATTTAATAAGGTAATTAACAAAATAGCATTTAACATGAGTAAAGTATTGCTCCTATTTATAAAAATACATTTCAGAGACGCGAAAACAACGGGAGCTTATCATTAATAACATTTTTCGTTGGGTAGCCCTATGAATACCGGAGGCGCGTGTACTGAAATTCCAATGTAAATATTGCCAAATATTATCCTTGTGCAAAAACAAACAGCCCCACGTATTTAGGTAAGGCTATCAAACGTGTTTGGTTTTCACAAATATTTGGGATCCGACGCTGGCCAAATTCATTTTTCATGGGAAAATTTATAAAACGTATGAAATTGGGATCTTTTTGGCTATATATGGCGTTGTTTTGGTATGATAACTTTGTGGTTTTACCCATGGTCTAAAAAAACAAGGTCTGGCACTCCGAGAGTGACACAAGCTTACGTCACTATCCAGTTGCCACTTTATTGCAACAAAACAAGAAGTATGGAAACATTTTCAGTCACCAATCTGTTCAAAAATATACATCAAGCTTTTAAATCGTCGTTTTGTTTTCTAACCAAATGAAACAATTCAATTTATATTTATACCGACGTAATTGTTAGTTAAAACCCCATTGATTTATCGGATTCGCACAGGTAATAAAGGCGGTTGGGGAGTTATTATGACACACTACTGGTAACACAGCGGTGATGTCGTAGACTTGTGTCAGCCACGTGACCACTGTGTCTCGGAATTCTATACCTGGCGAAGTATATTATTATACCATGGTTTTACCCATAGATCCCAGAAAGTTAACGAGGTGTAGTTTATTACCAATGTGACAACCACTTATATTGCCACCCATAAATCAAGCACTACCATTTAAAACCTTCTATTCGTAGAAAGTACTAAACCTGACTACAGTGCGACTAACAAAATTATAGCCGTGGCTTTCTTAAAACATTTTTAACACGCAAAATGCATTTATATGAATACATTTCCAAGACGTTGCACATAAAATTGTGCATCCTGACGTTAGTAAAGTGCGTTTCCGAGTTTTCAAACGTAAAAGTTAACGTTTAACGTGCCACACGAAGTAATGACTCCTCGAATAAAATCTCAACAACGGCTAGGGCATTAGAATAAAATCAAATACTTAATGAGCCCCATTCTAGCTTACTTCTTAATGTGCCAACTGTATAATAAATACATTATTTTAATGCTCCGCCACGAGTTGTTGCCGCAAATAATCCTTGCGCGGTACTATCACTGAAAATATTAATGGTTCTTTGTCTCGTGCTCTACCGAACGCTTCATTTTCTAGAGAAATTGCTTGATTTTGAGTTAAAGCCCTTATACATTACTGGTACGGTCTGCAAGAAATTGTGAAGAAACGGATTTCAAAGTACTATATTTAATCGATTGTTGGAACCTCGTGATGTTAACATGAATAGTTTGAAGGGCTTCCAATCCTGTGGGGCGCATTCCTTCCGCTCATGTTACCGCGGGTGTAACACGTGCCACGTGCCGAGGAATTTGTCACTTCACTACCCGCCGCTGCTTTCACTCTGCATATTAGAACGGAGAACGCAGTGGTGTTTATTCTGGCACAGTTCGACGAACCGAAATTCTGTTTATTTAACAAATCGCGAGCCGTCAGCGCCGCAGCCAGGAATGCATCGCCCGCCACCGTACACGGCTTAATGAACTATAAATCCATTCGATATTATTGAGTGTCCGCGCCTGAAATGAAAGCGGCCCGCGGCTGAACGTTGACCGCCGGCCCGACGCGCGGCATCCCATTCATGCGAAGGCCGAGGGGAAAATAAACGAGAAAACCCGACTTCGCCGCGACGAGCGCCGCACCACGGTTTCCGTTATTCTAAAATTAAAATCACACAGCGTCCAGACGCACCGGATTCACCGCGCATGAAACCGAAAGTGAACTCTCGGCTGGAGAAATTAGGAATAAAATCGCATCCACCAAAAAGAAAAAAGCATCTCAGCGGGAGTCGTCATCACAATGGACGCGACTCCATTCCGCGGCGTACTATGTGGCGGTGATGATTCACTGCATGCGCGCAGATTCAGCCACGATCCCGTCAGACTTACTACAGACGCCACTACAGCATCTTGAAATTTTGCCAATGGTAGTTTCGCAAGCGATTATCGTAAAATTCAACGGCGCTCTGGCAATGACCCATATTGAGGTAGGTCACGGGCAGGGATATACTGCTAATAGACGGGTGCTGAGCACACCATTGAACGGCATGTACACATCCACCGCTACTCTGCGTTGAGATAAGCATGTTATTTACTGCGCCTTTGATGTGAGGCGGCTCGCCGTGCCCGGAATACTGAGTGTCGCGCTCTGAGCCATTGTGCGCGTACAGTTAGCATGGCCGCAGTGCCGCCGTGGACAAAGCTCTGCTAATGCAGGTTGCTTGTCTGGCAGCGCACCACAATGCGGAAATAAAGGTTCACCGTTGTGCCGCTGATAATACCCTCTTCAGTCATATTATCATTCGATGCAGCTATCGCGCACTCCTCCCAAAGATGGAATCAAGTTGGCAGCCGATACCGTCTACGAAATGCACTCGGTCCAGTTAGCCTGCAGCTGTAATAGGCTAGCTATCAATAAAATTTCAATATTTATGAAGTCACATGCTAAGATAGTCGTTGTCGTTCAACTGCGCCGGATAAATGGAATGAATTGAGCTAGATACATTACAATAACAAAGACAGAAATATGATTTCAACATGTAAGAGCTTTTATACTTGAGGCAGTACAGAAATGCTCAACTATGCCTTTGTTTATACAAGCGTCAATGAATTTAAAATGTACGACTCAATCGAGTCTCCTTAGCATACATTACCGTCCCTCGCATTATTGCAAATGGCATGCTAACCCCGCAGCGCGCACTGCGAGCTGCGCGGGCGCATCGTTATCATAATATCCATTTCCGCCGATATCGTTCGCCCTCCATCCCGGTGCGTCAACCTCGGAGATGATTTATTACATCTCATTACTAGTCGTCATTAGATATTATATACCTGATCGAGATCTCGATGTTTTTGTGTCGATATAGCAATTAGCTCGGCGCGTAAGATACGAATCGCAGTCACCAATTAAATGCTCCACCATCAATCACCACCTGTCATAAGTGAATTAGCAAAGTCTTTAAATGAACAAATGAGCATATCTTAAGCCTTCAATGTTAAGTATTTGTCATTTTTCATAACGTGTGTGTATTGTACAGTAGCTGAGTAGTAAATTGGTTAGTCCCAGCTACCGCTTGGGGCGTAATTACTTGTTGACAAAACATTAATTGCTGGTGATCGTCTATCGGTCGCCGACAATGTCGAACACGGAGTAAAGAACAGTAATGGCTGAAAAATTGATCCGCCTTTCGAAATTACTATCGATAGGGGTTCAGATATCGCGTGAATGGTCCTTAACGACGGTCATTATGTGGTAGGGAAAGTGGTGTTGTTCTACGAAGGTAGGCAGGCATCAGACGTCTAGACGAGGGCGTGGCGATGTGTGTTCGCACACTAATTGCTCCTGTAGGCAACTTTTCAAGCGCAAGCGCCCAGACCACGCTGTCAAGAAAAGCGTTTCCCTTATTCGCTTAGAGAAAAACGTTCAAATCTTTTGCTAAGTGCTTCTGACAAGCTGTAGAGTGCTTTTAATGAATAATTACCAACTGTGATTCAAGTTTGTGAAACGTATTGCCAATACATATTATGGCAATGTTACAAAAATTATTAAATCAACATTTGTAACAAAGCCATCTTCGATGTTACACGTAACTGACAATGACCCACATGAGTGCTCCAAATGTAATTCTAAATAATATCTAATTAAATATCAATACCGTGCAAAAAACAATAACAGCCAACTGTGTTGATACAACAATGGTTGCGCACGCGCACAATGCGCGACCTTGCGCTCTTTTCATTCGTATGGCATCGATCGATAACTCGGTACTCGGTAGATGAAATCAATGCATCGGTCTCGTGTTTTTGTCGTGTCTGTGCGGAACTGAGCTACTTGTTAGGTTAAATCGGGTTCAGGTAAGACTGTTCGTAGGTTGTACCTTGTAGGGCTGGCAACTTTCTTAATGATAATGTAAAATGACTCCTGAATACAGGAAATTTGCTGGCAGTATGTTCCAATGCGCTGAGCATTCCTTAAGCTCTTAATTAAAGATCCTTCAATAGATAGATAGATATCAGCCATTTTAAAGAGCAATCCCAACTGCTCTGCCATTTAAGGACGCAAATTATTGCAATTTCTTAGCACATAATTGAATCTCATATCTAAACTTCTAATTAAGGACTCCAACTATAAATTAACTTTCATTTTCCAACCAAATTATCGACCAGCCCTAAGCGAGACACGACAAACAAACGCCCCAGCTATCAGATTGCAACACATTTGGAGTAGAATAGAATGGAAAACGAGCAGCCACGTACGGACTGCAAAGAACTCGTCGTGAGGTCAAGCGATACAAGATCAGTACGAGAGTAACCGAAAGGTTATCGGGAGAAAGTTTAGTACGAGTAGCTACAACGCATCTCTTTGTATAGACTGCAGAGGTAACTCGTCAGGCGGGATTGACGAGTTATTGATGCATTCATGTGCAATAGAATTAGTGTGGCCATCTTTGATTTTATTAATAGGCTACTAAATTGTACTTAGCTAGAGAAGTACTCGTTTTTATTTGTCCCCTTATGGTCTCTTCTCTATCCATACGAATATTATAATTGTGAAAGTAACTCTGTCTGCCTGTTTGTTACCTTTTCACACCTAAACCACTGCACCAATCGTTATGAAATTTAACAGATAATTATAGGCTGCCTGCATAGGCTACTTTTCATACTGGATCGCAGACGAAGTCGAGGGCAACATCTAGTCTAACAAATGAAGTAGCTTGGTTACTTGGCTTGGCTTACCAAGGGTTCTTTAGCTTCAACTACTACCAATATCGATCGGCCAGTCATTAGGAATTCAGCATGAATAAATAATTATAAACGGCTAATGGCTATAGGCCGTAGTGACGTTGACTTTTCATTCTTCAATCCCATTTATTTTAATGTGTTATATTGATTGATATGTGGCTTGGCATGCAAGGTCTTCAATTTGTTGAGTTATGAAGAAAATTCTAACTTTCCTATAGATATTTTGTATAGTGACACTAGTCAATCTGGTTAGTCTTTTCCAACATTTTTTGGGTTCGGCTTCCAGTCTAACCGGATTCAGCTGAGTATCAGTATTTCACATGGAGCGACTGCCTATCTGACCTCCACAACCCAGTTACTGGGTAACACGATACCCCTTGATAAGACTGGTTGTCAGACTTTTGGTGACTATACCCGTAACCACTGTCAAGATCTACGAATGACAGCCGGGAGTAACTGCTTTGCGTGCTTTCCCACGCACGAAGGGTCTCGATAGGGAGAGGTCTTGATATGTAATAGATGGTCACCCATCCATGAACCGACCGCGGCAAGCGTAGCTTAACCTTCAATCGACCCGTTCGGGTATTATTATTTAGCCACGAGCCCCTCATATATCACTATAGAGTGACTCTAGTGACGTAAATTATCTTTATTCTTCAACCCCATTTATTTCCAGATAGTACAAAAACGTTCGTTGCCTAACATGGTCTTCAATTTGTTTAATTCATACGAAGTTGTAGGCTAGCCCTTCCAACTTTTCTATCAATACATCCTGCCATTTTACCTACCAAATCGTAATTATTTTTATAGCTACAGACAGTGAAACATTGTCACTAACAAATGCCATTGTTAGCACGCAGTCGGCAACTCCGCACAATGTGCTAAACTGGGCGATCTATATGTGGGCCCGGCCTTGAGACTTGGCGCTTTCTTTCTGCGCAGGCGGCGGCACCAGTTCTAAGTAAAGGAGTATCTTGTTCGAAGTATTGTCGGACTAGTTCTTGAAGTGCCTTGTTGGATGTAGAGCGATGTATATTGTGTGGTAGAGTTTTAATCTGAAATTGTGATAGTAGACTCCATCTTGTTTTTCCTGAGGTGTCTACAATTTCTTCGATATTGCTTAAACCTACGCTTCGCTGTACAAAGTGGGTAGATGATGTAGCTGTCTACTCAGGCGTCTTTTTTTTCATCTCTCTCTCGTTATTTCGACCAATCTTCCTTCAACCTTCTTTTTTCTTCCTTCCTTCTCGTCTTTTTTGTATTTGTGTGTTTTTCTCTGCATCATGTTGCCCGAAAAAATAGTATTTTCTTTCTTTCAAAATATAGGATGCTACGAAATTGTCAATTCTTAAAGGAGGTGGTTAATACCAAAACAATTCGTGATCGCATAAGTCCATTTGCAAAGACATTGTGCAACCAGGAAGAACCTGCAACTATAACTTAATTAGCAAAGGCTTTGTCTAGATAATTACAAACATCTTTTCACGTTTCCGCTTTACTTTCTAGAGATTATAGGATAATCGACTAATCATTCGAATACAAAAGCATCGGATCTTTCATAATCGAATAATTTAATGAAAAGTTAAATTAAGCATTAATTAATCAAGGTAAAGATTATTGATATGTGTGACGTATAATGGACTAATCAAATCGATTTAGTTACCGAATAAATTTCATAATCGATTGGGCTAATGATGAATAGTTCACTAATTGAGTAGGTGATTTAACTTCTAATTAATGTTGGACCGTTTTATGAGATATCCTGTATGGTGCAATATTTAATCATATTTATTAAAATAGTGAAGGGCGAAATTATTTTAGTTGAAATAAAATAAAATTTCCATTCGGTATCGTATGTAGTTTTTAGTTATAATTGACATGGTCGACAATATTTCATTATTAGATCGTTATCTAAGCGGATCAGCTACTAACAAGCAGTGACAATACACCAACAATTAGACCCGGAACCGGTTTCCTAGTCTACGGGGAATTGAATTACATGGCACTTACATAGAGCTGCAATATGTATAACGTTTATATATGTATTTTAATATTCATATACATGTTAATGCAGCTAGGAACAGTGAAACTGTTAACTATATCACGATCTAGCAGCTGGCTTAGTTCAATATAGGAAGAAAGAATCAAAGTATTTCCCATTTTCAGCAGTGGCAGAAGCAGTAGGGAAGCGGCATCTTAAATCCAAATAAGCAAGTATGATTCCACGGTTACACATATAAATTGACTGCAAATTGGCCATTCAAATTATGTTCTGTTAAAATGACTAACTATGACTATAAAAACTGTGAAACTCCAGCCTTCAAAATCTTTCACCAAATAATTGACGAAGAAATTGAATCCGAAGAATTGACGGCCATCCCTAAAAAGCGTACGATTGACTCTGTGTCATTGTGTTAAATTGCTGAGATGAAAGTATTCTAAATCCTGGATAAACATTGCACATAAAATCATCATTACCGGCTCACATTACTGCACTTACATCCACTCCTGCGCAGAAGCAATCTATCACAGCTCACCGATACTCAGCCGCCATCTTATCGGAACAAAATGATCTTAATAGTGAGCGACAATGTACCGGTCAATTAGACCGGAGACCGGTTCGTATCGATGCAAATACAATGATACACTCGCGCGCAGGGTTACCATCCGTCTGGATTTGTCCATACATGTCCGGTTTTTTGGTGTCCCGTCCGGACTTTACTACAGAAGGGGTTACGTTTTTAGAAAATAAATAATCTGGACAAATAAAGATTAAAATAAAATGTCCGGAATTTTTTGCAAATGTCCGCCTTTTTGTCAGTAATTTTTAAAACTGGCTCGTTGGTCTAGTGGTCGTTAGCGCTACTGCTGAACATGAGGTCCCGGGTTCGATTCCAAGGTCGGGCAAAGTGTTATTGGGTTTTTCCATCCGGTAATTCTCAGTAGCAGCCCAGAGTCTGGATATGTGCCGGTTGAGAGCAATAGGCTCGCCCTCTATTACAACTTACAACTTAAACATAACTGGTGAAATGTGGGTGTACTACAGATACATCACTGCCTAACCCTTCGGGGTAACAGGCGTATATGATTTCGAAATGGTTACCCTACTCGTGGGCAACAATCTACACGAGGAAGCTTTAGATTTTAGTCCAGCATTTGACTGGATTGCGTGTTTAAAGACTGTTAGGTTTGGTTGTACGTTGCAGGATATAGGGCTTAAAATTAAATGATTTACAATACGGAAAATATTGAATTAATACGTTTGATCAGGTTTCGTGCGTGGAACCCTTTTTATTTTTGAGTACGGTTTCTTGTCATCCTATAGTGAAAAGTTGAGCTTATTTTGGATGTGTCTGAGGGGTTTCTTGAACTTGTGTGTTTTCATTTCATACTAATTTCACGTTCAAATTGAGGTGCTTCTCATAAACTATTTTATTTTAAAACATGGTGGTTATGTCATCGTATGGTTGTGAACACGGTTCAGAGATCAGGGACTCTTCAAAATTTTACAGGTGATAAAATCGGACAGATTGTGTCGGTAAGTTCAGGTTCCATTCAGAATTTGACGGTTTGACATGGATAGATTATTAACTATCGAAAATGTATACGTTATATTGTAAGCAGTATGGTACAGTTCACAATATATCGACAGTTTACAATCTCGCGAGATAGATTATAAAGTAACGGTGTTCACTTACACCATTAGCCAAAATTCTCTACAATATTTATTCCCAATTGATACGTGCATCCATCGAATTCGACACAGCGACCGGTTAGAGAACCATATGATCAAGCGTCCATAAAAAATGCATTTGCACACTGACAATAAAAATATCGGTTCCCACAATTATAACACCTCATAAAAAGCGATGGTTAAAGAGGCAGACGGTTTTTATTTATTCACCCCACTTGACATCAAAAAGAACCTGTTTGGTGTTTACTCTTTTTAATCCTGAACTTCAAAACCATACAATTATTTGCTCGTAAAACGTCAGGTGACGGTGTATCAAAGGCGATGGGCGGCGTTGCGTGGGCGCACCTATTACTAATTGTTTGTAAAACTCAACGCATCCGCGGCGCCCGCGCATATGAGACCGTTTTAGCACTGATAATGACTTATTGATGAAACTTGGTTGATGCTAATGACTATATTAGTCGCGGATCACTAGTCTGTGTCATAAAACGACGTTTGATTACACTTAGTCGCCTTGGAGGTCTGATCTGGTGACAAAGACAGCCCCGACTGTTACTATGTCTTCATATAGACATCAGAACGTTATTTTAAAACGAAACATAGGTAGAGTATGATAAAATGACCGCGCTGATTTGAGTATACGGGCTGGCAGGGATATCGACGCGTAAACTGAAACCATGAATTCAGTACATGATTCTTAACCCCACCTGCATTGAAAGTTTTCGTCGGGTATAAAAAAAAAATCCGGTGTTTTATAGAAAAGTGCAATATACCTATGCGGTAAAAATGTATGGCAGAGAAAATTATTTTTTATAACCTTTGAAAATTTTTAACGCCCCAATGTCTAAAAAAATTTCAACGGTTTCCAGAATCTTTTACTGAATCCATGGTATCAAGTTGTGCGTCAATATGCCACCCTGTATTTCAATGTCATGCAATAAAAAAGTAAATGTTATTCATATATTTACGTAGACTTGAAATTACGAGTTTGTAGACATTTTAAATTGTGCAACGTATGAGGAAAATATAGACATACGTTTGTCTATATTAGTTGGTCAGGTGTTAACAACTCACGATTTTTCCTTTTATAATTCCTATAAAACTAATTAGGTCAAAACCATATAACCGCAACAGTTTCACAATTCATTATTGCACATACATTTTAAGTGGAAACTCCACGAACTTGATATTTAAATTTGAAGCATCTAGCACGAAGGATCGTTATCTGCAAACCTTGATTAATTAAACCATTATTTTAATTCTGTTAACGAACGAAATTCCTATATTCAATTAAAAAGTCGCCTTCATCCGATGTTAAGAAGCGATCGTCGTAAAGCCAGTATCAAACTCTTCACTTTTCGTTCATTTTTGCCTTCCATTCGACATCTTTCACTCGAAATGAAACAGCTGAACACAAAATTAATCAAAAGGAATGGATTTCGGGACTTGTCATCTTTCACTCGCCTACTGAATGATCGAAAAATTAAATGAAAGGAGCAGATGAACGTTCATTACTATATAATGAAACGAAAATTAACCTTCAACAAAATGAAGGTTCATTTTCTTTTTCGTTAGCGTCTGATATCGGCGTAAGGTAATGTAGACGCTTCCCTTATCTGCGTCACCCACTACTTGCGCCCTAATTACCTGTTACGCTAATACACCATTGTTAGCATTATTGATGGGTATAGGTAGCTATCGGTATCTCAGCAGCACATTTCCGTGATTGTTTCTGATCATACAATGTGGTCGTGGGCGGTATGATTGCTAGGCGGCAGCTCTATACTTGTATAGAAAAATGTAATTGCTTTATGAATCATTTAGTAGTTGTCGGATTATGGAGACCTACCTTTTATCAGCGGAGTAACTTGTGAAGTTATTTGATAAGACTGTAAAGTGGTTCGGGTTGATGCTGTTTATTTAGATCTGTGCATAGATGATCTGGAACTATGTTTATTCATAAGTTATAGCTGTTGGGGCTACCGTGGCGCTGCAGCGCGTACGGATGGCTTTCAAGCCATCTTGTGCAAGAAAGCAAACTCCTTGCTGCACCGTCTACGAAGCAGCAGCAACAGCATCTTGAATGATATTGCTGCCCGGTTTGACTGTCATTGCCCAAACCTGTGGACAAGGATAGCTAGAGGCATCAGTTGGGTATAGGTACTAACAATACTAATTCTATTTTGTTAAGTACCTGTTACTTGTTGACAGGCCTACACTGTCCTCCCTTACACTGTAATTTGAAAACATTGTAAAAACCAATTATTTTTAAAAAGAAGTAACCGTGGAGTTTCTTGCCGGCTCTTCTCGGTAGAAAACGATCAATTGGAACCGTGCACCTAGCTTCTTACGTTTCATAAGTGCCCATGTAGGTTTATGTGAAATAAAATATTTTGATTTTAACATAATTTTAGGTACAATTTTGTTACTAAGACACAATTTTTTTATGATTTCATGTTTTTTGTTCTATTTTGTGTTGTGTACTTACTACTTATTAATTTATTTGATAATAATGTTAGTTTTGTACTTAAATAAGGTTAGTGTTGTTAGGTGTAAGGGTCGCCTTTTGCGGTGAAAGCCTCCAAACCGTTCCAGGTGGCTCTATCCTTTGCCCGTCTGGGCCATAAGTTCCCGGCTATTTGTACGACGCCGTCACTCTATCTTTTGAACGATCTACCTTTCTTTCTTTTTTTGTATATTGGATACCAATTTGAAATTATTTGTGACCATTTTTCATCCATAACTCTCTGAATATGACCTAACCATTTCCATTTCAGTGTCAGGACCTGTTTGACCGCATCTCTCGCCTTTGTTCTTTTCCTGATCAGGGAATTTTTCACTCTATCTTTCAATTTGATGTTCATGTTACTCCGTTCTTTTCCTCTTTGACAGCATCTTATTTTATTTAAGAGTGATTTTTTGGGAGACCAGGTCTGGCATGCATAAGAACCGGCTTAAGGCAGATGTTCATCGCTTTCGTTTTCAGTTTTGTGGGTCTGAAGGATGAAAATTTCCTTGATTCCAGTATTTGTTCCACGTATCCGTCACTCTGCGATCGATTTCTTTTTCTGTACAGGATTTTATTGAAATTAGATGGCCAAGGTAAATGTTGTGTTTTTGCGATATTAAGAATATGTAACCAATATAGAGATTACCTAAAAAAAAAAAAACGAACTTAATTGAATGAATGCAAATCGGGAATCAGTCGTCCCATTAACTTTAGGTTTCTTACATGTGGCTCTTATTATGCTCCCCTCATTATACAAAATAATAACGAGCAGACAAAGTAACAAGGAACACGAATCAAAATTGAACTCCAGCTTGTTTCGCTGAATCCATAATCCCGCCACACCTGGTTTACAAAACAGACGCGACAATCAAAATTTCATAAGGTGCCCTTGCTATAAATTCCCAATTTCCATATTTCAACCGTCAGCTGCGCACGCGCTGGCCCGGCAGGTGCTCGCGCACCGATTGCCCGCCCTCCCCGCATTCCCCTCGCTTGTTTTATGTTAGAGCTACAGGGCTACTACGCATTTTACTGTCATAACATTTGGGCCGATAGACGAAATTGATATGACAAAATCACATTCTTTGAATTGTCAAAAATGGTCGCGCGATTGTGCGCATGTGCCCATGCGTGTGTTGTTTATTGCATTCGAAGGATCCATAGATAGTGGCTTTATTTTCTATTCCATGGATAGATCCAAAATGTGACATCAATAAAGCTACAGACAGACATCCATATTTTAAGCTATCCTGACAGCATTGTTACATATTTGGCACCATCATCGTACCACAATGTGACGGGATCGGCACCGATATCAAGAAATTTGATAACAGCAATAAATTGAAGCTGTCTTCAATGTTTTATAACCTTCAATAAGAAACGATTAATTTGTGACATATTTGGTACCGTGATGAATATTCAATCGCATCTAGTTATTCTGGAAGTCGATCCGAATTTATTTGGGCCAACCAACCAACTTCTTGTATGGTTCCCAGCCCATTGTTTACCAAAATCTTTTTCAAGAATAATAAAAACACTGTCGATCTTTAAAGTGGAACTGGGTTCCTTTCTCGGGACCTAGGAATTGGTTATTGAACAGCCAATACTGTCTCAGAGATGATTCATGAACTTGCTGCTCATTTCCTGCCTCACTCAATGATGATGCACAGTCACTCTGATGATGAAAGCTATTTGCAGCCACGTTTGTGGTCAAAGGGCCAACCCTGGCGCTTATACAGGGAATTTTAATTAATCTAATTTGCATGTTTGGCCGCGACACGCCCGGCGCGCAATAAAATTTACATTTTGTTTCTAATATTGCGCACGCTGCAGCGGCGCCGGCGCAGCTCTGCAGTTTTAGGACAAAGAAACTGAGATATTTGCTCAACAGGGCAGGGCAAGTTTCAAAAAAAAATCTATCAGCTATAAGACTGCTGCCACAGATTTTGTTTGAACGTCAATGCTTTTCGCAAAAGCCTTCAAAATCATGCAAGCTTAGAATCTAATATGGAATAGCCAAATATGCATTGACATCAACGTTAAGAACCAGCTGCATGAATGCCAAATAATGCTTTGCCTAAATTTCGATTATAAAGTCACAAGCAACCTGGTGGTCATAGTTAATTCTTTTCTATCAACATTAGAGTCGTCGCAAACCTCGCTCCGGTAACGCTGACAGCAATTTTAAAATAAACTACACAACATTTATACTATATAAAATTCGTCCATACACCAAATAACTTATTCAGCAAGCAATAAATAACAATTAATAATGTATTAGTGGTAACAATTATTATATTTTATAGCGCAGCGTGTAAGCCCGTGTCTCTATTTGCGCGGCACGCCCCCGCATCTCGCAGATCGGCGCGGGCGCACGACGCTCCAATAACATTAATACCCGACTAGATGTTATCCCACTTAGGATGTGGCTAGGAAATCAGCGACTACATGGATATTTCAATGTGGAGTTTTCGCGCTGAAGTAATAGGATTAAATAACACTGGTTTGGGAAAAGTCATGGATTGGGGGGTATTACAGAGGGGGAAGCTAGGCTTCTGATTAAATCTTCCCTTTGATGGAGATTCTGGTTTCGCAAGAGCTAGGTATTTAAAAATAGGAAACCTAATAGTGTCCAGCTGAAAATTATTTCAAACGATCCCAAAATCTGCATGGTACAAAAATTTATCATTGCAAGATATCCATCGGCTCAAAATAGCGCGAGACGACTTTTGGAGAGATAGAACGAAGGATCCTGCCGATTCCTGCCCCATCGTCGTTTATTAAATATGATATAAGGCCACAAGAAGAGGAATGGTCGTCGTCTCCAGCTCATTGCCTAGCAAGGACTAACTGATAGTCTATAAGCGTCACCCCCACTTATATTCTCACTAACTGTTTACTAAAACTCTTCGCAATAATAAAAGCACACTAAGAATATTTTATTATTCATTAAATTCACATAATTATGTTATTCTTTGCACAATATGTAACTTTTGTCTTATATGGACGTGGTTAGGACATCGTCTCCATTAAGTATTCATAGTTATGGGCATTTAACAGCTTTGTGTCCGACACGGGATTGGACGCAAAATGTTTATTGTTTATTTATGTTATTAAATTGTTGTTTTCTTCGTTGATTTGCTTTTGCAAAAGCCTTCATTTTCACGGTTTCACAATATTATTAATGCTGATTCATACGACTGCAAGGACCAAATAATTTCAAGTTAGAACTGTCAGAAGGCCATTTACCTAAGGCTACTGGCTGTCTGATTATATTACAATTCTTCTTTCGACATCCAAAATAAGACATCGTGACAATGATTTATTGTTTCATGATTCTTAAAGTGCTCTGATAGACCCTAAAGCAATTCAGCCACACCCTTAAAACAACAATGAAATTACACACATTAAACTCCTTGCGGTCTATCTCACCGCTATCAGCATTGCGAGAGCGATGTCGTGGTGCCCCGATAAGACCGAGGTACTCAACTCATTGTTACCGAGTCCCATCAATCTAACGTTGCGCAAACTTACACTAGATGGCATCGGCGTGAGGCAACCGTTGCTCTCAAACTGTCCGTAATACCAGCCGTCTCCGCCCAGATAAAACCTCATCACTTAGCGAAAAGATAATAACTGCAATACACTTTATTATAAGTACTTCTGATTGAGGCTATTTCTTAAGTGTTGCGACACTATTGCAGCCTTCGTAGAAAGGCTGATTAAAACTCTAGCCGTCTTGGATTTCATAATTTCAAGTTAGTTTTAAACAGAGATTGAGTTAACTTTATTTTATAGCCAGAATCATAAAGACGAAATATTAATTGTGTTTTATTAACGACACATTAATTTGTATTTCATATTCAACCCCATAAAAAATAAGCCATTACTGCAACAAAACCTTACCTATTACAGTTTAACAATGAAAAATTCGATCTCTAAACTAATTATTTCCCCAACTAGGGGTGTAATTCATTTCGATTGACGCACAATACTATTGTACAAATTTCTAATTTAAAATTTGATTGCATCTTTTCGGAGCACCCCTTGCGTTCGCATTGTCTGCTCGTGTGCGAGTCACGCTGACTAGTGTGTTGACCCCTGCTACTGCTGCCCATTTGCATACAGCACAAGGGAGCAGTAAAGCTTTCTATAAATCTAATCGAGGGCCGGCGACAACAGTTGTAAAATTTTACGACTTCCGTCGATCGCGGGCTGCTGTGGCCGTTTGCTCGCCTTTCCACACGCGAGCGTCCGAGATAAAAATCACAATGTCACATGAATAAACGTCTCACTGATGCTGTCTGTGCATCTCGCTCTCCTTATAGTAATTAACTAGTCGCAAGGTCGCCGCGTTTTGTCATTCTCCATATTTATGCGACAGCAATCCTCCATGGGCCACAGTTAGACGTCCGCGGCCACAAATCACAACCAAATCGGGCTCGCGACCGTCCACTCCGCCGCCGCCGCGCCGTTTCGTCCATCTACGTTTGACCGTAACCGCTTCTAGATCGAACCTTTTTAGTACAGCAACTAGACGCCGGCGCTGCGAGGGCACCTGTCTGCCGAGCCTTATTTATAAAAGCAAACATACCAGCGCGCGAATCTAAAACTTTTATGACATTCGCGGCAGCTGAGTCATGATTCAATCGGTCGCGAGTCGTGCTCCGATGTATGATTTAACGCATTATCTATAAGTTGCGATTAAGAAATACGATCGAGATGATGGATGGTGCTGGAGGCGTCCTGTTACGCTGAGCGCGATCGATGGAGCGTGTCGATAGCCATCAGCGCGGAGGTATCGGGCGCGCATCGATCGTCGGCGCGGGCGGCGTTGTGCAATGCTTATGAATAATTACCGGCCGGTGAGGCGGCGGACGCACTCGATTCACTGCCAAGGACGCCTTTTCGCTTTTAGTCGGTCATCGATCGCAGCGTGTTGCGCAACGCGACGGGGGTTTCGCTGTCGGGCCCGTCGCGCCCGTTGCGCCACGCACCGTGAGAAGTGCACGCGACTAATGACGCGTTGCTCAAGCGGCGCAACCCGCCCACAAATCGCTTTATTATGCAGAAAGTGAGTCGGAACAAATGGACGCGCCGCACTGCACCCGGCCCGCATTTATTACGGGACCCCGGCGGAAAGTGAACGCCGAGTATGATGAACGGATTCATATTAACCTGATTGTGATTTATAACGTCGCAACACCACTCACGGAGACGTTTTATATGAAAAAATGAACGTTTTATCGGTGCACTACCCGCGGCTCGCATATTCATAAAGCTGACGGGCCCTCATAAATATTTGTTGCAGACCAGCTATATCAATGTGATAGGGAGCGATAAATAACTAAATTACAAAGATGCGATGCACGGATTGCGTAGTAACTGATTATGACATTTTTAATAAGACTTTCGATCCATAAAACGCGAGATGTTGCATCAAACTCGTAATCTTGTGATCTAAAATGTTATCGCTCTCGATCGTAGTTCGATTCATCATAGCTATCTTAGAGGAGGGGCAGTTAATGCTAGTGATAATGCAGTTCATTTCGATTACGCTATCTTCAGCATCGATCTTCCAATGCACTCCCATTTTAAGGCTCCCGCAGACAGACGCGACGCGACTGGTAGAACAATTTCCATGAAGTTTTCATAGAAATTGTTCTACTAGAGTCGCCTCGCGCTGTCGCGTCGCGCCTTTTTGTGGGAGCCTTTACTTTATTATTTGAGGATGATTTAAAATTTTCAAGGGGAATGTACTTTATTTCTTAATATTTACAAAGACACGTCCGGACTACAACCAAACTCGAACAGCGTACCTACAATTTAAAAGATTTTCTCATGTTTTTTTTTTGCAATGTGGACACAAACAAGCCTTTTAATTACACCAACGTTTTATTTGATTTACAACGCCTGGTATGCGGCATGCAACCAGCTTTGCAAGTAAGTATATCTTTCCTTTCACACTATTATCGTGTCTCAAATGAGAGTTTCCTAAAAAAAACAAGATCTGCGTCCGTTCGGTGCGGGTTGCGTTTTTGCCACTCCTGCGCAGCTGTCGCTGTCGTCGGGCAGGTGCGTTCGTTTTCGCCGAATTTCGTCGGCGTCTGTTGCGGTTGCACGGACTTCTTGCTCAAAAGACGTAATCACTGAAATAAATACCGACTTTAAATGGACAAAAAGATGCTATTTCGGGTATCCTGTGAGTAAGTGCTGTGGAATGATTTATAACCAAGTCTGTTGGGAATTTACCAGTGACGTCAAATGGTCATGTTTGTAATAATAAGTGACATACCTTTACTAATATTGTTAATTCGAAAAACTCTGCCTGTATGTTACCTTTTCACGCCTAAACCACTGAATGGATTTCGATAAAATTTGGCAAGGAGATAGATGGCATCCTGGGGCATAGGACATTGGCTACTTTTTGTCCCGGTAGCACGTTCCAGTTGGATAATTTCCGACATCCACGTGGGCGAAGCCGCGGCCAGAAGCTAGTTTGTTAATAAACGAATTAACCGGAATACGTATAATGGTCCTTTTATATTTGGTGACGGTGTAATGAGACTCCAACCAAAGTCCAAGTACGGTATGAAACAGTGGTACGAAATTGCTAGCGTAAAATTGTATAATTATTTATTTATGAAGTTATATCAAACGTGCATTCAGTTATATTACTTTACTACTATTGTCTATAAAATAATACATTTTTAGTTCTCTTTCCATGTTTAGGTATAATTTCTCAGTAGATTTGTCTACGTAGTCGGTTGCACTGCGCAACAGTTGTGTGGAATGCGCACGCGCATCTCAGGTCAACGCGCGACTTGACACAGTGACACGGTGTCAACAGTGTTTTCTTATGTTTTACACGATAGATAAACTTCTTAGTACTTGCGTAGGCAACATAAAAGTGTCTATTTCTTTAACTGTTTTACTATATTTGAGAACGGTGGAGGGGTGCAGATGTTTTTACTACTTCTGAAGTTTGACATTCATACCTCATTTGAGTCATGAATAAAAAAAGAAGAATATTTCACATATACCTACATGGAAACTTTTGAAACGTCAGAAGCTAGGTGCACGGTTCCAATTGGTTGTTTCCTATAGAGAAGAGCCGGCAAAAAATTATTTAGTATGTGAAACAGAAGTACCGGCTTCTCTTTTTCAGCAATACCAGCCTGCTTAAAAAGAAATATTTTATTGCCTTACTATAAAACAGAATTCTACAAAATATACCGAGATGCCTAGACTAAAAAAATCTGAACAGCCCAACCTGCTACACCATTTTGTGACCACCCCAACTGGATTAAACAACCATAAACGTAAACAAACCATCCCCATCCACAATTTTATGATTTCCATCCTAAATCAGGATAAGTGTCATTGAATTAATGTAAATTTTACACGCGATAAGCGCTGTGCAAAGATGAGCGTCATCCCCTTTCACGGCCTATTTATTTTATTTGGGTTACGGAGGTGGGGTTCATCGATCCGTGCCATACTGCCGTCACACCCTTAGATAGCCAAGTATAGCTGTAGAATTGTACATGGTTACTGGCTAGTGTAACGCAGATTGAAATAGTAGTGGGGGTGTAGGTAATTCATTGGTCATAATGCGTATTAGTCAATGTGCGTCATAATCAAAATAATGAGTTTTGTTTCTAAACAATTTAGGTGTTATTCGGAAAAAAATGTTAGAATGTCTTAGATTTTTTTTTAGACTACAATAGATATTAAATAGTATTGAAAAAAAAAAACCGTGTGTACTGTGACTCTTTTTCTCATTTTTATCTATCTATCTATTTATATATATATAAATGAATCCCTATTTCCCTTGGTCACGCCATAATTTGAGAACGACTTTACCGATTTCATCCATCTTTTTTTTAAGTTTTCTAATACTTTGTAGAAGGTTCTTGCGGAAAAAAAATTAAGTGAGTTGCGATGCGGCGTGGTGGGTTGGGGGAACAAGAAACTTCACGCGGACGAAGTCGCGGGCAGAAGCTAGTTAATTTATAATTGTTGAAACTAAATGCAATATTCCTGTTCCCACACTAATATTAATTAATTGTAATAATAACGCCCATAAATAAATAACTAACTAAATTACCTCACTAAAACATCCCCTATTCATAAACAAACTTTAATTATAATTACACAACTTAACCGTACCAATACGGTACCAACCCAATCGACCTAAAATAGCCGTCTCGCCGGCCACCCCAGCCGTGACCCGGGCGAGGTCACTCGGCCACGGGGTGGCGATGCGCCCTCTAGCCGCCCCCGATTGCACTCCATGCCCTCCGTTGCCCTGTGTTGCCCTCACTATGTTCTCCACGTGCCGACATTGGCCTCAATACCCAATTGTTTTACGTTTAAGTTACGGTATGGTTTGCGTAACCCGCTCTGGTTTTGCGTACACTACGGTATTAATTCATGATACAATGAATTCGCTAGTAATGTTTTTGTTAATTATTAGAATATAGTAATTTACCCACGTAACGACATTGAACTAGATACGTGGGAAATTCGGTTCACTTAGATTTTTTGTATGTTTTATTGTTTGAATATCATTATGGGTGTCCCTTTTCGGTGACTGTTTAATGTTTAGAAATACTTTGAATCAAGAAGGATTCATCCCATGAGTCAGGTTACGCAGAATTTTAACGAGGGTTTGATTCACCAGTGTCTGTTCATTCAAACAAGGCTCATCTCAGATGCTTATGTTTCTACATTCAATGTTCATCTTTACCTTGGCATACACTGTAATGATGATGATCTCCCGGGAGTAGTCTTGTTCCCCACCTCTAGCTTGCCTTTATTGGCCGGCTAGAGTGAAAACTGACGAGGAGCAGAGCTCCCATCTTCTTCCTGCCTGTATTGGCCGGCGTGGGTGGAGATTCGCAAGAGCAAACGTGCTTCGAGGAAGAGGAAGTATTGGAATATTATACTTTTGCCTACAGTTGAAAGGGGTTTTTACTGTTGAGGGGCTGCTGGCTACATGATAACAGCTGCACGGGTCGATCGAAGGTTAAGCTACGCTTGCTGCGGTCGGTTCGTGGATGGATGACCATCCATTACATATCGAAACCCTCCGTACCTCGGAAAGCATGTTATACCGTTGGTCCCGGTTGTCATTCGTAGATCTTTGACAGTCGTTACGGGTAGTCAGAAACCCGAAAGTTTGTCAACCAGTATTACCAAGGGGTATCGTGTTACCAAGTAACTGGGTTGTGGAGGTCAGATAGGCAGTCCATGTAAAATACTGGTATTAGGCTGCATCCGGTTAGACTGGAAGCCTACCCTAACATAGTTGGGAAAAGGCTACGCAGACTGACTGACAGACTTACAGATGAAATCGATTTTTAACACCAGTTGTGGGCGCTCATGTCTACAGTCTTGCCGATCACTGCTATAGAGCCATTGAACCAAACTTTTATCCTTTTGCTGTCAATGTTAAGCTTTCAATCAAATAAATCCACTATCACTCTCAACAGTGATACGTGATCTGAACAGGATTTGCGTATTCCATGCAGTTTTTGACCAAGATTATCATTCTCTCCTGCCCTTATTCCAATTTATTTGGGATCGCCGCAACATCTCTTTTTCGTCCATACTGCGGTAGTCATCCTCTATCTAACCAATATCATCATGCACACAGTCCATCCATCGTTTCTTTGATCTTCTCCTACTCTTATAGCCATCCACATTCTTACTCAAAACTTTCCTCACGATATTTTCCTCATTCCTCCGCATCACATGCTCATACCATGATAAACGATTTCCGCACAACTTTTCAGTCAACGGTGCTACTTTCAAACTTCCTCTTATGTACTTATTTCTTATTCTATCCATTCGTGTAACACACACATCCCTCTTAGCATTCTCATCTCACCAGCATGCAATTGCCTTCATTCATCCCTTTTGTGGCCCAACGTTCTGATCCATACAACACAGCAGGTCTAACCATTGTTTTATATATCTTCCCCTTAAGTTAAAGGCGAATGCGGGAGTAGCAGATTGTTCCCGTGACCTGCCGCCTTTTCATCCATCTAGTGTTAATTGTGTGCTTAACCGTCCGATCTATTTCGTCATGGCTTTGCACGAGTGAACCGAGATACCGAAAGTCAGAGCAGACTGGGAGAAGCTCGGCATCAAGCGCTTCTTCTTCATGTCGCTGGCACGACTTTTCTCATATTTTGTTGGCCCAAAACTTCGCCATTTCCACGGCGTAGTCGGTGGCAGCGCAGAAGTCACTTTGACTGCAAGTTTTGGGACACAGAGGGCAGAATAGAAGGTGGAGCATATTTAAGACATAGCTCCACATCCACATCCAGTTGCCATTCCATCGAGGTAGCCCTACTTTACCAGGTTGGAGTTACATCTTCCCACTCGTGACCGGAGACGGTTCAGGGACTAAAGGGCGCTAAAGCACCAGAACTGGAGAGCCCGCCAAAATCGCAGAACATATATTTAGTTTTGGTTCTGCTGATTTTTGACCAAGATATTAGTGACAAATAAGCTCACATAGCAACCACACCCACCCAAACGGAATACCGCGAAATATTTCACACAGTCGATCTCTCGGTTGGCCAGCAATAAATCTTGAATCATACACGCGTACATTCCGGGGAACGAAGGTGGTGGCGACCATGAAGTATCATAGGCCGAAAACTCACTGACAGCATAGGTACTTTTTTTAATACTTTAATATTATGGAATGAAATGAAATGTGGATTCGGTGCTTCAATAGCTTGCCAACTTTTGCTTTTTGGAGACAATAGTGAACAGAGATACTGCGTTGAGTTACTCCTGCATTACAACCTTTGCAATGCTGGTTTTGCATATACTCAGCACCAACAGTTTATTAGTAGATATTAGATAAGCATGCAATGATTATGAAGTGGGCGTGGGATTGTTATTAAATTATCATATCCACAATTACGCACAGTGATCCTTCTGTTCCTATCTCGTGATGTGGTCGGCGCCGGCGCCCGCGCCCCGCAGCTAATTGCGAACTGCGCACGCGCAATCAAACCACAGATTTATGCGATACTTAGAATTAGCTGCAAACCTAAACACCTCGCTTTCCCACTCATTGTTGGTGTAACTAAATTAGTTAATATGTGTGTATAATGTAAATAAACCTTTGTTCCGCAGTATAACAGCATCGTTTACGGTCTTAATGAGCCCTATTCTAGAAAATCTAGTGCTTGCTCCAACTACTAGTTTTGGGAAATGGGTTCGTTATGCGCGAAAGAGAAAGTCTAAATAACGACCTATTGCTAATTATGCTATGCTAATGTAGATAGGTAGACAATATTCTGAGTTCCTGATTCCAATCAGGAACCTACCATGTTATATTTATGTTTCGATACCCTTCCTGATCTACAGTTTTCGGTTCTACGCCGTTCCAATACATTTTAGCTGTCTCATAAAAATTGCTCGGAACCAGTTCCCATAAATTCTTGATGTACGGCGTCTCCATAGATCACCTGTAAGGATCCCCTCACGATCTCCGCGGTTGTGCGCGTGCGCCGCTCCCTTCGGCTGGTAATTATTCCGACTAATGCCGTCTAATGGCCGCCCCTGATGTGTTTACGAGCAACACTTCGTCTTGAACGGTGACAGACTAATGAAATCAACCCATTACAATGACGATAATATCACATTTGCCTTCAAACCTGATTAAGGGGTCTCAGTCAATTTCGTAGGCCGTAAGACTTTCTATTGCCATAGCTTTCACGCTGGCACTTGATTTTATGTCCTCCGTTTTGCTATCGCACTGGGAACTAATTTTAGATTTGCACATTACATAAATTTGTTTAAGCCCTTCCTACTGGCCTAAATGTTGGGAATATATTGGACCGGAGCAATTGTAGCCATAACGTTATATATCTCTGTGAGAATTATCCACAACGTTTTCCATTTGAGCATTTAGATTGTGCAACTTTTTAGTGTCTTCTTCAAGAATGCCTTTTATCAGCATCGATATTAATTTTCTCCTTTCCATTATTCCAGGGGGAAGTTCGCATCAGTCCGCAAGATTCGCCACCTAGTTTCCGGAGAAGAGTACGCGGCAAAGATCATACGCAAGAGGAGACGCGCGGCCGACACGACGCGTGAGATCCTGCATGAAGTGGCCGTGCTTGACCTATGCGCAGAGTGCACGCGCGTCGTCAGTCTACACGAGGTAAGATGGCATTACATAATGATATTATGAAAATTATGAAGTAGTATCAGTTTTCCTCCGGTTTTTTTGAGCCCAGAAAGAAAATATGGCGACGATTTTGACATGAAGGCAGATGTGAAGTTTGCTAAATCTGAAATGTGTAATATAAAGTGATGCTGAATTCTCTCTTGATTGACTTAAACTTCACTGTAGATTGAAACAGAAATGTGACTTCTCTAAGAATACCACTTGGATGTTACAACAGATTTATTTATTTAACTTAGATTCGTTGGCCCAAACATTATACCGTAGACTTATTAATAAAAATGATGCTATGAGGTAGGTGATCCAGTATTCAACAGCAGTATTCCTTGTCTTCATTTATCTAACGATCCACCTAAACTTTCCAGGTATACGAAACCCGTTCAGAAGTGGCGATTGTACTAGAATTATGCGCTGGCGGGGAACTGCAGCGTCTCCTTGACGAAGAAGACCGCCTTTCCGAGGGCGCAGCCCGAAGAGCCCTCCGCCATGTGCTCGAAGGCCTGGCGCACCTGCACGCCCGGAGGGTGGCGCATTTGGACCTTAAGCCACAGAACCTACTCCTCACAGCTGGCGGTGAAGAGCTGCTTATATGTGACTTCGGCATAAGTCGCGCTATACAACCCGGAGCGCATGTCCGGGAGATATTAGGCACAAGGGACTATGTTGGTGAGTGTTTTAGACTGTTTTTTTTTTAAGGTTTTGTGCGTAAGCTGCTAATGACCTCGTTACCTATGACATAATTATGAGGAAAATCTTACCTAGGCTTAACAATCAAGTGATGCGAAAACAGATGTAAATCTCACCGCATATGATTCTGATATTCAGTCGCCTCTGAGTCCCCCCCTAGTAACCACCTCACCTTATAACGAAAACGACTTGGAGTAGCAACTGTCTAGGCATTAATGAATTCTAATACAATGCTTAAGTGAAACTCTAGGCCTTAAATTAGAAATCACATTACGACAACATTTAAAGAGCTGCCATCGAAATTTAATGAGTAAGAAGCGACTGGTTCATAAATAGGGGAAAGTCTTTATCGGCACGCCTTTAGAAACCCCTCGTGATCGAAAAGCTGTAAGTTAAAGTAGCTTTACACGTCCAATGTGGGTCAAACGAAATTGGTTCGTCAATACGCTAAGAAAGTCCCATAAAATTCAACTTTTACACCTCATATAGGAAACGTGAAAATACGTGTTTGTCGCCAAGTGTTGTTAAAGTCACATTAAAGGAAATACTTACAAAGGTGAAAGTTATCCATTAGTTTTTCGTTCATTTTATGCGCGAATAATCTACAAATAACCTTTTACGTTTTTTTTAATACACCGTTAAATTGAAATTTTTAATAAGAGAACATAAAATTGATGTTGTTTCAAGAACTAATCTTGAAAGAACAACAATTAGTTCAACAACTCAGCATTTGGCATATGTCATGTCGTGCAAATCACCATGAGCTGAACTTTGAATAGGTCATTTGATTTTTCTTGCACCTTTTTGTAAGTTCTTTCCTATACTTTTTAGCCAATCACACACCACAAACTAGGACTAAAACGTCACCATTTTCTTCAACAGCCCCAGAAATCCTATCATACGAGCCCCTATCCCTCGCGGCCGACATCTGGTCGATCGGTGTGCTAGCCTACGTCCTCCTCAGCGGCTACTCGCCGTTCGCAGGCGAGACAAAGCAGGAGACGTACCTCAACATCGCGCAGTGCCAGCTCAGCTTCCCCAAGGACCTGTTCCGAGGAGTATCGCAGAGGGCCATACAGTTTATCAAGGAAACGCTTATTGTTGATCCTAAGTAAGTATTGTTGGACTTATTTTTACACGATGTGATAACTCTTCATATCTGAGAGCCCACCACTGAGAGACCACTTAGAAGATGACGGGACGCGCTAGACAAAACTAATAAAGAAATAAATATGTATAATAAGTATTGGTCCACACTAGCTCTGGATCGAAATAACTGGAAGTCATGGGGGAGGCCTTTTTACAGCTATAGGATGATGCAGGCTACAGTAACCAGGATAACTGTTGGAAAATTTAACTTCAGGGGGCAGACAGCAATACTTAATTGAAAGCTATTAAACTGGCTTCGAAGACATCTACCACCCTGCACTGGGCCCGCGTGGTGGGTTACGGCCCACTCCCTCTCACAGAGAGGAGGCCTGTGTCCCCAGCAATGGAAACATTATCGTATGCTGCACCGGTTGACGTCATCACGTCCACGCCCGTGGTCGCTGAAAACCTCAGCTGGGGCTCTGTCTCGCATAAGTTCGTAACATTATGCTGAGCGATTGCCGTTTTGCGTGGATGTGATGCATATATTCCCCTCAACTTGTCCTTTTTTGTGTTTTTCTGTGTCATGTTTACCGCAAATAATCGTATTTTCTTTCTACTAAAGGCATATTTTATAAAAAATCTAATTCTGGTTCAATATTTGAAACTTAGGTTAGTCCTTTTTACTTTACACAGCTTTGGAGAAATGCGAAAAAATGTTTAAAAAAGTGTTTTTTTAGAGCTTGAAACACAATTGAATTTTGTTGTAACTGAAACTGTCATTAATTAAATTCTTTTGTACTTACAGGGGTCGTCTTACAGTGGAAGAGTGCCTGGAGCACCCCTGGTTGAAAGACGAGGCGGACTTGCCGCGCGCGATCGTAGGCGTAGGTTTTGACGCCACCGAGCTTGCCAGCGACGCCGATGCCGACGCCGACGACGACGGTGTCGACGACAGCGGCAACGCCGTCAACGGAACTAACGGAGTTAATGGAGTTAACGGAGTTAATGGCGTTAACGGAGTTAATGGAGTTAACGGGGTTAATGGAGTTAATGGATTTAACGGGGTTAATGGAGTTAACGGTCACAATGGCGTCAACGGATGCAATGGGACCAACGGGTCACATGATGATGAAAAAGGTGAGTTAATGTACGTTATCATCATCATCATATCATACTATCACTTACTTTCTTATAACTAACTTAAACTAACTAATTGGTTGTGGAGAATATTGCCGTAATGCTAAACCTTGGTCAATGGATCGAAATCTTTTTTTTACCTGAGAGGATACTGCCATCTGCTGGAAATGTCATAACAACGTTAATGGTATAGTCTTTGTCAACGACAACTCGAAAATGTTTTGACAGAATACATTATAAAGCTGAGGCATTGAATAAATCTAAATGAAATAGAAAATATTTTTGAAAGAAAAAAAATAAAAACAAACGAAACTTATTACTTAACAATCCACACATAAACAGTCTTATCTATCACCTATTTATTATTTCAAAGCTGATCTTGTACTTGGCAAAAACTAACCATCAATTCTCTTTCCAGAATCATCAGAGTCCCGTCCATCATCACCGCTGGGTCACGAGTGCGAGGAGCGCGACAAGCCGCTGAAGCATGCGCACGCGCGCGACGTGTCTCCCCCCTTCCCCGACGCACCCTCCACGCCTAAGGTGAGACGCGGTCACGCGCCAGTGTGAGCCCGCCCTAAGGATCACGTCACGACACACACGTCACGCCTATTCACTGGCGGTCAGGTTAGAAGTAACATGTACAGTGTGACCGTAGTTGTGCTTCACGAATGTCCGGGGCTGCGCAGGAGTTTGTCTCGGCTGAAACTATTTTGTAAATGCTAGACAACAATACTCGTGTTGTGTTATGTGACTTGCAGCAAATGCTTGCATGTGAGTGACGCTTCGGTGATCGCTAGTCGTAGTCGTGCGATGTAGTTAGGTTGGACGCTACATGAAAATGGTACTAAGTACTAATATTATTTTTGCAACAGGTGTCTCGCAAATCCCACCCGCACGCGCCCTCAGTGCTGGCGCTGTGCAAAAAGTTCCAGCCGGACTACGAGAAGCCAGCCAAGCTGCACCACAGCGTGGGCCACGTGGGCCACGTGGGCCACGTGGGCCACAGCGAGTGCGGCTCCCTGGAGTGCACGTGCCGCGCGCTGCGCTCGGCGCGCGCGCCGCCCGACCGCGCCGTGCTGTGCTAGCGCTACGTGTGCTGCGCGCGCCTGCGCACGCGCCGGTAGCACTGCACTCCTTGTACATATAGACTAAGTGTCGCCAGACAGTTGTATATTTTCTTAGCGAAGCCCCGATCGCGCGGACTGCTCGTTCGCCGACGATCGCGGCGCTCCCACGACGGTACAAAATGCATAATGATGCGCCCGCGCACAGCTAGCGCTTGTAAATGTGTAAGAGGACGCGTTGTACATAACGCTGAGTTTGCACCGCCGACATGTACGTGAGAAATGTTAAGTTCATACTATTTTAGTATTGGTTTACGTTCACGCTGCAGAAGACACGTTGTAACATTACAAGTGTAGAGACATTTCATCTGAAGTATCAGTGACTGCTGCTGCCCAGGAACTTGTGTATTCTCAGTGCCAACGTAACATCGAGGTTATGTTTTGAGGCATGTTTCGACTCTTATGTTTTGAGCGTCGCTACATGCAGCATGCGGTGTGTGCAAGCTGCAGTAGATAGTGTGGTTGTACATAGATAGGTCGCGTCGCGTCGCCGTTATATTTATTAGGACGCCGGCGCCGCGCCGCTATTACTTACTTAGATAATTAAATTGTTGATGTGTCGATCACATTTTATATTGTAGTATCTAAGTGTTCAAATGGTTTAACAAATGATGTACGTTGTATGTTAGCCGAGCGGTATAGATATATTGCCGATATGTTCGAGTGATGGGACCAAAATTTCTTAAAGTAGGAACGATTCCATATCGGTGCAATTGTTGTCTTGTACGATATTAAAATTTTATCACCGTGTGTGACCGTTTACGGGATGTTGCTTATGTAGCTAAATTGTTTATGATTGTCATGAGCTCAAATCTTGCGACTTAATTTTCTTTGTAAATGTGCTTTGATGCAACTTCATCGAGTGTTTAGTTAATTCATCCTCCATACTGAAAATATTTTCATAATATTATATACTTTTGTTTTTCGTCCATTTTGAATTCATTTTAACCATTTTGTTCAACTAAACTCGAAGATCCATTACCTTTGAAAGCTGTTGTGATCAATAACTCATTTGTAAAAAAATAAATTATTGTGATATAAAATACTTCTTGTTTTAATTTACATGAACCCTACTTACATTTAACTGAAGGCAAATCAGTTTAAATACCAACCAAGTAAAGTAGGTAATCGGAAATGAATATGATTACAATAAAGGCGTAATTCAACCGGCGCTGCGTGGGTGTGCACAGAGAGGTTATTCACGTTAGCTGCGCATGTTCATTTCTTTGCTAACCTCGCATCCATAATTCTATACGTAGCTTGGCCGTGGCTCCGCTAGGAGTAATAGTGTTCTGTGGCCGAGGGTCCCAGTGTATGATCCCGCCTACATTTATATACTAAATCAAGTGTTGCCACTGCTACAAAGTTACGGCGTGCGGACGCTGACGTACGCCCGCCGCAACAAAGTTATCAAGGCGCAACTGTCAAGCCAGACCACAGAGTACACTTTTATATACAGCCTAGACATGGACTCCTTTAGGGGGACACGACGACCGCGAAGAGCGCGCGGCACTTATAATTTTATTTTTATTTTTTTTTATTTTTATTATAGTAATAGCTTTTGCCCGCGGCCTCGCCTGCGTGGAGGTCGAAAATTATTCCACGGGAACAGTAAAAGTGAAAGCGTAACAATAAAAGTTACTTTCGCATTTATAACATTAGTTAGGATTGTAAAGAATAAGTTAAAACTTACGGTTGTGTTGGACAAGGTCCATGAAAGACTGCATACATTTTGGCGACCGTGACTGCAGGTCGCGCGTCGGACGCGTGGCGTAGAAGCGTAGAAGATAATGGGATCCAGGCCGAGGCAGCGAGTCGACTTGGACGTGATTAGTTCCGAGGGAGCGTCCGATCTATTAATTTTTCATCCATTTCATTTTCAACTTCCTTCCTAAGTATCCTTTCCCTATTTAATTTGCCAAAGTTTGAGCAGAGCTGTACCAGGTACAAAGTTCATGGCAAGCTGAATCCGTTTCCTATTGCATGTTGAAAGATAATCAATTTATAGAAACGTACTACGTGCGTAGCATGCCCGTGGGCAACAATGGAATTGAGGCTTAGTGCGCGTACGCACTAGCAAGCTCACTGTAACAGAGGACATTACTGTAACTATAACTAAATATGGACTAGCGTCTGGATTACACCAGTCTACAAAAACTCAAAGCATGCATTTCAAATAAACCAATTACAAGCACTTTTGAATTGTCAAGGGGTCGGTCGGTCAGAAAGATGAAGATAGTTGCCCATTTCAAAGCAGTAGCCACCTATGGAGAAGAACGGGCAAGACACTCCACGGACACTCTTTTAAATCAAAATATGGTTACCAAATATTGGTTACATCATTCACGTTGGAATTATGCATGTGAGAACGATGCAGAACGTTAAAAGCGTCCGTAATAAAAAGACAAAAACAATTCAAATATTAAATTAATAATAAAAATAAGTCGTGGCAGCTAAGAGATGGCCAGAACTTTTGTTTTTTTGGTTTGAAATCGTTAAATGACCTCTCCCGCTCTGGGCGGAGCGGAAGGGCGTGTCAGGCTCTTACTGACTAAAACCCACCCATTTTCCTTCAGTTGCCTGTGCGTCGGGGCCACGGTAACTCTTTCGAACAATCTGCGACCCCGGAAGATCCGCAACCCCGGCAGATGGCTAGTCTCTACTGACAGCGCCCGTTCACGAACACTACACTATCAACAGACTAGTGTCACAACTCGCTAGTGAGTCCTTGACTTCATTCGCTGCGTGTCCTGTAAGTATGGCCTATAACGTTCCCACTGCTCTGGGACTCGGACTGGCATTCTGTGAGGAGTCGTTCTTATGACCACGGCTTTTGTCTAGCCTAAATCAAATGCAATGTGGTAGTTCTTTCTTAGAGAACCTCTACATCGGATGGTACGGAACCGATATATTGGAACCGGTACTTTAGAACCAAACCGGTACTTTAGAACCAAACCGGTACTTTAGAACCAAACTGGTACTTTAGAACCAAAATGGTACTTTAGAACCAAACCAGAACCTGAACCGGAACAGTACCGAAAAAAATAACTTTATAAAGAACCGGAACCCAAATTCGGTTTTCAATCCCTGAGTAAAAGTCAAAACGATTGGAAATACATGTTTTATTTCTAAAACTACAAAACAGTCTTGCTGGGCAGTTGTATGTTGGATCATTAGTTCATTACATAACTATAAGATAAGATACACAAGCTTAGTAACCTCTTGAGGGGTATTCATCATTACGATGGGACCACCCCTGAACCAAAAAAGCGATAAAAAATCAGCTGTTCAGTACATTTGTGTTCACATAAATCGACAAAATGTATGAACTGTTGATTTTTTGCGCGATTTCTGGGTTGCTCCCACAATAGTTCGTAATGTTGAGTACAATAATCCTCTTAGGGTAAACGAAAACTATTATTAACGATAATTGGCACTATTCTAAAGGGCTATCAACACATATCAGGGTCGTGCTCGGGACGTGACAAGCCCCTGGTACTCATAAGGCATGCATTGGAGCTCAGTCATGTCAGCCCTGACATGGACATTTGTGAACGACTTTATATAAAATATACACACCAATATTTTTTAGAGCCCCTGACGGAGCATGGTCGGGCCACGTCTTGGGCACGGCCCTGATATGTATAGATTGACCTTGACCTTGTAATAGGTACTTGTATCTGATCACGTCATTTACAAAACTTCTGTTTGCAAAAATCATTAATTACAAAACTGGATTATTTCATTGTTATAATTACATTATATTGGCTGTTTTAAGCCTTATTTACAATAATTATTAACGGTAAGAACATAATCGTACATGTACAAAATACATAAAATGGTTCCGATTTCTATATTTTAAGCATAAATAATATTTCAACTATTTATTGAAAGAAATTGCAATATTCGGACTCGCATTGGATTTAAATAATTTTCTATTTAATACACATTACATAAAAGGAAATTGAAATATAATTATTACAATAATTGAAATTAATTATTGTAGCTGAACAAGTCACTATTGACATTTTTTATTTCATAATTAAGTATTAATAAAGAAGTACCAATTATTAACTGTAGCTAAATTGAAGACTATAATATTTTGAATGATTCCGAGTCATCTTTGATATAGTTTTTTTTTAAATTGAAAGCGTATTCGACCTCATAATTGTTTTACCACTTTCGACAACATCATTCTCCCGCCCTTATCTCAATTTATTTGGGATCCCCGCAACGTGTCCTTTTCGTCCATACTACGGTAGTACCCTTTCTTACCATATCATCATACACACAGTCCATACATCTTTTCTTTGCTCTTCACCTACGCTCATAGCCATCCACATACATATACTCGGTCCAAGCGCTCGTGGCACGCGGGCCATAAAACACGTTTGTAACTTTGAGACGTCAGTCATTTGGGATGCTCATACCATTCAAATGAGTCATCGATAAATTGCGCATACCATTGAAATGAGTCATCGATAATTACGCAAATTACGAGCGGCTTAAAACTAATGGTACTGTTACAAAAACGTTATAATTTTTTTTATAATTAAACTACTTTTAATCATTAAATGCTTTATTATTTCATTTAACGCATAAAAGGTAACTAAGTCTATCGATAAGATAGTGGTAACATAAGTGCAACATAAGAGCCGCAGTATGCGGTACTCCGTTCCCACGATTTTTAGCCCCGCCTGGCACGAGCGTTTGGACCGAGTATGGTCACTTTTGACAACAATTCCCACTAAATTATAAGTTCACTAAGGTTAAAAAATAAAAAAAATAAACTGTCAAGTATACAAATATACCTTGTTGTTTTATGACGTGCAAGTGACATTCAATCTTAGGGTGGTAAATCAAAGAATAAATCGAGAGTTACCGTGGCCCTGGCGCACAGGCAACTGAAGGAACACGGGTTGGTTTTAGTCAGTAAGAGTCTGACACGCCCTTCCGCTCCGCCCAGAGCGGGAGAGGTCATATGATGATTTCAAAAAAAAAAAAGGGTGGTAAATCAATTACGAGGGCGACTATACCTACCTATACTATTTCTCAGTGCGGAAATTTTTGAGTCAGGGTAGTAGGACAGCTGCCTAAGTCAGTACTTCTTTAACAATTAAGTCGTAATACTTTAAATAGGGAACCAATTTGACTAGATCGAATAAACAATTTTCCGGAATACGAAAACTTAAATATAAATTCCTGATTTTTTGAGTATATTTTCATAGTTGCACACATTAAACCCAGATTCATATAGTTCCTCAGTTTCTAATTTGTAACCCGCTACCTAAAATAATTAAACTAGATTCATTCAACAACAAGGAAATAATGAATAGAAACAAACTATCATACAGTATTTGCATTATTGATTTACATCGAGACATAATTTACGGAGAGGGAGAGAAAGGCCAAAGAGGGATGGGAGTGAATGATGGAGAATGGAAGAAGAAAATGTGTACCGACCCCAAGTAAAGGCTCCTTCAAACAGGCGCAACATGCGACGCGACACAAACGCACCGCCTGTCATGCGACGAGCGGTGCCTTTGTGTCGTGTCGCACCTGTGTGAAGGAGCCTTAACATGGGACGAGGGCAGGAAGATTATGATCGAAAAAGAATATCACGCTTAAATTTCCCGAAAAGGTAGGTAGAGCTGTACAGCACAATAGTACAGTTTCGTCAGCTATTTTTAAATAATACCTTTCTGTATATCCAAATATCGATATAAATATATTTATTTTCACACACTAGACTGTGCGACCGATTAATGATTACATAATTGGTGTTTCAATTATTAACATTATGGTGGCTTGGAGTGACGAAAGGCACATAGAAAACGTTCTTGTATTATTTGGTAGTGGCAGTGGCGTAGCTGTAACTTCGGAGGCCCCCCGCCTCAATTCTTTAAAAAAAATATTTAAAACTTCCTGTGTTAGGTAGGTTCCGATTGCTTCGGATTCACGAAGTTCTGGGTTACATGGGGTTGGCTCGCTTGGGGTTTAAAATGTATACACGTAGATTGGAAAAAAAAAATATTTTTAAGACACTGAGGCCCCCTAAAGTTGGAGGCCCCCCCGCGCCGCGGGATCTGCGGACCTTCAGCTACGCCACTGAGTAGTGGGCCTGGGCCAGCTTTGGGCCTCTTTTGGTGTACGGATAGACACTACCTAGGCTCGATACTTCTATATATACATATTATATAAATTAAAGTCGCTTTTCATGTTTGTCTGAGACCGCGTTGTTCTTCTAAACTCTGCAACGGATCTTGATACGGTTTTCAGCATCATTTAAAGAATTTATTCCAGAAATGTTTATGTATATAGCATAATCAGCTGATAATGTTCCCACTGCTGGGACACAGGCCTCCTCTCTGTGAGAGGGAGCGGGCTGTAATCTACCACGCGGGCCCAGTGCGGGTTGGTAGATGTCACATGTCTTCGAATTTTTGGTTCTAGGACATCCTGGTTTCCTCATGATTTTTTCCTTCACCGTTTTAAGAGTGATGAAATTATTTACACAAAGTAAAGCGCCTGTCTGGGTTCGAACCCACGACCTACGACTCATAAGTCTGGCCGTTACCACTGGGCCACCACTGCTCTGCACTCTACTATTTATGTGTATAATACATTGATATTAAATATGTATATAATAATAGTAATCTCGATATTTTGTCAAGTCGTAAAAACCGTGCATAACAGGTGCTAGTCCTAACTTCCTAACTAATATTATAAATGCGAACGTAAGTTTGTTTGTTTGTTACCTTTTCACGCCTAAACCACTGAACCGATCATCCTGAAATTTTGCATATACGTTGTCAGGGGTACAGAAGGTACCTTTCATTCCGAAAAAAAAAAAGTACTGTTCCCGAGGAAAACAACAATAACGTTCTTACGATAACAGATGGCGCCACGTGTCTTTCGAATCACGATTGAATTATATTATTGTAGAAACTTTAATTAAGTACCTAATACATTTTGTGAGTCCAGAGTGTCGATAGACCGGTTTTTCATCCTCCTAACTATAATTCCCCGAACAACCCGAATTGATTGTCAAATTCTAAATTAACGCGAGCGAAGCCGCGGGCAAAAGCTAGTAATATTATAAATGTTAAAGTAACTTGCCTGTTTGTTACCTTTTCAGGCCTAAACCACTGAACTGATCGTTGTGAAATTTTAGAGATAGGTAGCTTGGGACCTGGAGAAGGACATATGCTACTTTTCATCCTGGATATTTGTGCTAAAAATGATGAAATACAAAATACACACAGACAGTCGCGGGCCACACTTAGTACTATTCAGAAATTAAATTCTTTGAAATTTATACCAATCACCCATTGTGTAACCCTATGCAAAATTTCTACATTTATATCTGTAATTTTTATGGTGTACGTAATAAAGAGTATTCTATGCTATTCTACTTATCTGCCATATAAGATTTTAACGCTAAGACTCGAATTCTATCTGGGCTTACATTATTTTCTCTAACTTTCATTTTATTATATCAGTGTATCACAGAATATCAAACAGAGAGTCTTGCCAGTGCCGATCATCCTCCAAACCACATTAAGGGGGAAGCGCATGAGTAGTCCGCGAAATTCAAATTTTCTTACGCTTTTTGCAATTTGAAGGTCAAAGTTTGTATTTTGATTAAAATGTGATTCGCGACCGTAACAAATATGGCTTTACAGAATTATAATCATTACAATCAGCAATAGATCTCATCATATTTTAACCAAAATACAACTTGACAGTGACCTGCAAATTGCAAAAAACGTAAGATAATTTGAATTTCGCGGGCTACCCTGAAGGTTCCGCCTTAGCAGGTGAACACGATATACGATCTACTTATAACTACTCTATCTACGTCATAAGATGATATGAACACAACTATTCTGGCGTGTTGTGTTGTACATTACATTACTTATTATCCATTACAGTGTATTTTACCTTACATGTCTTATTTGGTAAACAAAAACCGGCTAAGTGTTTTCATAAATTTCATAAATGTTTTCAGTTATATCAATGATGTAGATATTTGTTTCCGAAATAAGACATGACAAGAAAAAAATCACCATATAATTATACCTACATTAATTGGGTACCCATCGCGCATATAAATACTTCAGAAAAGAGGGTAACCAATTAATACAGACACAATCGTCATAAATTTTGTTTCACCAATTAGTTTTTGGATGCAATAAAATTGCCTCCAGGTGTGGTGTGCCCTAGATAATAAGGGCTATCGCGCTTGAGTTCGTCGCTAGAGGCGCTAGTGTAGAGTAAGGTCTCTAGATGTCAAAATATGTACTGAACGTTCACTGTATGCGGGATGATTTATCACGGATTTTAACGAATGATTCATAATAGCTGTAATAGTTGTGCCATTCTTGATTAATTATGGCTTAAGATTTTAAGGAAAAACTTAGGATCTAATTTGGTAGCTCCAAGGATGAATAAGATTTATTTGCTTCATGCTTGCCAATTATAGGAACATTATAATCTAAATATTCATTTCAAGTTTTAAAATGTAATAAAATAAACATACTATGAATATAAGGGTACTTAGACATATCCAAAACATCAAATAAAAGTACTGCAACAGGACCTTACTCGACAGTGGCGCCAACTGGTGAGCCCAAAAACGATCGCCCCCATTAGCCCTTGCCTCCTTGCTGACTGGCTTGTATCGGTACGTACCTATGAATCGGCACGAGATATACAGTATGGTAACCACAAATCCAAACTAATATTATAAATTCGGAAGTAACTCTGTCTGTATGTTACCTTTTCCACCAAACAACTGAACAGAATTCTATAAAATTTGGCAAGGAGATAGATGGCATCCTACGGAAGGACATGAGATAATTTTTATCCCGGTAGTACATTCCCGTGGGATAATTGCCGATATCCATGCGAGCGAAGCCGCGGGCAGAAGCAAGTTTCATATAGATCCTACCGATACAAAGGAGCCAGGGCTAGACGTTATCTAATTCCATGACGATTTATTTTTCTATGAATGCCCATCTATTGTAATTGTGCTAAAATTGATCTAATGACCATTTCAATATAGGAACTTATGAACTACGCAACATACATAATTTAGTTTAAGGCGGATTTCTCTCCAGACATTTAATTAATTATTAATTATTAAATGAACTTACCGGTAAGTGAAGTTCGATTATTAATACGAAGTGCTTCGTCGTGGCAATTAGGAGATATTCAACCTGTAGTAACGCGGACGTGTTGCCATAATGACACTAATTTGAGGGTTCAAATATAAAAATGGGGAATCTTTTTTCCAAATATTGTTATAACTGACTTCCCTGATGATTTACTGAATTATATTTGTGCCCAGAATCATCAGATTTATTATTCTGGGCACGTTTCCATGATTACAGCGATGTCTTCGACGCCTAAGTGTCCTTCTGTTTTTATTTGTATAGTTAGTTACACGGACTAGAAAAAAAAGGACCCCGCGCCACGCATATCGAAAGTGAAGCACCGTACCGATCTATGCGCGTGTGTGTGTAAATAAGTGTCTTACTTGTGATATGTTATTCCTTGACACTTTTTCTGGGATGTATAATTATTTTTACACCATTTCACAACACAAGAAGGCATTATTTTATTTTATTATTTGACGTAAACAGTGCCTACAATGACGCCGTAGTGCCGCGTAATGGCACCTTATGATGTAAATGTGTGCGTGAGGCATGTTTGTACAAACGGTCTGGCATACTTATAGCGCTTCACTTTCAATACGCGTGGCGCGCAGTCCTTCTTTTTTTTTTCTAGTCTGTGGTTAGTTAGTTACCTATTTATTAAAATATTGTAACGTGCAGTGTCTAAACAAATCCTTAATATAAACTCAATATTAAGGATTTGTTTAGAAACTTTAGTTTGATTTATTAAAAATGTATGAATACCGCTGAAGTTTATATTATTAAATATTTATTGTGATACTTCCATTTGATTAGTTGAATATCTTCCAATCTAGGACGAAGCACGAGTATAATACAAGATAACACCCAAAATTATTGCTTCGACACATTCACAAATTAACTAGTTTAAAGAACACATTTATAAACAAACTGCCTATTTATACATTACAACCTTTAATATCTAACATCATTCACATAAGCACATCGAACTATCAACCTTAAGAGTTCAGCATAAGGCATATTTTATAAATACATTCAGAACATAGATTTTCTTTTCTTATTTCTTCAAATCGTTAGATTCGCCTCACCGTGTCAAAAGATCATGTTTCTCTTTCATTGACAATTACATTTAATAGATAAGAATATATAAAAATCTCGTGTGACAGTGTTTGTTATCCAACTCCTCCGAAACGGCTTGACCGATTTTTATGAATTTTTTTGTGTATATTTGATAGGTCTGAGAATAGGTCGTAAAGCATATTTCATACCGCTGCGGATGAAACCGCGGGGCGCAGCTAGTTTAATTAAAACATTATACACGAGTAAAAAACCAACCGTACAAAGACGGATTTAATACTTATACCTGAGACTTGTCTCGCTCACTCATACTGAAAAGCGTATCTATCATTTTATGTAGGATGTCTGAACTCATTCTTTTCAGTATGGGCACTTTTTCTCGCGACTGAGTACGGTGACGGCCAATCTAACGATTTATACCTTCATTTGTGACTATTCAACATTTCTAATGCCTGATTTCTGTTGTTCGATTTTATTGTTTTTTTTATTTTTTGATTTTAGCTCCTCCGATAAACGCAAATTGAAGAAAGTTACTATTCAAAAGGAACTCTAAATCGAATTTTAAGAATTGTATTGCAATGTGACAAGTCATAGGACCATTAGAACTATCGAAAGATGAGAAACCAGAAAACAGGCATTAGACAGGTTTGGAATAGAGTGCCTTTTGTTCAGTTCACCAATACAAATATATAAGCGAGGTTGTTTTATTAAAATATTTGTAGAAGTCTTATACAACGGGGTTAAAAACTGAAAGCTCGTCATAGATGGCAGCACTGTTCAACGTCCACAAATCGCCATTGATTTGTTTATGTTTACTTTTGTGTCGATCACAAATTTTACGAAAACTAGATAAATATGTAGGAGACTTGTAGAGTAGTACTATTAAAAGACGAGCTAATGCAAAGGTAAGCGTCTACCACTGGTTAAAAAAGCAACTTTAGTGGAAAAGACAATAAATTATGAACGTTTTGTAATTTATAGGTTATCTTGTGTTTGTTAATTTGAAGGTAATTTTCGGTGAAGACTGGAGGCGTACGACAGGAATAACCTGATTTGAGTTGAAAAACAACTCGAGGATGATCTTTTTGACTGAAAACTTCAGAGATGTTAATTCTAAAATTGATTTAATATGATAATATAAACACACACACACACACACACCTTTACTATAATTTACGTAATATCACACCACAAGTTCCTGACGGTAATAAAACTGGAATTAGTTCTCTTGGGAGCATCACCTGTGTACAAATTTTGCCATAAAAGTCTTCAGGTTTAAAAAGAATAGCGCATAGCCTCGACGAAATATCGGGTTTCCAATTTCTTTTCGGAGAGATTTCTCCCACAATTTTCATCTTTGGCAAATACATGGGTCCCTGTTGTTTGCAGTCAACAGCTGCGCAACGGGGAATATTAATTTATGTATGCGTAAAAGAAGTCGCTTGTTTACAAAAAAAACAAATATATGTATGGTTAGTGACAGCTAACTGTCAAATTATTGGACTTTGGACAGCAGCGACATCTGAAGTGAGCAAGCGGCAGTTTTTATCCCCATTCTTATTAATATCATTATAAGAAATACATACAGCAATAAATACAGATACATCAAATAAATTTAAAATCGAATTAAGAATAAGTTTCACTCACAGAGTGCTTCAAAATAATAAAATAAAAAATAGAGAGATGCCAATATTTCTCGATGCACTACATCATAGAATAATTCTTTTTTTTTAAACCAATCTCAGCCAATAGGCATACCAAAAATTAAGGAACCGTATTTCCATACAAAAATCATAGCGTGACAACCTAAAAACATTACCTTTACAACTCTCGAGATCTTCTATCTTCCTCTAACCTATAAATATGTTCTACCTACTCTATCACCGTCTCTTTCGCACGTTTTGTCAGTGACCGTTGACAACGGTACCTTGCGTCTTCATCTCACTTAGTTGGTCGTTGTATTCTGCGTACATTCTTTGCCAACGAAGCTGACGAATTAGGAGAGACAGCATCTCTTCTAGAAGATCGTGTTTCTTAATACCCTGGAATGGAGAATTTAAGGGCGTTTAGTAATGAAACGATAATGCCATTGCATATGTTAAGGTTGCACTAGTCGACGGCTCGAACTCGTTGGTGGGTGTGGCATTTGCATGCTATTTAGTTTATTTATTTAGTTTTTATTTATTTATTTAGTGAAATAGACGATGATTTATAACGAAAACGAGTGTAAAATTTCATGAACAGACCTTTGGGCGTATAGATATTATGGAAAAAACTACGATGTATGTACGGATGTATTTATTCAAAATAATGTTATTTGAAATCAATTCAAAATCATTTAAAAAAAATGTCTAGCAAATTAAAAATCAGAGTATAGACAGTAAAGGCTTATTTTACCGGGAACTGTAGTCAAAAGTGGTAAAACAATTACGAGTTCGAGTATACATACCTAATTATGATGAAGGAAAATAATTTGGAGGTATTTTTAGCTAATAGATGAATAGAAAATATGTATGCAATTTAGTTCACTCACCAATATCGTGGCCTGCCATTTCTTAGGCGTCGACGTGCAGTGACTCGGTCCCAGCATGTCATCCAATATTAACCGCAACTGGTCTTCTGTGCCTGAAAAATTTACAAGTTAGGGCATATATGCGAAATTATGTATTCTACATTAATTGCCATTAAAAAAAATGCTGCCATCATCATCTCGCTGCCCTTGTTCCATTTACTGGGGTCGGCGCAACTCGTTTTCTGCTTCCAATCTCCCCTTTCAACCATCACATTATCATTCACTCCGCCCAATTCACTGCTCCCAAATTACGAAGTATATTGGAAATACAATTTTTTATTGTTTTTTATTATCTTCTTTGACATAATCTTTTCATTATTTGACATTATATATCTCCAATTCTTAATTGAACTCTTTGCTTTACTCTGGCTTTTGTAAACAGGATTTTAATTCAGATTTGTTACAGTTGTAATGGAAATCATGTCATTTGGTTTAAATAGGCTTTTATTTTTATATAGATTCTTCTATATTTCGTGAATGAGAATGTTGTGGGCCTAACTTGTAGCCTGTAGAGTTGTAGACCTTTTTTTATATTTTATTTTATTTTGTTGAGTGCCTGTTACTTGTTGGAAGGCCTACACTGTCCTCCCATACCTATCAACACTGTAATTTGAAAAATTGTAAAAGACCTTTATTTTTAAAAGAGTAACCGTGGAGTTTCTTGCCGGCTCTTCTCCATAGGAAACAACCAATTGGAACCGTGCACCTAGCTTCTGACGTTTCATAAGTGCCCATGTTGGTTTATGTGAAATAAAATATTTTGATTTTGGCTCCCTTTTCTTTCAATGGGGATTTCTGCTGAGTTTTATGCGCCACTTCTTCTCCCCAGCTAAAGCACTAGGAAGTGGTGGAGGGCGGGCGTTTTGGAGAACTGTCTTATGTAATTTTTGACGTTCGAAAAGTGCTGATTTTGAGCCTAATTTGGATAAATGACTTTTTGATTTGATTTCTTTTTGATTTTGAATTATCATGCTGCCATTTACTTAAAAAAAAAGATAAATATGTCTGCATATTTGATTTACATTTCATATCTTCAGCGAATTTTCAGCCCAATTTGGTTTATTCTAATTTAACAGTTATATTTTTTTACCCCTTGTGCACGACAGCAACCTAATCTAGCGCCGCCTGCTATTGTTAGTTTTAAGTACCTATAAGTATCATGTAAAGCGACAGAGCTGCGTGCCTGGCGACAAGTAAGAACCTGTTCACGCCGCTCGGTCGCTCCACGCGTTGCCACTGGTCGACGGCAAAAATATGGCCGATTCCCGCCCCCCGCGGATCGGTGCATATAAAAACCCCGGACCCTGGCAGCGCGGGCCTCCCCAGTCCGATGAGGCCTCAGCCCGCGCCGTAGCTGAGCCTGTAGCTTTAAATTCCCCGTTTAATAATCATGATACTATAAACCCTTTGATCCAGCCCGTCCCCAATATCGCGCTGCCCTCTCCCGATGACGCCCTAAGCCGAGGTCCGTACCCCACAGGGGGTGCCCTTAGCGTGCGGTCATCTATCATTTAAGTTTTAGTTTTAAATTTTTCCGCTCCTGGCTGGAGGCCTTTTAGAGTAAAATCCGAAAGGCAACCACAGGACAGACCGGTTAAGCAGCCACGACCCCCAGTGGTCAAAACTGCGAGTTGCCCTTCCAAAAAAAAAAAACAGCGCGGGCCAGTCGACCGAAATTCTCCACTTAAGTTGCCGCATTTAATTATACAGTGCACACGCTACACCCCTTGTTTTACTTACAATTAAATGATAGCAATATTTTAATTTTAGTTTGCGCTTAGAAATAATCAGGGTAAAAATCTTATAAAGAACTACCATGATTGACGAGGTGTGTGAACAGCGCTGTGATCCAGTGGCGGTAGTCTTTAGCGAGTCGCAGGTGTAAACACGACGCGACCTGCGCCTCCAGCCAACTGCGAGCTGCGCCTGCGCTGTAGCTGCTGTAAAATACAAAATACAACCCATTATAATACTAGTGGCTGTGCGAGCTGTAGACCTCGCGAGTCTGTCTTTGCATAGCTTAAAACTGAATAAACGTTCACCTTAAAACAAAAAGCGCGCGCAAATAACGCGAAATGGCTGTCATGTTCACGTGTTGTTTACCTGTTGGCGAAGGAGTTGGGTCTGTTCCTGTTCATCCTGGCGAGTGGGTACAGTGGAGCTTTGGGCACGCGCGTGTTGCTGGCCGCGCCACTGCAGCGCCACACTGGGTCACACGCGTCTGCCCACACCACCCTGGAAGGATATAGAAAAGTTATTGTCGACAAGCAGCTATTAACAAAATATTAATAAAGTAGCTTCTGCCCGCCACGAACGCTTTTCTTCGTTTTCGCTTAGCGTTAATTCTGACTTTTTTCGTTTTGCTCGTCTCCTAAGGGTCCTAGCGTGATGTTAAATAGCCTATAGCCTTCCTCAAGAATTGGGCTATCAACGGCAAAAATATTTTTTTGAAATCCGACAGGCAGTTCCAAGGTTCCAAGTTCTCAAGGTGTACAGTGTGAAAGAAAATTTAAAACTCATATAAAAAGTACACTTTGTAAGCAAGCATATTACAAATTAGAGGATTATATCCTAGATAAGAATGCTTGGAAACATGCTGGTCCTGCTCCATAGGACAATCTAGAGTGTAGACAAAATCAAACTGGTTGCTAATTTAATTGTATAATTTTTATAACATTGATTGTTACATTATGTACTTAACTATTTTAACTCACACACTAAATTATTACTTGTTAAAATTTTGGAAACATCATCTACTTTTCAATATTTGTAAATATGTGAGCACCATGTATCTATCACATAATTAATTTACCTGCCTTTGCATTATATTTAATTCTTTTTACCTATTGTGGTATAGTAATTTTATTCTAGGTGCATCGTCTTCACATATGATTACATAATTAATGTGAACTTACATAATATTGTAAAACATTTTAAAAGAGTAACGGTGGAGTTTCTTGCCCATTCTTCTCCAAACGAAACTATCTTTTGGAAGGGGCAACTAGAATCAATTCTATTTTTTTGTAAATTTTGACGTTCAAAGGTGCCTTTTATGTGCCTATTTGAAATAAATGATTTGACTTTGACTTTACAAATTAAAAGGTCCCGATAAGGCCAATTTCATCTAGTTCTTTTTTTAAATATGATTGACGTGTAACAGTGTTTGTACAAACCATGGTATAATAACATACTTCGCCAGCTATAGCATTCCGAGACACTGTGGTCACGTGGGAGACACAAGTTTACGTCATCACCGCTGTGTTACCAGTAGTGTGTAATAATAACTCCCCAGCCGCCTTTATTACCTGTGCAAATCCGATAACACAATGAGGTTTTAACTAAACATTACGTTGGTATATATTTAAATGGAATTGTTTCGTTTGGTTAGAAAAACGAAACGACAATTTAAATGCTTTATATAGATTTTTTAACAGAATGGTGACTGAAAATGTTTCCAGAATTCGTGTTTTGTTGCAATAAAGTGGCAACTGGATAGTGACGTAAGCTTGTGTCACTCCCGGAATGCCAGACCTTGTTTTTTTAGACCATGGTACAAAACTACTGACAGAAATAAAATCATTTATGATTTAAAGAACTTACCATGCACAAAGTCCTTTACTGTAGATGTAACTCTTGCCATTGCTAAGTGAGATCATAGGGTTGCCGTCGTCCAGCAAAGAGCAGTTTGTCACCGTCACTGCGAAATCATACATACATACATAAACTCACGCCTTCTTCCCATGTGGGTAGGCAGAAAGTACAGAACGCCACCTGCTACGATCCTTAACATACTCCCTTTGCCTCGTTTACGTTCATACATCTGCGGGGTGATTACGTAACACACTAACAGTAGGAATGGGTTTCATTTTGACAGTTCAACAACATTCATTGCGTTATTTACGTTGTTGAGCAGAAATACTTTTCAGACATATGAAGCAACGGATTAGCAATAGGCTTCAAAATGATTCAGATTGTGATTGATAGTGTGTTATGCAATTAGGATGCTGGTCTACGCACCAGACTTTTCTGAAGAAATCATCAAAGTGTACCTATCTATACAGGGTGGCAGAGACATCAACGCGCAACCTGTTATCATGGATTCAGTACATGATTCTGAACGTCCCTTTTTTTTTTTTTTTTTTTTGGGTGGGAAATCATCAAGTGACGTCTCCCGCTCTGGGCGGAGCGGAAGGGCGTGTCAGACTCTTACTGACTAAAACCCACCCGTGTTCCTTCAGTTGCCT